>LNAC01000568.1:485243-537885 GCA_002007465.1 Ailurus styani | reverse complement strand
AGGGCGGGGGGAGGGGCCCTCTGTGCTGGAAGAGCACAGACACTACAGTGTCATGACTAGAATGCAGGTTTTAGAGGTGAACTGCTGGGTTCCGACCTAGGTCCACCACGCACGAGCTGTGCAAGCTCAGCAAGTCACTTAACTTCTCTGGGCAGTGGTTTCAACATCTTATGTGGAAATAGGGTTTCCTACTACCTACCCTCCTGTCTTCTATAGTTGAAATGACCCCTGGCACACAGTAAGCACTTCATAAATGAGCACTCTGATTATTCACATAAATGAGCACTATTATTATTAAATAATAATAATTATTATTATAGTGTTTCTATATCCACTTCGGAGAAGGAATTAGAGAGATGATCAGCGCCTTCTCTGATATCTCGCAACACTCTAGAAACTTCTGGTTTTTGAGCCCCAGCCCCACCAGTATCAACTCAGGGCATTATTATTTCCAGTACATCTCTCCTGGGAGTTTTCACATCAGCCTGTTGAGGGTAGGAACAATCAAAAACAAAGCAAACAAGAACAAATCTATAGGCATAAAGCAATGTTTATTTTATTATAAATATGGTATGATGTGGATGTTCTCCTGTCCTGTCCCATAAACACTTTGAATCTTGGTTTTTCCTATCTGTGAAATGGGGATAATAGTGATAAAAGGAGGTAATATATGGAAGAATGTCTCCCACAGGGATTGGCATTAAGTAGGTCCTCAAAAAAGTGTAACTTCTGTTACTTATTTCTTCATCCTCTCAATGGGATATAAACCAGTAAATGATTTTTAAGGCCATAAGTTACACCTATCCTGGATCTCATCAACTAAGAATCCATTAAGGGGGGTAAAAAAAAAAGGAATCCCTTAGAAACAGCTATTTTGCTTTCAAATTATAGGTCAGTTAGAATGCTGAGATGCTTGGGTTTGCAACAGGTATTGTATTAGGCCATTCTCCCTATACATTTCTATATTGTCTTATGATACAATATGAAAAATCGAAAATCCCATCTGTACTAGAACCTGACTGCCAACCTAACCTAGCCACTTCCAATTCCTAAACCTGTAGCACAGAAAAAACAAATCATACATTCTAACATGTTCTAAGAATTCTCAGACTCGTGGGTGGCTCAGTCAGTTAAGCATCCGACTAGTGGTTTCAGCTCAGGTCATGATCTCAGGCTTGTGAGACTGAGCCCTGCCTCAGGAACCATGCTGGTTGTGGAGCCTGCTTGGGATTCTTTTTCTCCCTCTCCCTCTGTCCTCCCCTGCTCTGCCCTTACTGCCCCTCCCTCTCTTTAAAAAAAGAATTCTCAAATTCATGAATAAAGTTGTTTCACGGTAAGTGGCTATCTTTCTTTGAGCTATTTAAAGTCGTCCAACTAATTATTTAAAGAATTTGCCCACTCCCAATATTAGAAAGATTCATTTACCAGAACTCTAGTCAATGGGGGCTAGCACTGTTCCAAGGAAAAAAGGAGAATCCTAAAAAAAAAAATCACGTTCCGTGCCACGTCCTAGACTATCCAGAAAGACCACATGACCTAAAAACCAAGTGATGGAAATAAACCCCTATTTACTTGGATTGGGCAAAATGTAAAAAATATGTAATTCTTCTCCATGATAAGCTGATGAGTAAGGCTCCACGCATAAGGACAGATTGGGGGCACTGCCCAAAGCCCGCTGGCTTATGTCCAGACACAAGAAACCTGGGCAAATCACTCAGCACTGTGAAGGTCAAGGTCATTGGGCAGAAGGCTGTGAAGTCAAGGGCTGCCCACCACAGGCTGGAAAGGCTGCAGGCAAGATCGCTCCTTATTACTGATATATGGTCAGTCACCTTGAATTCCTCCTGGCCTAGACCTGCCTGAGAAACAGGCATGCTCAAGCAGCTGGTTTAAAAATCTACTGGTTAATCCTTCAAAGGCCCAGTCTGCTTTTATTCAGTGTGCCAAGAAGGTTAAACCAAATGGGTTCCCTTCCAAAGGTCAGGAAACTTGCTAAGGAATTTGAAGACTACTGCTGTAGAGAAAAACGTTTCAGTGAGAATACCGGCCAAGAGGGCAATGGGCAAGGAATGATCAATAAGGATTAGACAAGTCATGAAATACACAGTACGGCTCTGCCGAAATTAGATTGATGCCACAAAAAGAGAATGTGCCCAAGGAAGATCAGAAACTCGAGGAAACTGTTGGAAATAAACACATGACTCCAAAAGCTGAATATCTTTTATATGCAATCGTGAAGTTACACAGATGATTCCAACTTCTGCTAATTTACACACTAAACATCATTCTTCACTCTATTTTTGGCTGCATTATTAATTATGTCGGTATCCTAACACTGCCATGTAATGGCGATGAAAACAAAACAAAGTACCAAAATGAAGCATTTTTACAGGCTAGTGAAATGGAAATCAGGAATGTTTCCCATGGGACTGGATTCTCTAACTGGATTTTATATCTGACACCGAAGGCTGTGCATAACTGCCTTCAGCAGTGGGAGGAAGGCAGACAGACACAAGGAAAAGTGGGTATTTTTAGTCTCAAGAACTTTGTCGAAACAAACAGTGAATAGGATTGTTTCAAAACCCTGCAAGAAACATCTAACGCAAAGAGGGATAAAAGTTGCTGAGCAACCTGTGGTCACCGAAAGAACTCTGACAAGAGTAATATATACTCCAACATATTTAAGAGGCTTTTGTTTTGTGTCCCCGAGGCTAGGGTTGGGGAGCAAAGATTGGGACTGACGTCCACAAGTGCAAATAAAAATCAAGCACCTCTGCTGGAAAAACGTATACACAGTCTTCCTACATTAGCTGGGCTTCATTCATTATTCCACTGAACTTGAACTTGGCAGGTCAAAAATGTGACCTCGAGGGGCTGCTTGGAGTTCTATTCCTTGTTCAAGATCTGTAAGGCAGAGACTGTGGAAGTTATCTGACCTGTGCCTCTGAGCCTCACTATGTGCACATCCATCTGCTCTTCCAAGGCATTAAGACAACAGTGAAGTGAGCACAGCCCACCTGGACACAGGGTGCAGATGGCAGGCCTGTGTGGTCTGTGCTGCATGCTCTTCTCCACCCTCAAATCCTACCCTCCCTGTTACTTTATACCCCTGGTCATTTGCATTGCTGCCTCTGGTGCCCTGGTGCTCAGACCTGCCTCACGGCTCCCAGATGGAGCCCAGATCACCCATTTCCAGGTCAAGCCAGCAAATAATAACTCCATCAGCAACACACCCTGTTACATGAGGGGGCTCCAAGGAACAGCAAAGATATAGGAATGGAAGGACAGTGCTTGTCCTCAGGGGGATGACAAGGAAAATAAGAACTCTTTTTTGAAATATGGGCGTAGAACTAGATCATCTTGATGGACTTACGAGTTCTCTAGAAAGAATAGAATTTTCTCCAGCTCCTCTTATAAAGGGGACCACAGGAGTTCAGAACATCAGCCAGACTGGATGGTCTAAATTCTCCATTTCACTAACTGCCTTAATTGGGGGAAGTCATTTCATCAGCTTGTGGCTCAAGCTCCTCACCTATCAATAGGGGAAAAGAAGAATCCCTTCCCCGTAAAGTGGTTGTGGGAATTCAATGAATCCTCCGAACAACACGTGACACGTGAGCACTCTGTACAAGACTGCCGCCAGCAACATCAATGTTATTAGCATGACTTTACTTCCTACCCGTTTACTTCATTCCTTCAGAGGATAACTGCTACAAAAGCCCACGGTAGAGCCACAGAACACAAATCCCCTTCCCACCCCGCAGGCATGTTTTGGCCCCACTGCAGTGGTTCTGTTCTACTGTGCTCCCCACCAGCCTGAGGTTGACAGTGGAATGCTGGAACAGGGGCGACAAAGATGTCAAGAGAGGTCTGGTTCTTTTACTGAGCAGAGTGTAGACACTTTTTATGACTTCATACTTATGCAATAAAAATTAAGTGGTTACCTAAGACCACTACCAAACGACAAAACCACGATTACGTATTGCTTCCCTAGAAAATCCTGCACAGAAATGGATGCTAGTCGAGAACTATTTATTAATACCCTCAAGATCCATGCCAATGTATTTACATTTTTATGAAAACCAAGGTGATTCCTGGTTCCTTGAGAGTAAAAGAAATTGAAAGAAATCAAAGTGAACTTGTTAAAAAGTCCCAATGTACCAGGCTATGCTAAATCTAGGTCAAGTAGAAGACCCAAATGGCCTACAAAATTGTAAATGTCATTTGAAGTAGAACATGTCTCTTAAGTAACAGAGATCAAAATTTTTTATGTAAATTTAAGCCATAAGTCTTGAATTTATTTCTTAGGGAGAAAATCAGAGATATCTTCAGTTTATATTATTTGTTATGTACTTCAAAACATAATCAAAATTCTGAAATTCTTTAAGATTTTATTTGTTTGAGAGAGAGAGAGTGAGTGAGTGAGACAGAGACGATGAGCAGCAGGAGGGGCAGAGGGAGAGGGACATGCAGACGCCCCACGAAGCAGGGAGCCCGCTGAGTCAGTCAGAAGCTTAAACATCTGAGCCACTCAGGTACCCCAAAACTTTGGAATTCTAAGGAAGAGACACCACTAATTCACTGAATGGACCAGTAGATCAATGAACAACTCTTCTGTCACTTTACTGTGATAAGTTTAGCAGGTTGTGAGGAAGACCAGAAAAGTATAAAGCTTTGAAGAAAAGAAAGCCAGGGAAATGCAAAAGATTATTATGAGACTAATTTTTTTATTAAGGCACGGTTGACACACAATGGTACATCAGTTTCAGGTAAACAGCACAGTGATGCCCAGACTTCTCTGTAAGAATCTCCTCTCAATTTTAAATGTTGGCATCAAATTCCAAACATTTTCAGACACAGTGATAGTTGGACCAAACCTCTCCCTTAGCCACATCCAGCCTACAGGGTGCCAGTTGTGGAAATGACACCCCAAAAAGCAAGGAAGCCTAAGTCATAACTCCCATCTCCCAGTATCTGTAAAGAGCTAACAGTAAGGAGCACCACGTGCTAGGTACCAGGCTAAGTGCTTTCCGCGCATCATGTCCTTTTGATTCTCATTACAAACTGTAATATTACCACTCTGGTTGGAAAGATTAAAAAAAAGAGAGAGACAGAGACACTTAGGAGAGCGAAGCCCTGGTCTAAGTTTCCCCAGCCAAGTAGCAGCAGGATTTGAACTGGAGTCTCAACTTTAAACTCCACCAGCTTTCCACCAAACCACAGGACCTGCACCTAGAAACAGTAACAGCACAAAGTTGACCTGGCGGGAGGGGCCTCTTCGGTCCTGGGGAAGGTGGCCTTACGGATCTCTGTGGGACCTGCTAGGGTGTGCGCTGCCACGTCTGTTGTTCTGAGCTTAGTGGGCCAATGTGGTCATCTCGGAAGTGAGAAAGGATGGTGTCTTCAACCACAGTTCCAATGTATGATTCGGCCCTTCAGCGTGATGTGCCACGAGCCATCAATCTGGCCACTAACTGTATTTGCAAACAGAACAGCTCTTAAAAATAATAGTAAGAATTTTTAGAGAGTAAGACAGAAACTTTTTCAGAAGCCTTCACTCACTGATTCTTTCTTGTGTCTATAGGTTTTACCTTGTTAACAAGTTTATCTGGGGGCGCCTGCTGGCTCAGTGAGTAGGGCATGCGACTTGATCTTGAGACTGTCAGTTTGAGCCCCACGCTGGGTGCAGAGATGGCTTAAAAAAAGCTGATTTTAATCTTATTATTTCAACATCAAAGCGAGAAAAAAGGTTCAACATCAAATGAAGTACTCTTACAAAAGGAGTCCAATAACTTCATCCGGCACTCTTTCTTAATTAACTTAAGCAACTTTCCATATTTTCCTAATGCTTATTTTTGGCAGAAATTAAAGCAAAAGGAACCGAATCCAAAATTAGCGCACAGGCCAGTTGTGATTTTTATTTGCCTTAATTTCACTTGACAATAGAGCCATTGTGAAGGACACACTTGCTCACAGAACTTCCAGCTCTTCCCTCTTACTCTAACCCATTCAAGAACAAGCTTCAAATTATTTACAGAGCTGCACAACCATAGAAGTTTTTAACTGTATATCAACCCACTGCCTATTTTCAGCTACAAATGCAAAGAAAAAAAATTGAGAAAACCTCTATCTACAGTACATTACAAACTCAAAGTGCAGTTTTTTATTTTTAAAAAATAGCCTGGAATTACTGGAATACACTGCAGTCCAGTGTACTTGAAGTAACAGAAACAGCCCACCAGCATCATCTCAGCAGCGTGCACTGCAGAGCAGACACAGGATCCACCAAACATCCACAGCACCACCCCACCCCCTGCCCTGGCCCCACTGCTATCCTTGTGAAAGTCAGCAGCTGCCTTGGCATTAGAAGAGGGAAGGTCTTACAAAGGTGTCATAGACTGAGTAAACAGCCCAGGACAGAGGTAAGCAAAGACATCAGCGAGGGATAGTACTGGAGGGGCTGCCACTCTGTACTCTCTGTCCCCTCACTCTGGAATACCTTTCACAAATATTACTGCCATCACCTCTGGGTCTCTTCTCCCTTGTGACCTCTTCGATGAGACCTCACTTGAACACTCCATACCAAGCAGCACACACAATCCCTAGCCTTTACTCCCTACTGACCAAACTCCCTTCCTTCCTTCCCTTTACTTTTTATCCTAGCACTCAGCATCACTGCACGTCTTGTGTACTGACTCATTAATTTATATCCTACCTCTCCACCACTAGAATGGCAGGCCCATGAGAGCTGGACCGCTGCCCGTTCCCTTCATTGCCAAGTCCTCAGGATTTAATAATTAATCAATAAATTATCCTTGGACTAACTAATTAATATACAAGTGAACAGATGATAGGTCGTTAATGAACACACCCGCCAGAATGTCAATGCCTGAAAGCAGGGCTCCTGGGTGTCCCAGTGTCCCTGTAGCCTCCCGTGCTATTACCTACGACAGTGCCTGCCATACAGTAATGAATGGCTGGATCAGTGAGTGAATGAATCACACACTCAGGTTCATTCTGCAGCCAAGCTAATTCCATTGGCTGGGCAACGATATTTTCCTAAGTGCAGTCAAGACTCCAGTGGAGGTTCAAATTCCATTTCTTCTCTGTTCAATTGGGACACCTCCACACCTTTGGAGATAAATTCTGCAGGTAGTCAATTGCATCTTTCATGTGTTAATATACTGACTCTTAAAAGAGTGCTGTTGAAAGGAACAGACTCATTCCATTCACATCATGGGATGGGATGTTTTGATAAGGAGTATGTGTAGGGGAAGCAGAGAAAATGCAGTGATCTTATCTCTGGAAGTTCAGAAAATCCTGGGTCAAGATTTACACAGAGTCTGTGAACCTGGTAGCAGAAGCCCCCTGGCCTTGCCCAGGCAGCCCTACCTCTCCTGCAGCCTCACATTTTGCTGGACTTGTCCCACATTGCCTGGTCTTCTCCTTACATCTTGTAGGTAACACCTTTGGACACTGAAGACTCTTGATCATCTTTATGGCAATAAGGATTAGAAAAGAGTGGGGATTCCATTTCTGTGTTTCTAACAATATATCAGTCAATCAACCCCAACTACGACAAAACACTTCTAGTTTACAAAGGACAGTACCTAGAAAATCAGTTTTTCCATGCCCAGTGCAGTAGGTTAAATTATTGCTCAGAATATTTGCTGCCCTTCCCTGTGGGGGGATTATCCTTCCCTGTTCTGGTGATGTCAGACTTGATCAAATCACTTAGAAATGAAATGTGGCTAGGAGGGAGCGTGCTCCTTCTGAGCAGGAGATCTGAGTCCATTACCGGGTTCTGTCATGTTGTCTTTTCCTTCTGCAGACAGAAATGTCCCAGGTAGAGGGCCACTCCTTCAGCCTAGGTTCTAGAAGACTGAGCACACAGAACAGCTGCTGCTGACCCAGGAGGCACACATAACAAAAGCAAGAAACAAACCATTCTACAAGCAGCTGAGCTCTTCAGAAGATGTTAGTGCACTAGAACTTAGCCTAAGCAGAGTGATACTATGATGATCGTTTTGCAATCACTGTTCATTTCCTCACACTCTATGCTGTTATTAAACATGTAAACAAAAAACTGGTATTGCCTTAACAGGAAGCAAGGTCTCCACTCCCTACATTTAATGGAGACTAACTGGCCCAGTAATGGCAAAGGTCAACATATTTCAGCCAAGTCATGGACCCCTCCCCCTACTCCCAACATCTGAAGAGAAAGCAAAGGCCCCAGGCAAGATAAAAGCAGACACACATCCACAGAACTGGCTTTCTGGGGAGAGAGTTTCTTGTGAAAGTTTCACCTGACAACTCACATGGGCAGACGGCAGCGTAAAAACAAATCAAGGTCCACATAGGCCCATAATTAGAGTAATTGCACACTTCATAAGCTGTATTTCCTAAACTGTCCTTCATGTCATCTGTTGCTACGTCTGGTGTGGACCTGGCATGTACTGTACCTTGAATCCGACTGCAGGACAGGGTTTATGAGGCCCCCAAATGTGTGGGACACTGTACAAACAGGCAACGCAGACTCCAGGTATGCCCCGAAGTAAACTCAGCTGAGGACTTAACTGCAGGTAAAGGAAGAATTTATGAGGGTATGAATCTGGAGTTTTCAATAATTATACATATTGTAACATCATGTAAAAAGAAAATATGATATGATCTAGACAGACTCCCTTAAACACACACACACGTGCGCTCACACACTCACACACACTCACACACAGAGACACTTTAATAAATGTGACAGATACAAAAACCAGAATCTTTTTGTGATGCTAAGTTGACTCAAGAAAAACCCTAAGGAATGTTATTGTAATTTCTTTGTTTGGGCTACAACTTTTCATCACAGTAGTCAATACAAATGTCTGTGTCCCTGTAGGCCACCCCAGTTATTTCTGACAGATCATGGCATCTGTTCTATTTAATGACTCACAGGTACCAAATGTACATCCAAGCGATGTCGAAGTTTTCATTAACCTGACTGATTAATATGATCTAAAGATTCAGTGCTCCTTATCAAATTCTCCTCGAGTCCCTTCAACAGTCAGGGCTGACCAGATGGGAGTGCACGGAAAATTCCCGCAGCTGGCTCTCCAGTAGAAACCTGGCGGTGGTCCAGAGTCCGCCCCAACCACCCAGCCATCACTTCTCCCAGGGCTGACACTGAGGATGTGGCTTTGCTGGCATGACAGGTATGTGTGTCATTCTGGAGCATGTGTGGTGCCCAGTGAAAAAATACTCAGACGCACATCTGAAAGCTCTACCCCTTTGCAAAGATTTCCAGCTGCTTTGAATCCTGAGCATTGAGAATTTATTTTAAGAGACAAAGGTTTCTTTAAACCAATATCCATAATTTAGAGACTGGAAGGAGGGTCCTGTGTCTAGAATGCCCCATGTGGTCTTCAGATGTCCCCGTCCTTAAGTCCTCCACGGTGGCAGGTTCACCACGAGAACCTGTTTCCCACGCTCGTGAACCACTGCATCAGAGACCAGAGAGGGAAATACGACCAAGCGGCACAACTCTACTGGGTGTAGAAGTAACAGACACACTCTGAGAAACAAGTTACACTTACAGAGAATTTCTTCTACTTTGCAAGTTTTTTTTTATTGCAGGTCCATTGTAGGCCCATTGGCGAGGCCCCCTATTGCTGGTGCTAAGATTTGTAACCACATGTGAGAGGGCGATTCCCCTCTCCTCTGGTCCTCCACCGGAAGGCACGGACACACAGACACTGCACTGTCTGGCAACTGCAGTATTCCATGCAGCATCTCCTATAGTTCGCTGAGGTCATGGCACACAAGTTCTGGCCAACTGAATATGAGCAGAAGTGATATGCATCACTTCCAAGCCTGGCCCAAACAAAGCCCTCCTGCAGATCTTCACTGGCTTTCCAAGTGAAGAGGTTCAGGAGACCCAGAGAAGGTGGGCTCCACGACTGGGAGAAGCCTGGATCCCTCTCCTGTGCTGAAGAACAGTCTCCAACTCCTTACTGAACCATATCTGGCCCTCAATTTGAGCAAGTGATAAATATTCACTATGTGGGACCTCTGAATTTTGGGGGTTGTTATAGCACTTAGCCTACTGTAATACAGTGATAAATTTGCCTTAATTGACTAGATGGCTTTAATCTACAAAGCAGAACTGTCAAATAATCAGGAATATGTTGATACTTGGCATCAACAAGCCCCAGGCAATAGTCTTGACTTTCAGTCTTTTATGGAACACTATCAAATCCGGACAATACTAGAGAATGGCCAATAGGAGCCAACTATTACCTTCTCTAAAAGACACAGGAGGCCTTCCTTTCACGGTCTCCTTGTGTAGAACTTGCCACCATGGGGTATTTAAGGACAGGGACATCTGAAGACCACATGTGGCACTCCACACACAGCATCCTCCTTCCAGTCACTAAATTACAGTTAGGTGATTAAGGAAACTGTGTCTCCTAAGTCATGTTCAATAGCAGCATTCATTTCACCACTGGGGCTTCGGGACCAAAATGACTCTTCAATGCTCTATCAAATCTTGAGTGGGGACTGTCACGTGGAATCCACAAAGCACTGTTTACAACTAGAAATGCACAAAGTGTGTTCACTTGTCCCAGGCCTGGGCTGTTACATTAAGATCCAGGATATGCAGCAATGCATTCTACTTTAATTTTCCACCTTCATTTTACACTTTAGACTTCCAGGAGTCTTCCATCTGTTTTCCAGCAGCCACAAAGACATCCTCTAATTGCTTCTGAATGAAAGCAGAGACTTCATTTCCTTGCACAGAACATGTACACATTACACATAGTTCAAGCACAATGAGGCGGTCTCCCTTTCTCTCAATTCTGCACATTGTCTCACCAGCAGAGAAGAAGAGCCTTTTTCAAATCAAAATAATACTCCTTAAAAACGGCAATCTAGTTTTTTGAAGTTCTTTAAAATGAACTTAGCCAGAACACCAGGGACTCCAATTACACGTATTTACCTGATGTACTTTTATAGGAAGCATAATTCAAAAATTGCAGACTGACTTTAACATTGTGTTCTATGCATTTTAAAAATGCACTTATGACGTCGAGCCCTTTCTCTTGTGGTTTCCTGATGCTACCACTCATTCCAAGTAGTTTCCTTGCCTCTTACGTGAGGCAACACAGCTAACCCTCAGCAACAGAAAGCACTTAAGGGTTGTGCAAGCCTTGTTTCGCATCCACTTTTCTCCTGCATAGAACACTAGGTTTTTCATCTGGTTTTAATCTTACACAATGATGTAGGTAAAGGCAAACTCTGAGACCTGGTCATTAAGCCCTCACGGCCGCCCAGCAGATGCACGGGAGAGGTTCGCTAATCACAGGGATATGATGGATCTCCTCATCTGGAGGAGGTGTTTCTTAAGGTGTCTCAAAACTTCCTTAAGTGTAAGGAACACTTACGGCTTATGCAAAGACACACACTGGACAAAAGGCTTTCTTGGTTTTTTTTGTTTTTGTTTTTAAAGCATATTCCCAAAGAAATGTTATTTTTACAAACAGCCCCATGGGCTTTGACCCAGAGCAGTATACAGTTCTGTCCTACCCCCAGCCTCTAGGGGAGCACCAGCACTTCCCCAAACCTGTGCTGGTCCTTCAAGGCTGGCAAGGAACTTGTGCTTCTTCAAGGGCAGGCTTCACTGACTTTACCATATTTATTAAAGTACAACGTCAGGTAATTATTTCTCAGACTGGGCAGTCCACTCCCATTTGAGCCTTTAAATAGATTTTCATATTATAGGTCACTCTCCTAATGACTTTGTTTTGCATCACAACATATTTATGGAAGTGATGTTTAGGGAAGGTACGTTAGCTTGAATACATTTTAACCAAGGGATGTTTGGGATGCTTACAGATCTCACTACAGAGAATCAGTTAAAAAAGAGGTTGTGGTGGGCCAAGAAAGGCCACAAATTCTCTGTTACTCCTCTCATCAAGAGGTAGAATCAATTTCCTTGGTGTACATCTCGGCTGGCCTTATGACTAACTTTGACCAAGAGAATGTCAGAGAAGTGACATCGGGTGACTTCTGAGTGAGATCTCAAGACCTTGCACCTTTTACTCTTCCCTCTCGATGCTGTGAGACTGCCCATCCAAAAGCCTGCATTAGCCTCCTGGAGCAGGAAGGACTACATGGAGAGAGGGACACATCAACACCCAGCACCAACTGCTAGACTTTAAATGTGGCCATTTGGACAATCCAAGTGAGGCTAGTGGAAGAACAGCCCACACGATCTACGGAACCACGAGGAATCATACATCATTGTTGTTTTAAGCGACAGACACGGACATGGTTTTGTACATGGCAAGAGGTAACTGAAACCAAAGGCAAAAAAAAAAAAAAAACAAAACAAAACGACAGAGACCTACTATTTACCTGGTGGGTGTCTCTATGTAATTCCAAGAGTCAGAGTCACTGGGAATCAGTCTTTTAAAGATGAATTTTGAAAGCAATCAATAAATGGTTAATTGTGGAAAGCACAAATACACTTTTACAGGGTGAATGGGAAAGTATGTTGAAACGCTGCCTGGATGAGGATTTATGGTTCAGGATGAAAGGTCCTGTGACAGAGATGATTCAAGAAGTGCTGTGCCTCCAACAACGTAAACAAAAGTGCAGACGGTATGCTCTGGAAAACTACAGGATGAAAAAAGCAGCTTTCATAAGATGACAAAGACTGGTGTTGAATATGCAAGTGAAGTTTTAATGAAGCAGATTTATAAAATATGGTAGTAAAGAGGCAGTGTTTCTAATTTAAGACATTATTTTGAGGTGCCTAGGTGCCCCAGTCAGTTAAGCAGCCAACTCCTGGTTTCAGCTCAGGTCACAATCTCAGGGTCCTGGGATGGAGCCTCACGTCAGGCTCCCCCCCTCAGCAGGGAACCAGCTTGTCTCCCTCTCTCTCTGCCCAACCCCCACTCGCCCACTCTCTTACTAAAATCAATAAAACTTTAAATAAAAAGAGAGACATTATTTTATGTGTGACTTATCTGAGATCCTAAATAGGTAGAGTTGAAACATTTTACATTACGAGTTAACACTTGACTAATTTCATCGGTATCTACAAAAGTTTATATATTGAGGTTGGCCCCTTCTAAAACAACACAAAAGAAAAGCTGTTCTTTATTCTTCTCGTTGGGGAAATGCTGGAATTGGTCTACGTTTGGGTACATACGGTATTTTATAAAATGATAAAGCTCAAAGGTATAATAAATGATTGGACACTGCAATTTGGTGACAGTTACTGTGAAGAGGTACAAAAAACGATTATTTTTTGGAAACAATTGGAGTTAATTAAATTACCTGCCGAGACACCTATTCACCCAAATCTTGAAAGGCACTTCGCCATTACTAGTGTAGGGGCGGTGGAATAGTCTATCCTGACGTATGCTAACATATCTCGAAGAACAAAGAAGTTCTAGGAACTTGTGATAAACTTTATAAATTCCATTTGCGGAGGTTAATAAGGTATTTGAGGAGTTGAATGTCAGCAAAAATGTTGCTTTGCCTCATGAAAATATGCTCTAAATGGCTTTTCAGTCATCTAAGTGTGACTCACCTGTGGTGTGTACATTTTTAAAACTTACTAAGAGATCCTGCTTTAAAAAAGTATTTTTCTTCTGATTATCAAAGACACATGTTCACTGTAGAAAATATTTAAAAATTTAAGACTATGAAGAACAAACTGTAATCTCCCATAATTTCACCATTCAAATATGCCCAACTTAGCTAATACTTCCTGAGTACTGACTATAAGCGAGACAGTGGTCTAAATTCTTTACATAGATGAATTCATTTAATTCATCTAAGCCTATGAATTATGCACCAAAGTGATCTTTTTTTTTTTAAACAAATAAGGAAACCAAGGCAGAGAGAGAGAGAGAATATAACTTTTAGTTACATGATCCATGGTCGGTTAGCTGGTAAAAGGAAGAGCTGGGTATTCTGGCTTAAAGCTCAGGGTCTACATCACTACATACAGTGTTGCCGCTGGCANTTTTTTTTTTTTTTTTTTTTTTGGTAACATATATATGATGTACACACTCTGGACTTATACTGAGGTTTGTTTTTTGTTGTTGTTGTTGTTTTTGAGAGCCCTAATAACCATCTGTTATGTCCCACCTTTGTCACAAAGTCTTTCCAGGTGTCTCCAAACACACACTGATTTCCCCTAAGTGGCTAATGTAGTCATTTCAAACACTGAGTATTTACACTGTGGAGTTCAGTTCAATACATTGCATAGGTCATTAAACCAGGGTGTAGAGACCACATCTGATTTTATTTTCATCTCCCACCTTTCTGAAACCATCTAAAATTTTGTAAATGCTGGAAACATTTGGGTGCTTGACATATTTTCAACAGAGCTGATATTAAAAGAGTAGTACTTGAGTGACTAATTTTCAAAAAGTCTTTGGAAATATTCTAGGGCTCTGATGAAAGAGATGTCATCGGAAACTAAACTTGTGGGGGGAAAACAAACAGAAGATAAGAGTAATCTGCAGTTTCTCTGGAGAGGGAACTATGAACAATGGGGGTCAATGTTGAGGCAGGTCTTCAAAGTTCTATAAATGACATGGGAGGAAAGTACACAAGAAAATTCCCACTTTGATGGCATGATTAAATTATGGACAGAGAAATGTAAAGCACAAGAGAAATCAGTGGACCTATTTTACTGGTCCCTCTGGATGACCAGAAAGCAGCAGGTCAGCAGTGCCTAGGCAGGAACACACGGGTGTGTNGCCCCCCCCCCCCCCCCCCCCCCCGCATCACCTGGGCTTCATTCACAGCCCAATCATTCTGTATCAGTGAATCATTAGCAATGGATTTTTCTAGAAGATTTGTTAAGTTCAACCTAAACAAATCATTCACATGGACCAAGGTACAATAAAAGGTCCTTCTAAGACCAACTTGCTGACAATCACTGTACGAAAAAACACACATATTAACTTCATACAGTTACGTGGAATGTCGTCAAAATTGGTACTTCATGAACCCAAAATACGTCACCTTCAAGACTGGAGTCGGTCATGACAGATGGTGCCTTTCTGTTATGGGCACTATGAGCATCTGCTACTTCTGGCCCCTTCAAGTTTTACCCTTGGATTCATATTTTACCAGTTTAATTGCAAATACACAAAGCTTACATCCATGGACAGCTTTAAGATGGTCAACAGGACATCTACAAAGAAATGTCAAGGGCTCCAACCTTCTATTGCTCCAAATACAATGAAGCAGCTGTTTGTTAAGACAGCATCCAGAGCCAAGAGGGGTCCCAGGATCCAAGTTCATCAGGCAGCCAAACCCAGAGCCCCACAGCTGAGAAGTCAGCGTTGTGAGGTGGGCACCTAGGAGATGGCATCTTCCAATGGCCCTCAGCAGAACTGCCTTATGCACCTTGACTGCACCCCCCCACCCCCCACGCCTCAGAACCACAAGGGCAGCTCCTACAGTGAGACGGGGCAGCATCTGAGAGATGAGGGGGTTCCCTTTCCTACAAACGAGGCAAAATGGAATCGTGCTGAAAACAACAAAGGCAGCTCATTCGGACTTTAAATCCACTCTTGCAAGCTTGCAAATGTGATGTGGCTGTATGGGTTTTCTTTCTTTCTTTCTTTCTTTTTTTTCCAGTCTTAACTAAAACTTAAAAATAGAGGCACTCCTAAGAGATAAAGGATTCAGTCTTCCTCCAGGCTCCTGCCTCTTCCACAGCTATTCCCAGGGACAGCTCCCAATGCAGCTGGCAATGACACACACAACAGGCATGCTTTATGAAACCGGCCCAACTATTTTACTTCAAAATGAAGTTCACTGTAGGGAGTGAGCTCAGCACAGTCCATCCCTAGGGCTGTAACACAGACTATCTCGTGCTTTAACATCTCAAACAGACTCTTAAAACTGTACGTTAACAAGCACACTGAAAAGAAAGCATCACTTGCCTAACTCGGATTCAGCACTTTTAGTTGTTACTATCCAAATAAATATGTGCTCATTATCCAAAAAACCTAGAAGAATAAAACATGTATAATCAACTAGTTCAAGTTTCCTGTGCTTACCCAACCCCTTCCTCCACTGCAGTTACCTGTGGGCTTCTTCAGATTGTGCTCTGCACAATTTACCCCCATGGATGTTGTTATTTTACACAGATGAGACCACGTGACACATACTGTTTTCGTTGCTTTTTATTTAACAGTGCATCTTAAACTGTTACGTGTATTTGTTGCCTTTCCTTACTGATTGACTTTAAGCAGGCTCCACGCTAAAGGACCCGCTGATCAAGTTACATGCTCTACCAACTGAGGCGGTCAGGCACCCTGTAAACTGTTAGGTCTACCTGAAGAGTAAACACTGAAGGTTACTGCACAGAAAGGCAGACTTGCAAAGGCACCGCCACGCCACGGTGCCAACACACCCAGTTTCACTATATTTTTTTCTACAGACTACCTGGAATCTCCACTACCTGGATTTTTTCCTGGAAAGAGTGAGTCAGTAAGATGGCTTGTGAAAGGGTCTACGAAAAATCTCTTAAAATCAGGTACTTTGTTTTATATTGAGAAGGAAGGAAATACCTGTTGGAGTAACTGTTAAAAACATTTCCTGGGTTTATTATGTGCCAGCCATCAACCCCTGGCATGTTTCTTTACAGATTTCATCATATGCATGAAATTTGGTATGAAAACTGAACCCAAGACTGTACCTTTTCATCAAAATCTCCACAGTATATTGCCTAACTCCAAATACTTACACATCCATACACAAATAACAAAACAACAAAAACCATTTCAAGGGAAATTTTTTTTTAAATCCACTTAAATATCCTGTCCATTTCACAACATGCCTACCCACACAGACATTTGCTTTTTTAAATTCTGAGTACAACTGACACACAATGTTACATTAGTTTCAAGTGCATAACCTAGTGATTCCACAAGTTTCTACATTAGGTTCTGCTCGCCACCCGTGTAGCTCCCATCTGTCCCCATACAATGCTATTATAATTATCACTGACTACATTGACATTTAATAGCAGTAGTAAAAATAACTGCTCACATCTACTGAGCCCCTCTGGGCTCACCAGCCAAACACCTGGTGTCTCAGGACAGGGCCTGGGGAGCAGGTAAGCTGAAGTCCCTCAGGCCTAAAAGAGCTGAATATGCACCTGCTTTATCCCCTGTGACTTCAGGACCCCTCTCATTAACACCTTAACGGGTGATAAGAGGTGATACCAGTAACATCCCTCTCAGTTAGATCATAATCAGAGGATCAGAGAGTTTAAGAAATCCTTTGGAGAAGGGAGGATTGCACTGTGAAAAATCCTATTAGCTACTGCTATGAAGGTGATGAATAGTAAGTTTTAATGAAAATGTTCTACAACTTAGCTACATATAAAAATTGCAAAATGAACAGAGCAAATAGCTTAGACTGTTCAGAGATGCTTCAGTGCCTGGGACATGCAAAGCAATTTTGTTTACATTTATTAAGTCCTTATTACATGTGAGGTACTAAGAGGAAGAAAATCTATCAGACAAAACTATAAGGAATTGCCAATATTTGATCATTCTGACCTAAAACGAAAAGAGATTCCATATGGCTCACCTGTGAAGTTCTAGTCTTTGAAACATCCTCAACTAGAAATTACTCAGAACATGTTGGCAAACCCCTTGGATCTTTAAACTTCTTGGCTATACCAAAATTCTGATAAAAATGCTTTTTCCCTCGAAGTCTTCGATTTCAGTGTGGGGATTTTGCTGAGTGCTACAGCAGTTTTTTCCACACGATAGTGGAAGGGCCATTCTGAGAGAAGTCAGCCATGGTGTGACTAGAGAGGAAAATCATCACCTCTCTCTCAACCAAGTCTAAGGCCCAAGTTCACCACCACCTGGCTCTGTGACTCTCCGTGTGAGCACTAGAATGTAAGCTATACCTACAGGAACAGAAGCTGTGTGAAGGGAGAAACTGTCTCTGTCCTACACACCGTTTCCCAGCCCCTAGAACGCGGCTGGGCACAAGGAAGGCACTCGGGTCTGTTGAAGGAGTAAATCAGTGAATGAATCACACTGGGCAGAGTTCGCTGGATAAAGCTCAACTTTTTTCTCCACTAGAAATTAAAGTACGCAAGACTAGGGGGGGAATTAAATAGACAATAGAGTGCTTGATTATCTATTAACCTGAGGAGACCTGTATTACCTGACAGGAAGGACCAGCAGGAGGCACTGCACAATGAAGGAAATCTCAACCACGGTTCATGGAGCCAATCGTCCTCACTGTCTATCAGGCAAACTTCAAACCCCTTGAAATTATTTTTGCAACGTACTCACAGCTATTGCATTGAATCATATAAGAGCTTCTCACTTAAGGGAAATAACTAACCAAATGAACCTCACGCCCTCTCGCCAGTGATGGCACAGCTTCAACGTGTGTGTCATGAATTTTTCCCTGCTGTGGGATTCTTGGTTGAAGTGCTCAGACTTCAAGGTTGCATAAGACCTAATTCAGACTTTTCTTTTTCTTTTTTTTTTTTTTAAAGATTTTATTTATTTATTTGTCAGAGAGAGAGGGAGCGAGCACAAGGGGGCAGGCAGAGGCAGAGAGAAGCAGACTCCCTGCTGAGCAAGGAGCCCGGATGCGGGACTCGATCCCAGGACCTTGGGATCATGACCTGAGCCAAAGGCAGCCGCCTAGCCGACTGAGCCACTCAGGCAAATTCAGACTTTCTAACTTGCCTAAAACATTTTACGGTTGCTGGTAAGTATTTTAAAATTTCCACTGAGAATGGGCCCCTACTTATACACACACACACACACACACACACACACACACAATGTATATGTAATACATAATCTTCATGTTGAAGCTAACCTAGGACTTCATCAAATTCTAAGTACAGGAACACAAAGCACACATCTCCAGACTCATCCTTAGAGTCAATGTCACATCTGAAGGAGTCGATGACTTTTATTACGTTGTACGTGACTGCATGAGGAAATAAACACACTTGGGAAAGAGTCTGAGCTCAGCAGCTGGAGCGCAGGGCGAGAACTTCCAGGTCTGGCTTTGCCAGTAGCTTTTCCCACTCCCTGCCTTTGTGTTACCATGCACCCGGCCTGTGGCTCCTGAAAGGCCCAACGCCGTCCGGAATCAGGGAAACATGACAGAAGTGCAAAGATGATGGAAGAGTCCCTTCCACCCCACTTCCACGACAGCCCCAGAGAGGAATCCTAAACTCTTGAGCGGCTGTATGTAATTCATCTCCTCTAGGACCAAAGAGATAAGTCCCATCTGCTCACTAACTCAAGCCTCTGAAAATGGGTGGACTCATTTCATTTCTGTGCTTGTACAGAGTACAAGTTCTAGAGTCCTAATGGCAGTAGTTTCTTTCTTAAAGCTTATAAGCCTTTCTTGATGAAGAAAAGCACTCAAAAACGTCATTAAATGACAGCAATGCTGCCCTAAAGCCTGGTTTATAGCTGTGGGTACCTCGGTCACCATCCCAGTGAGACAGAAGTCACTGGTGCAAAGGAGAGCCCCGGCTAGGAGTCCATGGCTGGCAAAGGCAGAGATATTTAAATTAGTGACCCAATCGGGATGGAGGTGGGAAACAGTGAAAGGAACCACTCCTCCGAGCTTCTGCAGCATGTATCTGTTCCCCAGTGGGCCAGAGGGACGAGGCTGAGCTGTGTGGAGTCAGTCTGCTGTCTCCAAGACAAACTGAGGACCAGACCAAATTCATGGTCATGTAAGGTCTAAGTGGGATTAGTACCACTTCTGTGGCACCTTAGAAAGGGTAAAGAAAGTCTTTTCTGTTCTTGCTGAAGCTGTGAGTCTGCTCCAGTTTGGTAGATCAGACTAGAGACAGAGTCAACCCTGAAGCTTGATTTTATTTACTCTTGGCAAGTCCTAACTTCCTGGTTCTAAGGGGAAAGGGAGGGAGGTGTTTAAAAGTCTCATAAAAAGGCTCCAAATGCTTCTTGGACACCAAAGAGCTCTTACAAAACTACATTTTGATGAGCTACATGTAAATGAATCAGAAACATATGGATTTCATTTCCTTTATAATACACAGGGGTTTAGGAATGAAGAGGTGGGGGGAATGCTCCACAAGATGAGTCTGGGCTCTGGCGAAAATCTGAAGGGGTGGGGTGGGGAGCCTCAGACATTTGGTAAACTTAAATTAAGACTAGGATAATAACCACCCCACCCCTTCCTCTATGGGCCTTCGGTATCTGCCAGCCTACCTAAGATGCTAGTGAGAAAAAGTACTACATACCTAGACCTGATGACCTGGGGTCTGGGGCTTTCTTTGATGATGTTTGAGGACCTGGGAATTTTCTGTAACAGGCCAAAAAATACTGGATATTTTGGGGCTGTTGGGAGTCATGAAGTAGTATATATAAAAACTTTATGTCCCTAGGATTCCACTAAAGGGAAGGCGGGTAGTGTTTCCATAAGAGGGGCATAGCCAAAGTGCCAAAGCAAAGAAGGACTCCTTCTCCAGGGCATGCACTAATTTGAGGTTCTTCAGAGCGCCACGTTCTGGAGGCTTGACGTTCCCACTGTAGGCTCAACCCTCCCAAATCCCCAGGCTGGGGCAGGGGAGGGAGAAGGCTGACATCCACACCCCATAGAGCTGTGGTTTCTACCCCTGCCCTTTCCCACATGCGTTTTATTAAGCTAATGAATTATGAGGGGGTAATAAAGAAGCTTGGAGTAAATGAGGTTTCTGGAGTGAGCCACTTGATAGGGTCAACCACTCAACACCTGTTTTGGCTAAGAATTAGATCGACTGTTTTAATTTCACAGGTCAGAAAGCCAGCGTGTCTAAATCAAGAAAAAGTGATTCTCACCAAAGCAGGAAGACAAAATATAAAACAAAAAGCAGGCGAGCAGATGCTGGGAGACATACAAAGAAATGGCAAACAAGCCAACGTGAGAAAGACAGCCCCAAGACCTGATGAGCAAGAACTTGGAGTGGCAGGAAGAAAGGGAGAAGGGTATGGAGAAAGGGACCTGCCCCCCATCTGAACACAAAGCTGGCCGGCTGTCTGGGGGACAGTCCTCCATCGCAAGCCCCATTTCTTTTGATAAGTCACATGCTTGGTGGCCTATCTCTTCTCACCCCTGAACACAGGCACACTTTCTGTTGACCATAATGTTGAGCTTAATCAACCAGAGGCTCCACTGGAACATTTCCTTCCTTAAGGCTGAAGCGATGTCATTATTTTTCATTTAATTGCAGAATAAGGGCTGCTCTGTTTGTCAAGTGCAGGAACTGCTAAGACAACAATGGTGAATGCCGTGGCAGTGTGTGACTTCAGTGTCCATGATTACTATTAATTAAGGGTCTGTCAGACGGATAGAATGGGCTCTTTTCTTCTCTATCAGCTAATGCTAGGCACTTGACTCAAGAGAAGCTGCACGCAAGAAGGAAGAGTGAGTCAAGCTGCACCACGGCTCAGGTTCAAAGCCCAATCCTGGAAGGCCATGAGGATGGGACGCAGAACAGTTGCTTTTACAAGCTCACTCTTGCATAAAGGTCAGGTGCAGACAGACAGGCGACAGGGCAACGAGAGGACTCCCGGGACAGGGCAGAGGGCAGAGATGGCATTCCGGAACTTGCGACACTTCATAAGGAGCTTTTCATTACAAGAGCAAGGAAAACATGTTGGAGAATGAAAGTGGACTAGGAGAAGCCCCAAGAGTCAGATAAAAAGAAATTCAGGATGTCCATTTAAATAAGGAATACATATGTTTAGTCATCGACTGTAGGTTCTGTAACTGTCCTCTTCTGGGGGCTATGTCCCATGTTTTTTTAGTCATCTTTGCATTTCTGTGCCACACTGCATGCTGTCCAGGGCACTGATAGGTGTTGCCACTCGTCTATTTCCAAGCTAGGCATCTCAATAAAGGTCCCGCATCCCCAGCTCATTTGCTAGCCTAACAATTCCACAACCCTGGCCACACTGTCTTCTCTTTTTAACTCCAACCAGCCTCCAATCCAGTTCTTTTGGGTCCTGGGTCTCTAGTTCACTGCCAGTTAGGATTTAACTGATTTCAAAGAAAAAAGCTTACGGCCCAACCTGCCTAGGAATGGGGAGGTGTAATATTTTAACACTTGTGCCTAAAGCATTTCTTCTACTAAAAGCAACACTAGGTATTTGTGTTGGCATCACTTCCCCCCCACCCCCGTCATAAACTCATAAAGCTATTGCAAAGATCCTTCTAGGCCTGTGGTCTTTAAAGTGAGTTCCCAGAACTAGTATATCAGCATCACTTGGGAACCTGCTAGAAATGCAGAATCTCGGGCCCCACCTCTGACCTACTGAACCCAAAGTTCTGAGGGTGAGGGCCAGTGGCCTGTGTTCTAACAAGCCCTTTGGGAGATTCTGCTGCATACTCATGCTTGAGAATCACTTTTTGATGCCACTGGTTCTCAGTCCTGGCTGCACCTTGTAAACACCCAGAGAGCCTTTCAGCCTCTCAATACCTGGTCCCACCCTGGACGGATTCAACCAGAATTCTCTGACAGTGGGGCCTGGGCTTCCGCCTTTCCTCACACGTTCCTAAGCTGATTGAGTGTGCCATCACAACTGGAAACCACTGTTGGTGGTGAGGAGCACGGCCCTGCTCCACTTCCAGCTAAATCTCACAGCAGCAGACATTGCCAACACTGCAAGCGGCGACCCCAAAGCAACGTCACTATTATGGATGAAGTCCTACATTCTAAGCATAAAGGCCGACCTACAGACTGAGGCTCCTGCCCCAATAGGCCTTTCTCTACTATCTGATCTGTGTGCTAGAAAGAAATGCCAAGAAATGCCAGTTATTGGGACAAGGAGGGGGATGCGTGAGTTAATGTTCCAGAAAATACAGACAGCGTCTGGGCCAATCTCGGAAACCAGCAGACTTGTCAGCACAAGGGTCGTATGGACATGGATGCTCCAAAGTGTCCCTGCCCTGCAGAGGCAGAATGTTGCAAACCCCCTCTGTTTAATGCTTATTTTGAGAGTATCCGAAAAGGAGTTCTAGTTGAACAGTACAGAAGAGGTGTGGCTGTTCACGAGGAACAGTGGTGTGTTCTCTGGACCTGTCAGCATCACAGTTCATGTCTGAGGAGGTAACTGTCGTCATGGTATTCACTTCGGTTCAAGGGGAACCAGAGCCCGGGCCCAGGGCAGCCAGCCCGACCTCCCTGCCCGCCGCTCTGTTCGAGGTGGGTCTGGCTCGCAGGGTCTCAGGCAACGGGGAGCAGGCACAGCCGCACCCTCATCTTCCCACAGGCCAGCACCCCTTCCGGCCCATGAGGAAGGCCAGGCACAGCTGAGGCAAGGAGCCCCCCGTTCGGACGCTGTGTCCCCATCTGCAAACTGGGATGTCTACCTCACTTCAAACTCTTGTCAAACGAGATCATGCTTGGGAAGCCCTGCTCTCAACGGTCCCATTCCTGTCTCCAGGTTCTTCACTCACAGGCTGAGGCACACTTCTGAGTAACAGTGCCCTCCCTTCTTCCTTACTGCTGTATCCGTGCCCTAAATTCCACACGCAACATTCCATCCCACTAAATCTCCTGTCTGTGGACTGTGGACTGTCAACTGGCCACTGTACACTCTTCCCTCTAGATTCCGCCATAGCTTATGTGCACCTGAACTTTACAGCTCACAAGGAACAGTTACAACACACTACTTAGAGCCGACTCTGAAGTCAAACCAACCCCTTCCTCCACTGGCTGCTCCACTTAGGAGTTTTGTAACCTTAGTAAGATCATTCTTTCTGAAGCTTCAGTCTCTACATCTGCAAAATGGGGGCAGTTATGTTACTTATTTGAGGATAACTGTAAGGAATAAAGGAATCTGTTTTTCATGTAGAATTTAATCTAACAGAACATCTTTTTTTTTTAAATTAACATATACTGTATTATTTGTTTTAGGGGTACAGGTCTGTGATTCATCAGTCTTACACAATTCACAGCACTCACCATAGCACATACCCTCCCCCATGTCCTTCACCCCGCCACCCCATCCCTCTCACCCGCCTAAGAAAACATCTGTCTTAATTCCAAAGATAGCCTTTAAAAATGCACAGAGACAGCAAAGTCATACACCAACATCAGAGCCCTCTTTTTATATCTCCGGAGGGAGGGAATGGGATCAACCAGAGCTGGGAAAGGGTAGTATCTCTCTTCCACAGTATTTACTCCCTTAAAAAAGTTCCAAGCCATTATGGTAAAATGTCAACACTTGTTTGAATATTGTTAGAATATGCCCACATCTGTGTTTTAGTCACTACTCACGGAACTTGAGTTTATTTAAATCTTGAGTATATTACCTGCTGTATAAATTTAAGAAAAGGAAGCACAACAAAACCCATACACAAAACTGATCACTCTTACAAAAAAAAAATCACAAACTACATAGAAATCATGTTTTTAAATTATCTTCCAAAGGCATGGTATCATCAAGCTTTAGCTGTTTCACTTTGTCACTTCCACTATGCCTCAGTAAGAAAATGTTTCTATTTCTCTAGAGATGGTTACTGAAGTAGACTTCAGTGCAGCAAGAAGAAAAGGAGAAAGAGAAGGCAAAGAAAAGCCAATGTAGCCAAAAACATAACCTGTATATTGAATATAAGTAATGGTTACAATTGTTCCACGTTTCCTTGGCTACATTTGAAACTTATGTAATAATTTTCCTAATTGTAATATTAGAAGCCCACAGAGATGGTCTTGAAAGTGGTAAGGGACATATTTTTGGAAGCTATCCCCTTGAACCAGTCAACTACTAATCCTTTTGTTACACATTGTTGTATTTACTTTTCATAGCAACACAATGGCTTTTACCTTTCCCTTCATGTACCAGTGAAGAACCGGAGGCCCAGAGAAGGTTAATACCTCTCTCAGGGCCACATTTCTAAGAGGCAGCTGGGCCGAAAGATGCACCCGTGTCCAAGTAGTTGATGCCTATGGTCTTTCAGTCCCTTTCACTGTCTCTCTCTCTCTCCTTCTCTGTGGACAGTCCTCTCTACTTGAGCTCACAGCCAGTTTTGCAAAGGTAAAGACTCCAGTCATCTGGGGCACATTTATTTTCTGACTTCTACCCCTAGCACCTTCTTCTGCCCCAGAGTTACTCATCTCCTCTGGAGCTCAGCTTCCTCACCTGAACACTGCCTCGTGGATTTCTTATGGCAATGAAGGGAACAAACAGGTGCATGTTTAGCTCCATACCTTAGAATAGTCACTGGATATAGTAAGTGCTATATAACTAGGGTAACTACATAACTTTATATAGCTATGTAACTAGGGTAACTATTCTCTCTATTAGCAATTAGGGGATAGTTACCCTGGTACCTTCTTACCACTCAAAACTTGCTCCTTCTCCATGAAGTGTCCTAATGACTAGTTTTAATAGGATAATAACTAGATCTAGGCAGTAGGTTCATGAGGAATTCACACAATTATCTCACTTCACTCCCTCATGACCCTATAAAACTTAGGTTATATTCTCTCCTGGAAGGAATATGAACTACAAGGAGCAGATACTTACGGGGTATGTACACAGGTTATGTGTGTGTGTGTGTGTGTAAAATAACTTTCAAAAGGACAGTTTATTTTTTATCAAGTAGATTCTGCCCAAACCAAGCAAGCTGATATAAAACATACTACTAAGACACATCACTGTTTGTGTTACTCAGCAAATTCTAATCAGACTGAGCCACATGTCTGCCTGCAGAATACCTGCCCAGGGAAAACAGGTGCCACTGTTTGGAAGAAGTGTGATTAATAAACTGTTTGGAATCTGAAGATACTGAAATACGGTGTTTGGAAAACAGCTCTCCAGAATGTAGGTAAATGTTTTTGTTCGTGGGTAAACCAAGCATGGCTCAGAGAGCACAGCTGCTCAGCCTCATGACTCCCACCTTCTCAGCAACGCTCTACTCAGGAATACGCAACACATACTATCTGCTCACGACCCTGGCTGGATTCTCTGGCTGACAGACAAGTATCAGGTGACCCTCGCCCCCATAATTTAAAGAGGCAAAACGAGTACCTAAAATAGAATAATCAAAGGCTAGGGTATGACTATAAAGAGGGGGAAGGGTTTTGAGACTGTAAAATAATAACAAAAAGGTAACATTTTTAACAAAATCACCTCATTTATTCTTCATATCTTTATGATGTAAGAACTATTATCCCCATTTTATAGATGAAAAAGCTAGAGGCCAGCAAAGCTAAATAGCCCAGACCCCATATTTCACCCCAGACACTCTGCCACCACAATTCACATCCTTCAGCATCAGAAATGTCAGTATAGGTGGGGGTGGTTAGCCAGCAAAGGTAACAGGGAGGAGATGATCTTGAGCTCTGGCAAAGGACAGGTAGGATTTGGCTGATGAAAAGGGCATGTGCAAGGATAGGGAGGGATGCTGAAATCTGCATGGCTGAATGACAAGAGAGTTTATCCTGACCAGGGCCGTGGGGGGGGGGGTCCTAAGGGAGTCAGGAATGACAGAGAAAGGGGGGTGGGGAATAAGAAACCTACAAGTGTATGCCAGGGTCTCACTGGCAGCTGGAGAAGCAAACTGGAGGCAAAGAGAGCCTGGAAGTCTGGGCATCACCAGCACAGAGCTGCTAGCTGAAGACACAGGCAGCTCTGAGGTGGAAGAAGAGAGTGCCAGAGTCCAGGTGTGAGTAATGGCCACCTTCTAGACAAGAAGCAGAACTAAGGAACGGGAACTTGTATTTTAACAGTTTTATATACACCTACAAAGTTCTACCTGAATTCATATGGCAGCTATGAAACCTAGCAGCTCTGTTGTGGTTGTCAATTTCGAAAACATCTCTGGACCTCGTTTTCCTCCAATATAAAATATGAATAATGAGAATACCTATCTCACAGGATTGTGGTGAGGAGTAAAACCAACACACCAACGATGACAACAACAATGCGGGGAGCGTAAGGAAGCGCCTCCTAAGTGACTGTTAACTGTTGCTGCTGTTGTTACCACCATCACGGTGGTTCCCGTGAGCACAGTCTGCAGCATAGTTTGTAACAGGGAAAAATTAGAAACAGCCTTATTGGACTTCCACAGAGATATGGCTATTCCATGGGAAACCAGGCAACGGTTTCAAAAATTGGAGTAGCATTCTATACATCCCAACCTGAAAGAACTTCAAGACGTAAAGGGTAAAAGAAATAAGTAAGACAAATTCCAGAATTCCCATCCACAGCCACTAATCATGATAAGGCAGTGACCATACCGTCACTCACATAAACATCTTAAGGGTCTCAGTAATTTCTCCATAAAATGAATCTTTGCAGACTCCTACATGGTAGGGAGAGCAGTTTTCTATACTGATGCATTGAACGGGGCCAAGCACGTTGTGAGGGCCGAGCCAAAGCCCTCAGAGGCAGGGAAAGGACTAGATTCCAACAGGCCTGACTGGCTGTCGCCTGCTTTAATCACCAGACAAAGCAGATAAGTTGCAGAGGGGATAGAAAAATTAAACATGTCTGTTTTTGCTTTTTAGAGGCAATTATGGATATATAGCCAAAGTGTTGTTATTTTTTGAATCAGAGCCAGTAATTATTTTTTTTTCTTTTGGGGAAGATAATTATACCATAATCACTGACATTTTAAAGGGACATTTTAGAGCCACTACTTTATTCCCCCAGAATAAGCACTAGTTACTAAAATTCTAGCCGTGTCCCTTGGGACCACAAAGCAAAAATGACTATGAGGCCACGGAGAAACTTTCAGAAGGAGCACCTTTGTTTCCAGAGTAAAACAACAAAACTGAACAGCTGCAGTGGTTATCGAAATGCAGAGCCAAATCTGAATCCACAAACCCATAGGGAGAACCTTAATTTGCAGAGTTTCCTACAGTCCAGGATGTTCAGAATAGTTCTATTCTCTTAAGTAATTAAAATTTTCCCGCTGACATTTTGTAACAACTAAGGTTCTCCATGGCATACCCTTTCCTTAAGAGCAAAAAGGATTGTCTTCAGACTTGGTCGAGCATGATGGCCTCCAACTTCACATTCCTGGAGTCTGAATCAAAGCCACGTCTCAGAGGCCACAAATTTGGAAAGATAAAGCTGACAGAAAACATACACTGAATTTACATGGTAGGCAAAGGGGAAACTATAAAAAGCACAAGCTTCAGGATATAGAACGATGACAGGGAGGTGCCAGTGGTAACCCTGGTCCTCTACTCCTGAATTTAAACCCACTATTGTTCAAAATGTATAAAAGTAAAACACGAGACTGTTCATAGCTAGACATATGTCTTCCTTCCATGTTCTTATCTGTAACTAAATACATGCATTGATTCAAACCTATGTCCAAAACCTAATACATGCAAGGTCCTGTGCTAATCACTGGAGAGGGCAAAGTAATTCAGAAAAGGCAACAATTACAAAATATGCTGAAGAGGTCTCAAAAGAAAATTCTGAAAATGTCCCCTGCCGCCCACTTTTCTTTCCCAAATCTGCCACATCAAGAAATCCTCTCAACTTTCAACATCCTCACCTTTACAATGAGCATAATAATACAAACTCACTCTTTCCTCTTTGAAATTTTTTGAGTGACTTATAAACACCAAGGAAATCTCAAATATAATAAACAATAATCATCCATAATCTATAAATGTTTTTTATTTAAGAAAAAAACTTGAGAAGACTCTGCTAAAAATGGTTTCAGACAATGGAAAACACAAACACATCATTTTATAATAATATAAGCTATAATATCTAGTATAGAGAACACTGTAATTTTTTCCTTTTCCTGGTGACAAATATAATGCTAGGTCCCTAAAAGAGAGCTATCAACACTTGCACAAATATTTTCAAGATATTTCAGATATCTAAATAAAGCAAAGAGAGGTAAAATTACTTGTCAAAGGGGCACCTGGGTGGCTCAGTGGGTTAAAGCCTCTGCCTTCAGCGCAGGTCATGATCTCAGAGTCCTGGGATCGAGGCCCCTGCATCGGGCTCCCTGCTCAGTGGGCAGCCTGCTTCCTCCTCTCTCCCCGCCTGCCTCTCTGCATACTTGTGATCTCTCTCTCTCCCTCTGTCAAATAAATAAATAAAATCTTTAAAAAAAATTACTTGTCAAAAAAAAGTCTTTTTTTTTTCCTTCACTATTTACCGAGAGCTTTCTGTGGGCCAGACACAGTGCCTGATGCTGAGGATAAAATGATGGATGAAACAGGAGGAAGAAGACATTTATTAAATATGACTACTACTATTAACTCTAAACCATGTCAGGAAAACTACTCAGTGTTTGGGAGAGGCATTTATGCCAGAAATTAAAGGCAACTCTGAAGAAATGACGCCCAAGCTTTTTTCCTACGGACACTAAGGTCTTCTGGGAGTTTGTAGAAGCAGCCCAGGAACTAGCTACCAGGAGGTAGCTTCCAGTCTTCCCTATTTGTCCCTCTGGAGGGTGCTGGGGGCAGGGACTCCAAGCGCCCGGTGTAGAATGCAACTGCTAACCCTGAGTTACGGACACCTGACCAGGGAACATCCTCCCCCTCTCTCTGCTGCCCCCAGAACGCCACCACCTTCTTGCCTTCCCTCCACAAGGCCTGAGAGATTGCTCTACCACCCTGCTCCTCACATTACTGAGGCCCCGTGGGCAGGGTTGGTACGGTGAGACACACAGCAGCAGGCTGGCTGTTGAGGGAAAGAGAGAAGGGGCAGAGGAGGGAGGGGTCTGTCCTTTCCTCCAGCCCCATACGGCTGTGGCTGGACCCTGCACAGGATGGTCAAAGCCACCTCGCCCCTCCCTCCCAGCTCCTTTAACAAGAAAAACATCCAGAGCCTGGGGTTTCTCAAGTCAAAAACAGCTCAATGATGGGAAGCCAGCTGCTTTCAAAAAGAAACAACACAAGTACTCTTTATTTTATAAGACCTTTCCCATTTCCAGAAAGAAAAAAAAAGTACTGTATTAAAGGCAACAGCTGCTTCAAGTTAATAAAATCTGAATTATCTTTGCTTGGAACCCGATCACTAGTTTTAAGTCAGAAAGCTGGATTTCTAGGACTATTTCTCATCTATGATTTGAATCCTTCCTTTCTGTGGTGGAAATAACATTGAATGTGTGGTTATTCTTTATTCCTAATTTAGGTTAATAATGATACATTTTAAATCCAAGGCCTCATATTTTAAAAACTATGTAATCAAACTAGTGGTTGAAAATAAAAGCACTTTCAAGTCTGGGATGTATCTCAACATTTTTAACCAATTTCTCTGGCTATTTTCTTCCATTCAGTATTTAAATATTTAAATGTCATATCTTGTGTCTTTTGATTAACGTATTTCTGAAAAATGTTTAAAAATACGGGAGACTGTTATAATGATTCACAAAGGCAGGCAATGTATTAACATTTTAAAGCATCGTCATTTCAAATCATTCTGTTAATTAGTGAGTTTTAGAACATTAAACACCATTTAGTTCAACTTAAAGACAAGAAAAGGAAATATGAAATTTCACAAAAGTAAATGGTTTAATGCAGTATTTTCCTCCTATATATAAAAGTAAGAGTAGAAGAAACTCCAAAACATTAACACTGGTTATCTCTAGTTGGTGGGATTTCACTCTGTCACATAGTTTTCTGTATGTTTTATGAAATTAAAATGCATTATTTTCACAAAATCAAAAAAATGCTTTTATCTTTACTATTTTTTTTAAATGAGTAATCATATGTAGAAACTCTGCTTCCAAAAATAAGCCTCTATAGTATAATCAGTTATTTTTATATAATGAAAATAAAACTCTTGGCTAGCACCATACTGGGAGGGAAAACTGCTTGGATATGTAGGGGAAAAAACCTCCAGGAGTGTATCTACAAAGCTAGCAGACAGATAATTTTTTAAAAAGTACTAAATACTAATGCAAATGTTCTATTTTTTGCACAGTTTTTTTTTGCACAGTATACTAGAGGTCTTTGTAAGACAGAAGTATCATTATAATGGCTCAAAAATATCATTATTTAAAATTTGGTAAGCTCTAAAGATTCCACTTAATCCAAACAGAAAAGTAGACAAAAATGAAATGATTCACTCTTCACTGGCTTTTGCCCCGTTCCAGGCACACCTAACCCCCGGGCCCAGAAGTGTGAACATGCAAACTGTCCTTCCTATTCATTTTCCTGTCCAGGCTCCCTCCCCACGTCAGGGTCTGGGTCCCCAGACCGATAATAAGGTCAGGTGAAAAGTAGTGACTCTAAGCCTGTAGAGAATCCAGTTCAAGGCAAACACTGGTAGCTTCCTAGACCCTTCCAAATGCTAGTGGGGAGGAGGCTAAAAACTTAAAATATGCTGTGGAAGCTTTACAAGTAACCTTTTAAATCATGTACTCTCAGAAATCTGTGCATTTCATCACTGACCCAGAAGCCAGGAACACCTGTGGTCTACATTATTTGACAGCCTATGCAAAACAACACAAAATGCTCTCAAGGACATGGGACCACTCTGTCTGGGAAGCCCCCAGATGGCCCAGTAAGTGATGACGGTGTCCACTAGCTGCACATCACTAAGGTGCCACTGCCAGAAAAATGCTCCCGGAGTGTTAAGACAGGGCTGCTACCCTCAAGAAGCAGGTAGGTACACCAAGCAATCAGGATGACCAGGTAGCCCCAAGGAGCCAGACGCTGTGCATGGCCATTCTTTGGCTAATTTCTTTCAGTGGGTTTGGATTGAATACCTAGTTGACTACCTAGTTGACAAGGTCTTTCCCAACCTGATGGCTTAACTGGGGAAGAGTTACTCAAATCTAGGTTTTAAAAATACACTTTCAGTCCAGTAACAAACTGAACATTGAATGGTCTTGTTTCCAATGCTATTTTATAGGCCAGGGGAATGCAGAATGGGGAATGGGACTCTCACATGATAATGATGTTAATAAAAGGTCTGGCTATGCCATTCAAAAAGGTCTAATCTATAAAATATATTGACACAGGAATGCTAACAAAAAGCCTTCCCATGGAATGGGAGCAGATATTTGCAAACGATATTACAGACAAAGGTATCCAAGATAAATAAAGAATTTTTCAAACTCAACACCCAAAAAACAAATAACCCAGTCAAGAAATGGGCAGAAGACATGAACAGACACTTCTCCAAATAAGACATACAAATGGCTAAGAGACACATGAAAAAATGTTCAACATCACTAGCCATCAGGGAAATACAAATCAAAACCACAATGAGATACTACCTCAAGCCAGTTAGAATGGCAAAAACTAACAAGACACGAAACAAGTGTTGGTGAGGACGTGGAGAAAGGGAACCCTCTTGTACTCTCCGTGGGAACGCAAGCTGGTACAACCACTCTGGAAAACAGTATGGAGGTTCCTCAAGACGTTAAAAATAGAGCTACCCTACACCCCAGAAATTGCACTACTAGGTATTTACCCCATAGATACAGATGTAGTGTGAAAAGAAAGGGCACATGCACCCCAATGTTCATAGCAGCAATGTCCACACAGCCAAACTGTGGAAGGAGCCGAGATGTCCTTCAACAGATGAATGGATAAAGAAGATGTGGTTCATATATACGATGGAATATTATTCAGCCACAAGAAAGGATGAATATATACCATTTGCATCGACACAGATGGAACTGGAGGGGATTATGGTAAGTGAAATAAGTCAAGCAGAGAAAGACAATTATCATATGGTTTCACTCATATGTGGAGCATAAGGAATAGCATGGAGGACCAAAGGGGAAGGAAGGAAAAACTGAATGGGATGAAATCAGAGAAGGAGACAAACCATGAGAGACTCTGGCCTCCGGGAAACAAACTGAAGGTCACAGAAGGGAGGGCGGTACGGGGATTGGGTAACAGAGTGATGGGTATTAAGGAGGGCACGTGTTGCAATGACCCCTGGGTGTTATATGCAACTAATGAACCACTGAACACTACATCGGAAACGAATGTTGGCTAGCTGAACATAAAAATAAAACCCTTCAAAACTTGTCTAAGGAGTTTACACTAAGTAGAAGCTCTCTGATGGGTGTGAATCCATCTCAAATATCTTGCTCTCACGTGTCAGTCTTCATCTTCCTTTTGCACAAGGGCTGCAGGCTTTAGCCTTGGAGCCGTCAGCTAATCAGAAGACGGTCTCCTCTGCATATCAAAACTACTTGCCTGTTACTGCATATAATAGTTTCCCACTTACACAGGGCAAGGATTATTTATTTGATTTACCTATTTATTTATGGAGGATTATTTCTTTTTGAAACTAGTTTACATATAAAAGAATGGATATAAGTAAAGCTATTTTTAAAAATAACAATACGGGTAGAGGAACTGATGCGGTATCTGAATGACTGAAGTCTGGCCAAGGCTAGGATACAGTTTCAATATTCATGCCATTAAAATAAAAACAAAGCAAAACTCTCAACAACTAGGAACTATCCCACACCACAACATTATCTTAGTTCCCCCTTAGAATCAATATTTACACTCACGGAGAACATGTGAGCAGGCAGTTCACTTACAAATCACGTCGCGTATTTTCTGCCAAGGGCGGAAGCGCAGCCCTGCCCACCATCCCTGACACGATCTGATTAGTATGGTGAACATTAAAACTTCCATCTCTGCAGGGGACAGAGTCTGCACTGAACAGTGCCTGCTCTTGAGGGAACCGACAATCTGTAAGTAGTAACATGACTCTAATCCAGTAGGCTTAAAACCCTGTCCCACAAAACCTTGAAACCTTTTCTCTTATAATCTCAAAGAAAAACACTTTGTAGAGTCCTTTTTAGGCGTCAACGACTACGCTGGGCAATTTACACATATCCTGTGAATTTCATTTTCACAGGGGTCCTATTCCTTAGTGTTACTCATGACCCCATTCAACAGTTTAAAAAAAAGAGGCTAAGTAAGGCAGACTGATGAGAATGAGGTCAAAATTCAACTCTAAAACAGAGTACCCTGTCCCCACCTCCACCAAACAGGGGTGTGTTTGTGAATACAATCAAAGAAGCCTAATTTTTGTACTTAGATTGAGAAACAGGACACACCGTAAGAAAACCTGTGTCATGGTACGTGTGGCAAGAGAAGTGGGAAATCACTTCACTCTACCTGCCTAATGGTGTGTCGGATACATTTTGCTCCGTACCTGGAAATGCCTAACCTACCCATTCAAGAGTTTTACACGCAGCTTTGTAAACTCTGCTCCTCCTCCCATCCCCTTGGGATGGAACATGGTCTTTGGCTGATGGGTCCCTTTGCGTCAGCATCAGATTAAGTGTATAGAGATGGGAGTTTTCTAACAGGGATGTTTCTGTGTTAATACAGACAGGCTGACCGTCCCTCATGGGGGGGAACACTGCATTGTTAAGATTGAGAATCCCTGGTCCAGAAAGTCCCCTGGCTCCAAGAGACGGTAAACAAGAGTTGTGGCTCACACACATGGAGTGGGTTTGGCCCACTTGCACTACTTGGATCTATCAGCTAGATCTAAATGCTGTTTGCCAGAGAGCAACAGGGAGATGAGGAGGAAGAGGACAAACAATTATGTAAACAGCTCATCTGGGGAAGCCATCTGAAAAATAAGTGGATTCATCCAGTAGCCTACCCCACAGCCCTCTACAGGGACACAGATAATAAGCTTCATACAATGACCTTCTTATCTTACCTGCCATTAGGAACTTTTCACTTCTCACTGGTTAACTGGATAATGAATAAGATTATCCTTGAATAAAATACGTGTTTTGGATGAGATTCATGTGATCTGTGAGCTGGATAATGTTTTATTTTCACATCTGCTAAACTGCTTTTGTGGAGCTGTTTTCTTTTCTTTTCTTTTCTTTTTTTTAAGATTTTATTTATTTATTTTACAAGCAGGCAGAGAGGCAGGGAGAGAGAGGAGGAAGCAGGCTCCCCACCGAGCAGAGAGCCTGATGCGGGGCTTGATCCAGGATCCTGAGATCATGACCTGAGCTGAAGGCAGAGGCTTTAACCCACTGAGCCACCCAGGCGCCCCTTGTGGAGCTGTTTTCAAGAGAAGTAGCAAATATTCTGAAAGTTTTCGACCTTTCATGCAACAGGACTTAACCCCACTTAGACAAACGCCACACCTTCTTCCTTCTTTATCATTGCTGGGACCAGAGCAAGTGGTCGTTTTGTCCAGTGGCTCTGATGCAATGAGCCTTGTCACTCTGATGACTCAGTATTTCTAGAGGAGAAGAGACTGCCGCACACAGCAGTGACCGCTGGGCTGCAGAGGGCAAGGACACCCCGGACAGTGGATGCCGTCTGTTCTCTTCATCAATGGAGACCCCGCAAGTGTACCCAACATGGAAGCCCCTGAGTGGGCAAGCTTTATTTCTTAGCATCTCACATCACTAGTCCATTCGCCTGTCAGGATACTGGTAATATCTGAGAAAATACTGAACTGCTTCTGAGAAATAACATGTTTTGCCTGATGGACACAGGAAAAGATGCTGTAGTCAGTCTCTGAACCATCACATGTCTATATTTTGAGAGGTCCGCATTTGCAAAATTTCAACCTGAACACATAAGGTCCTAGCTCTCCATTCCTGGACAAGTAAAAAAAAAAAAAAGAAAGAAAGAAAGAAAAAGAAAAAAAGAAAAAAAATCTCCTTTCTTATTTCTTAGTGCAATTTTAAACAAATCATCACAACTTGGTACCATTAATAGGACAGAGAAACCCAAATCATCATTCATGCTGGAAAAGCTGTTTTCTTGTTTTCTCGAGGTATCCATGTGAGCTTAATGAATTTCAAGAAGATCCACTCTGCTCGCCAAACCTCACTGCCAGCATCATAAATTTTGGTCAAGAACATTTTCTGATCTGAGTTGATTTCTTAAGATCTAAACCAGCACAGGAAAGCTGGAGTCTTTATGGCATTCACATTCAGAGGTGAATGGACTGCAGTAGTACCAACTAATGGACGCTTGATGAAATAATGTCAGACGGCTAAATCACGAGAACCTCCTCGTCATAATCAGAGTTAAAACTAATGAAAGAAACCTACAGATGTCTGCTATGCAGATGGTGCTTGAACGCAGGACACTCTGTTACAAGATGGCCATGAGATGGGCCTCCTATAAAACACTGACCCCACCAACCCCTGATGTTAGGAGGTGTTTCATTAGATTGAAATTAGACATGCTTTCCAGAGTCCTTTTGAAAAATTAAACAAAAAAGGCCCCATACCCTGCAAACTACAGACAAAATATGTCATTACTCAGACCTCACTTTGCTTTTGCAGAACATGGTTACGAAACTATCGTCCAGCCCCCAAAACCTGTATTTACCAAGGTCGGCACCCCTTTCAGGCAGGGCATTTACTCTTCCTGGCTGGCTTTCATTTCATTTAACAGCATCTAAAATTTACAAACTCAGGAGCATGATGGATATATATGGGCATTTTCTTTTCCCAAATCAGAGCCTGAATAGACAGCATCATAAGATGGCTTTTTGCACTTTCTTTACTTCTTTTTCTTTTCAATCTGAGGAGAGGGAAGAGAATTCTTTACCAAAAAGGTTCCTACACACATTTCTCAGTCATTTCTCACCTTAAAAATGAAGTCTATCTCTTGTAAGTGTTACTGGCAACATACACCGTCTCTTAGCCAGCTTAACCTTTCTCCTTGTACATGAGAAACACATTTTCAGACTTCCTGGTGGTACTTATTTAACAATGGGCTGTAACTTGCCAGATTATATTTTCTATTCAAAAAAGGGTGGATGAGCTAGATAAATCAAAAGCAGTATTTAGGAGTAAGCCTGACAGATCTGCAGAAAGAACGTGCCTCATATTATCACATTTATACAGCCTAAAACCCTGTATTTAAAAAAAAGGAGGGGGGGTTAGCCATTCTTTACATTGGACTGTGTTGACAATCTGGAGTCCAAAGTCTAACATAAATGTATGGCTACCATTTTATGCAATTTCATTTGTAAGCCAAGGGCGACTTGCCTACTGCGGGCTTTTCCGCAAATTTTCTATAACAAATAATAGATCTTCAAATGCCTGAATTTTCCACCAACTTACAGCAGCATGGGAGAGTCTCAACAAAGACCCTAAGGCCATATGGCTCCCAAGGCCAAAGATAGTCATCATTTGTTCCTTTGTAGAAAAGATTTACTGACTCCTGTTCAAATCCTATAAAGTAATACTATTATCCCCAATTTACCGAAGAGGCAAAGGCGGCTCAGAGAGAGAAAGCAATGTACTAGAGGTAACACAGCAAGAAGATGCAGGCGCTGCTGGTACTTGAGACAGTCTGCCTCCAGGCTGCGGGCTCATAACCTTGGTATGACCTCTCTGTCATTGGTACTGCTGTCATTGTGATCACCGACACGTACTCTCAGGAACACACACCTTCTTCCCTGCGCTTTGGGCTGCCCTGAGTGTGGTTACTGTAGTCTTGGATGTTCTGCCCTCTTCTGGCTCTGGGTCTTGCTTCCTGAGCTTTGACTTGTTGAGCCAAACTGGTGCAACACTACATCCCAAATCTCCAGTCCAGGGCCTGGCGCCCCCCGCCAAATAACTAAGAACTGCAGACCAGAGGCTGTCATTGCACATCTCTAAAATTCTCTTTTCCCATCTAAGTGAGTTTTCTATAATCCTGAGACTGGCCTGCCTGCCTTGCGGGCCTTGGCTATTGTCTCCCCATCTGTCCCTGTGGCCTACTCCCACCTGTTATCTAAGCCGGCATCTGGGTCTCTTCTCAACAGTAGCCATATGGCCTCAATTTGGGGTGTGTGTCACGGTGAGGGGGGATCACAACCCCAGCCCCATCTGCGTTCCATCAGCTCCCTCTAGCACCTGTACCAACTTGTCTTTTCAAAGCCTAACAAGCTGAGGCTTCTTCTGTCCCTTGCTCTTCCTCTGGTGGCTTGAAGAGGAAGTTCTAGTTGTCACCTGTTCCATGCAATAGCCCATGTCCTGGATGATACAGTCCTTCCTAGGGCTGCTCACTCTTCCAGGTGAAGGGTGAGTGATGCTTGACGTCAATCGGGAACCTTCCTTCTCAGGGTCACAACCACCACCAGTCACCCGTCATGATTAGTGGCAAGCCTCGTCATTAAGATCCTAGGGTCTGCAGTCAGCCCAACACCGGCTGGGATCCTGACACCACTGCTGACCAGCTGTGTGCAACTAGTCAAGTCTAACATCTCCACTTCCCTTTCATCATCTGTAAAATGGGGAATACTATACGGTTATTGTGAAGCCGAAGGCATGATGCCAGTTGAGGCCTAAGCATGCTGCCTGGCACACAGTAAGTGCTCAGTAAATCGTCAGGGAGTGCCAGCTTATGATTTTTCTTATTCTCATCATCACTATTACTGCCACTACCAATTGTGACTTTTATAACATCAAAATTATCTAAATATAGAATTGCTGTAGTAATTATATGCACAGTGCCATACAATACTGTACGTGCTGTGTGTTCTCTAGGGCTAAAGGGAAATGAGGAATCCACCAAAAATTGACAGAAGTGAACAAATCACGTAATCTCTCTAGGCCCACGTTTCCTCATATGAAAAGAAGAAAAGTTGGATAAACTGGGAGTTCATGTTTCTGAATACTGTCTAAGGATAAAGCTGGTACATAGATCAATGGAACAGAATAGAGAACCCAGAAATGGACCCTCAACTCTATGGTCAACTAATCTTTGACAAAGTAGGAATGAACAGGCAATGGTTATTCTTAAACTGACATTCTTAAAAAGACAGTCTCTTCAATAAATGGTCTTGGGAAAATAGGACAACCACATGCTGAAGAATGAGACTGGACCACTTCCTTACACTGTACACAAAAATAGACTCAGAGTGGATGAAGGACCTAAGGTGTGAGACAGGAATCCATCAAAATCCTAGAGGAGCAGAGTGCCTGGGTGGCTCAGTTGGTAAACATCTGCCTTCGGCTCAGGTCATGATCCCAACGTCCTGGGATCGAGTCCTGCATCAGGCTCCCTGCTCAGTGTTTCTCCCTTAACAGCTCCCCCGTGCATGTTATGTTCCCTCTCTCGCTGTCTCTCTTTGTCATAAATAAATAAAATCTTTAAAAAAAAATCCTAGAGGAGAACACAGGCAACAACCTCTTCAATCTCAGCTGCAGCAACTTCTTGCTAGACATGTCAAGGTAAACAAAGGCAAAATGAACTACTGGGACTTCCTCAAGATAAAAAGCTTTTGCACGGCAAAGGAAACAGTCGACAAAACCAAAAGACAACCATCAGAATGTGAGAAGATATTTGCAAATGTCTTATCAGATAAAGGGCTAGCATCCAAAATCTATAAAGAATTTATCAAGCTCAACACCCAAAGAACAAATAATCCAGTCAAGAAATGGGCAGAAGACATGAACAGACATTTCTCCAAAGAAAACATCCAAATGGCCAACAGACACATGAAAAAATATTTCATATCACTCGGCATCAGGGAAATACAAATCAAGACCACAATGAGATACCAACTCACGCCAGTCAGAATGGCTAGAATTAACAAGTCGGGAAATGACAGATGTTGGTGAGAACAGGGAACCCTCCTACACTGTTGGTGGGAATGCAAGCTGGTGCAACCACTCTGGAAAACAGTATGGAGTTCCTCAAGAGTTGAAAATAGAGCTACCCTGTGGCCCAGCAATTGTTCTGCTGGGGACTGACTCCAAAGATACAGACGTAGTGACCCAAAGGGGCACCTGCACCCCCATGTTCATAGCCAAACTATGTCCACAATAGCCAAACTATGGAAAGAGCCCACAGGTCCATGGACAGATGAATGGATAAAGAAGATATGGTATAAATATACAACGGAATGTTATGCAGCCATTAAAAAAATGAAATCTTGCCATTTGCAACAACATGGACAGAACTAGAGGGTATTATGCTAAGTGAAATGAGTCAACCAAGGAAGATGATATATCATAAGATCTCGCTAATATGTGGAATTTAAGAAACAAGCAGAGGATCACAGGGGAAGAGAGGAAAAAATATAACAAGACAAAACCGGAGAGGGAGACAAAGCATAAGAGTCTCTAAATCAGAGGAAACAAACTGAAGGTCTGGAGGGGAGGCTGGCTCTAAACAAAGTGAAGGTTTGGAAGGCTGGAGGGAAGAGGGGTGGTGGGATGGGGTAATTGGGGGATGGACAGTAAGGAGGGCATGTGATGTAATGAGAACTGGATATTATGTAAGACTGATGAATCACTGACCTCTACCTCTGAAACCAATAATACATTACACATTAATCAATTTTTAAAAAAGAATGTGATTTGTAGTTAATAGAAATAACAAAAATGATATATAAAAAAAGAATAAACTGATAAACCTGTATGTTCATTTCAGCTTCTGTAATACCCTAGGAAGACGGGACAAATCCTGGAGGTTTCCAAACAACAGTGCTTGTTACAAACTTTGTTTCCAAAGAAAAGCATCCCTGTTATAAAATCCAGGTTTGTCTTCATCCCTCAAACCATTTCCTAAGCTTATCCTGTAAGATAAGAATTTTCATGTCAAAGACATAAATGACATCGAGCAAAAGTAAAAATAAACCTGATACGTGTCTCAACTTCACGAAGGTCAAACAATAGACAGCCAAAATGTTCAAAGTATTAGCCTAATTAGGGAAAAGGGGAAGGTACTCCAAACTTGAAATGTCCAGATGCCACATGATGATGGCTTGACGATTTTAACTTACATTTCAAATTCTGGTCATGAGAGAAAGGAGGAGGGATGGTTTGTTTTTCTACTTTGCAGTTGGACTTACTCAAATCAATTTCCTTTCCTGGTATACACAAAATGGCATCTCTTCTAACATGGGGAATGCAGAAAACCTCAACTGGTGAGCAGTCATGCTCACTTACCACACTGAGACTAAAATGTGATTTGATAATCTTATCAGAAGATTCCCATGACCTGCGAGCACAGCCTTCATTTCATAAAATAATGAATGAGTGGCTTTATCACAAAATTCCCAGAAGGAATATCTGAATCTATGTGGGAATTCCCCACCAAAAGAAATGTCCCTTTGTTCCAATTTCATAAAATGCTCCTTATATGAGGGCAATGAACACATTTATGAAGCGGGATCCCAGAAGGAGAAACCTGGAAGGCAGTGACCACTTACTGCCCACTTGGCTCTTTCTCACCTTTCCTTTGACAGTACAATCCACATTTGAGCCACCCTTAGGGACGGTGAATAAATCCTAATGGGGCTACGCCAATCACAGTAAATATTGTCTCATAACTGAGGTGGGGTGTGACCTAGTCTGTCTAGCAAGCCAATATGAAGGTTTAGTCTGTTCTAGGTCTTCTAGGAAAGCATCTCTCACACTCACAAAAAGAGAAAAAGAAACGATGTCTTGCTGCCGTTTCTGGAAGCTGTCTTACCTAGATGTGATGCAAGGACCAGTGGCAGCCCTATTGCGACCATGAGGAAAACCAAGCTGGCGTGGTAAGAATGTCCAAGAAGAGCATGGGTCTTTGACAAAGCCACTGAACTGCTCAGCTCACCGATCTGGGAATGACCCAGTCCTTGTACCTATGAAACGTGTTTTCAAAGTTCCGATACATATGGCTGAAAATGCCTCAAGTAATAGAACTGGACCCGTGGAAAATCATTAGAGAAAAATCTAGTTGTTCATTAGATGTGCCCTCCAAAGAGCATACAGAAATGGGCTGCTCTGCCTCACCGCAAATGGCAAGATGTGGAAGGAACAAGTTTCAAGAGTCCAGTAGCTTGAACAGCACGGACACAGACTACTGAGGACAGAACTTCCACAGCTCACCTGTGATGTGTGTAGATACTTCTATATCAAGTGAACAATGTCTTAAACATCCCCATGTGCTGGACTCTGCAATCTGTGAAATGAGGATTTAGGAACAAGCCTTCTAAACTGCATATGGATAGGAGATAAAAAGAAAAAAAAAACAAAAAAAACAATGACTACAACATCCATGAGCAAATGCCAGATACGACTGTTATTAGAAATCACACTTCAGAAATTATGGCCTGGGTTTCCAAAGTTTTTTAAAAATTCCCCAGGGGTCTAAGTCTCCTCAGGAGATTAAAAGTTTTTATCAATTTTATGCAAACAGAACACTGAAACTGCTTCTTATTCAAAGTCCATTTAATTAAAACCAAAAACCAAAAAACCGAGGGTGCACCTGGGAGGCTCAGACGGTTAAGCATCCGACTCTTGATTTTAGCTCAGATCAGGATCCCAGGGTCATAAGAGAAAGCCCTGCATCAGGCTTCATCCTCAGCGTGGAGGCTGCTTAGGATTCTCTCTCTCTCTCCTCCTCCCTCTGCCCCTCCCTCTCCCCAACTCGTGTACATGCTGTGATTAATTCATTAATAAAACTAACCAAACTAGTCTTATTTATCTGGCAGACATAATTCAGAGAACTCTACACATATTAAAAGTATAAATCTGGTTCATTTATGAAAATGTTTTTATAACAATGCTCATACCTCAAGTCAATCTTCCTCCAGACTGCTTTCTGCCTTCTAAACATAAACTTTCAATGAATGGCTTAGACTTTTCAAACTTGAGCTACTACCTTCCTTGCTTAAAAAGCAACAAAGGGGCCCCAAGTGTACTGGGCACCAGATTAGGGCAGCAGGTACAAAGACAGGGGTCAGTTTTCATGGAGTACTTTTTTTTTTTTAAGATTTTATTTATTTATTTCAGAGGGAGAGAGATCACAAGGAGGCAGAGAGGCAGGCAGAGAGAGAGGGGGGGAAGCAGGTTCCCCCCCGAGCAGGGAGCCCGATGCGGGCCTCGATCCCAGGATCCTGAGATCATGACCTGAGCCGAAAGCAGAGGCTTTAACCCACTGAGCCACCCAGGCGCCCTGGAGTACTTTTTTTAATGGTGGAGACAAAATTAAATAATGAACGCTGCATAAAAACCCTAAAATTTTATTTTAAGAAATAAAAGTAAAGCTTGTGGCTAATGCTAATAAGGAAATGAGGAAGGGGCTAAAGGAAACTGGGTGGGAAAGGCAGTTTTACTTCCAATGGGAGAATTAATCAAGGTCTCCCTGACAGGTGACATACCAGCTGTGATCCCAGAGAGAAAGAGGAGCCAACCCGGGGAACAGTCGTGTGAAGCCAGGAGTTGAAAAGACATAGCCACTGGCACCAAAGCCACAAACTACCTCAGTTCTCTTACTTGTAAAAGATGCAGATCATCACTAAGCTGCCTTTCTACCTGCAGCTGGTTATGACGACAGAGAGTCTTCCTCTTTTTAAATTCAAGGTTAAAAACCCTACAAACAGTGAAGTGCCTTAATGACTCATCTTCCCTTGGAAAAACACGAGGCTTCAGTTGCTCTAAAAATAAACCCTCATTGCTGTCTTATGTTTCATACTGCATCTCTGGAAGCAAGAAATTAAAATGAGTTTTGACTTGAGAAGCTCTATAGTCTCTGAGATACCTGAAGATCCACAGGACTCCTGTATCATAGTGGAGGATCGCTCTCCTAAAACATTTTGGCAAATGCATGTCAGTGCCATAACGACAGACACAACTACACTGCAGAACTGCCTCCTGAAGAGCGACCCAAGCGAGAAAGGCCAGACAAGAGCGGGTGGAGGATTCCTGGGCCACTCAGCTGATACGTGAGCACATGGCAGCAAAGAAGGCTTGGAATCTGCTGGCAGAAGACCAAACCCTTTTCGTGGCATACCCTTTTATAGCCCGGGCTCTTAATACATGATATTTGCCACATGATTACATAAAAATTAAACAATCAGCCGCTGCACTAAGAGGCAACTAAAATCCTGTCACTGAAACCAATGACAAGCACATCCGTAAGTACAGAAGCATGTTTCCGGCCAACCCAAAGCCCTGTGCTGGAAACGGTTTCTCTTGGATGAAGGTAAGCCAGACCTGCAGTTTTTAACAGAGATCTGCAGAGCAGCAAGGGAAAGGCAGTGGAAGGCAGGGAGCACGGATGCCTTTCCTCCTTAGCTCCTAAACCCTCAGGATGTAGGTCTCGTTATTCCATTTCCAGATGAAGAAACTGAGACCCTAAAAAGTCAATGAACTTGCCCAAGGAAGGCACGGCAGCTGAAACATGAGTCAGATTCATGTGGTTCCAAACCACCTTCCCTTTGTCCTCATCACGCTGCCTCACCTGGTCAGTCAGGTTTGATTCTCCAGTATCCCTTGAGTCATCGGGAGTAACAAGATTTTTGAAGGTCCTTCATAAAAATCTTAGTCCCTAAAGATGAATAAGAGGAAGCTGACGCATGTTGCAGGAACTGAAGACACAGAAGCGCCTCAGGTGAACATCAGGACAAGCAGGTTAAGGATCTTCTGCGAGGAGGAGCGGAGGGCGGGGCCGCGTGTGCGCCTCCTACTTGTATGACACCTGTGTGACGGCACACAGCCCCAACTCTTGGATGTCATGTTCTTCCAAGCCTCTGGTTTCAACTCTGACAGTTCCCGCTGCACCAAACGCCTTGCTCTTCGTTACCCTGTACCAGCCCAGCTCCTCCTCAGTGACCTTCTCTGAGAAGTCCAGCACCACTACCGCCACCAACGTCCCAACCCTGGGACAGATGCCACCTCAGCACCACATCCGAAGGCCCACTGTGCTCAGGGCTCCTGGGACATTCCTAGCACAGTGGCAGAGTGTTCCGAGGTACCCTCTTCACTGCCCGGGGACTTCTCCAAGCAGGACCTGGGTTCAAGTTTCTTTCCTCCCTAGTACTTAGCACCATGCCTTCAAGTCGCACATCCAGATAGATACCCATGCAGGCATCACCTGGTCTAATGGACCAAGGGCTGGGCTGGGCTGGGTTGGGGGCAGCAGGTGTTGAGAGGAGAGATGCTCAAGGCGTTAATGGCAGGGGCTCTGGATAATGTGACATCCACCCCCTATGTCACCTTGGTCTTCTCTTAAACATTGTGCCTTGGTCTCCTCATCTATAAATGGGGTGAGGATCTTGCTCAGCCCCTCGGAGAGCTGTTGTCAGGGTAACGGGCAGACAAGGTTGGGAGGTGCTGACACCTGAGAGTTGCAGAGAACACAATGAAAGCTGTTAGCCTTCCATCACTTCCTGTCCCCCTTCTCCTGCTTCATTTCCTTCCAGGCACTCCCTGTCCAGCCAACACATTCTATCTTTGGTTTGGCTCACTGCCAGTCTCTGCCTACTAGGATAACAAGCCCATCAGGAGAGGGCTCCTGTCGTCTTCTCTGCTGCGTACTGGCATAGAAGGCAGTAACTCGGATGCACCGGGCCTCAGCATTTCTTGAACTAGTGAATGCACAAATGAACACCTGAATGACTGAACAAGCAAATACTGACTAACGCATAGAGCACACAGTCTCGAAGACACCTGAGGAACGTTAACAAACTGAAGACCATGAAATGTTATGTCAATAATTACAGGAATATTTCATTTTTTGTGTTAGTCACAAAGTAAAAGTGGCACATGAATAAAATGCCCAGACATGAATTTATTGTTGATCTCACACTAGGTGACAATGGGGTCCTCACAGCTATACCTTACCTGTCCCCAGACACCCCATTATATAACGAAAGCTGTGTGAAGGCACACCTCACCTACTGATGGACTGTGATTTAGCAGAGCCCTCTAGAAGTGCATAAACCCTCTGTGAGAAAATCCACCACTCCAGTTGGCCAGCTGCCTAGTTCTGGGTTTCCTCAAAGGCGAGTCTTTGATTGATCCAGGGCCAGAGCCTTCCTATCCACAAGGAAGCATTGGAGGAGGCCAGGAGGAGCCCCCACCCGCCCAAGTGGCAATGGTACCATTTCCCCAGGCACTGGAATTAGAAGAGAAGGACGGGGGTGGGAGGTTTAAAGTACAGAGGATAGAAGACTCCAAGCTCCCAAACTCCCTTCTGGAACTCATGTTCCTTCAAAGTCTCTAAAGCTACTTGCTTTGTTCTCACCCTTAACATCCTATAAATGAATCCGCTCCTGTGTTTGCTGATCTACCTGGCTGTGGGCACTGCTAAGGAAACTTGTGCAGGAAGTCAAGAGAAGATAAAGGTCCTGAGTTTTATTATCTCCATTGCTACCTGTTCAATGTGCATGAAAACTCTACATGAAAAAACTTCATTTGACTCTATCCAAAGAATGGACTGAGTTTTTCAAGATTCTGTATCAAAAAAGTTGCATTTTTATAATAGATGTCCTCGTAATGAAACGAGAACATTTCATGCAACATCACACATACCCACAATTTAGGTTCTACTGCAAATGTTCTATCGCATCTGTCAACTACATGCTCCAGCATACTTCTCCTTTTCCTATTTTTTAAAAAAAGTTCTCTGTATTCCTTTCTTCTCAATATCCAGTGGTGAGAAAAGTGATTTATCACCTGCCACAGTACCGCTACTCAGTATTCCCACCATAAATCTTGCCTCTGTGACAAAACCCTTATCTTAAAAACCAGATAGCATCAACCATTACTGCTTTCTACATGGATGTCCTTTTATTCAAGAATGACTCTGTTTTCGTTATAAATCCTTAGGCATATGAGTGGAAGCCGCATTCAAAGCACATGCCTTCAGCGAGAGGCAATGCAGCTCAAGCGACGTGCTCACTTCTAAGCAGGGGCCAAATCCCTAAGTAAACACGTTCCACGGGGGCTGTGCTGAAGGACATTTTTCAAAGACCAATGCCATTTGGTTGAAGTCAGCTCCAGAGGGCTGCATACCTCTTCAATCAAAGCCGCAGCTGCCGGAGGGAGAGCCCTACCCAGGGAGAAGAGCCTCCAGAGCTCCATCCATCTCTGCAGAGCGGGGGGGCCCAGCTCATCGACACACCCTGCTCCTGGGGTTCACTTCTACGGCGGCTGCTCCGGACCCCAAAAGCACAAGCCGTGCCCTGAAAGCTGACATGGTCCCAGATGCTTCCCCAGTTCTGCTTGGTAAAGATGGCAACGTAGTGTCCTCTCTCTCGCAGGGTTTTGGGCAACCCCCAGACTGACAGGCCAGGACAAAGACGGGAAAGCAGGGTTGGGTTTGGTGAAACCGTCACGGGCAACGCTACACTCAGTGCAAGCAAGGGGCACCATGACTGTCCTCAGAAAATCCGGTGTGTGTCAAGAGAATTTTGAAGAAACATCTTAAAAACCACTTCATTTAACATCTTCCTTTCACAGGTCAGCCGGGTGGAGTGAAACAGCTGGGATTCAAGTCTCTACAGTCATGCTCTCTTTTCAGGCTTGGTAATACAAAAAAATAAATAAAACATCAAATCTGTTTGCTCCCAGCTATGTGCTTCCTAATGTATGATCACATGGGCTGATTCTCTTCCTCTCTTAACTCTCTTTCAAAAATTTTGGTGAGCTCTTCCAACGTATCAAACTGCTAGTTACTAACTCAGTTGTGTGGAAATCCCATGCTATGTTCTGTTCCACGAGAGAAAAAAGTCAGTCAGTCCTGGATTGAGTCATCACAATGCCTCAACTATCATTAGTTTCCATCTGGTCCTGTCCAGCGTGCTTCTCTTCCACAGGCCTCCAGACCTCGCGCGGATGGTGGGGACTCAAGCTACCTGGTGATCTCCGTGTGAACCACCCCCCAGAAATCACGCTGTGCAGTCCGGCTGTCACAGAGCATCTCATTCGACCACACTGGTTGCTTCCAGGTCCAGGCACACCTGAGTCCCTGAAAGCAGGGAGACAGCAGGGCTAAAAAGGAGCACAGCTGTCCCAAGACAGCAAATAATCAGACCCAACCCAAGAGCAGTCAGCCAAAGCAGCAGCAGCAGCTTTATTTTGCAAGAGTACCCTCCCCCCAACTTTCTAGTAAAAATGCAGATTCTGACAAACCATGAGAGACTGAGAACTCTGAGAAACAAACTGAGGGTTTTAGAGGGGAGGGGGTTGGGGGGATGGGTGAGCCTGGTGATGGGTATTAAGGAGGGCACGAATTGCATGGAGACTAGGTGTTATACATAAACAATGAATCTCGGAACACTGCATCAAAAACTAATGATGTATTTTACGGTGACTAACATAACACAATAAAATAAATAAATAAAAAATTTTAAAAATGCAGATTCCTCCCATATTTGGGAAAACTGCATGTGTGTGTATGTGTGTGTGTGTGTGTGTGTGTGTGTGTGTGTGCGTGCGTGTGTGTGTATCACTTGGCAATAAAGATCAATAGTTTAACAGGTAACTTGGGAAAACTTCTGGAGTTTTGAGAAGATAGTCCCTGGAAGTTTCATGCTGGAGATCGCAGATAAACTGAGAAAATGCCACAAGTTCAGTAGCAAAAAGGGGGTTTTCAGCTCTTGCTTTGTATCCCAGAGTGTGCCACAGACACTACGGCTTATCTCAAATCCTACAGCAAGATACAGAGATTGTTGATAGTTGGCTGGAAAGCAGGGCTGGCTTGTATAAATGCTGATCAGTTTTGCTGGCCCCAGAGGCCTGTCTGAGGTCCTAGGGTGACCATCTCAGGAAGCAGAAGCCCCCCAGAGACGATAACTAGGCATGATCTCTACTTCCGTTGCTTGGGAATGACAGAGCATGTACGATGCACCCCAGGACTGATTGTTTTTATTATGAGGTGTAGCAAGTGACAATGGAATGTAGGTGACTGGAAGGACCAGGGTGAAATTGAGGGACAATGGCCTCAAAGATGAAATCTAGCCACAAAGCCAGACCTATGTATGGCCTGGAGTACTTTCTAGCAGAGATTAGTAAACATAGCCAGCAAACTAAATCTGGTTCACTCCCTGTTTCTTTTTTAATAAAGTTTTATGTAATAACAGTTTTATCTGTTTACATAAGGTCTATGGCTATTTTTACACTCAGATGGCTATGCTGAGTTGTTGCAATACAGACCATATGACCCCCAAAGCCAAAAACACTCACCATATGACCCTTTACAGAGAGTAAACCCCTGTTCAACAGTGAAATGCAAACGTTATGGGCCATGTTCATTCTTCCAAATCTATACAATACCTTACAAAGCTTTGTAAATAGGCAAAATAATATAAAATCGATATCCCCATACAAATGAGTCGTCACCATACTGGGTCCTAAAAGTAACACAGGCTGTAACACTTAAAAAACAAACAAACAAAAAAAGGGCAGTAAATACTGAAGGGTGTTTCCACTCCACTCAGGATAAACTGTTCGCTTCTGCCTTGTCGTAAACACAAACTTGCGGCTGCCAGGAACAATATGTAGCTAGATTCTTAGTATACCCTCTAGACGCGAGTGGGCAGTGGGAGGCAACAAGGCTTAAAATTAAAAGGGCGAATACTCTGTATTTTAGCATCAGAGAGAAGTAACAGTTGCCAGGGTTAATGAGCTGGCGTTAGCCCTGTCCGATATTTGACACTCGGCCTATAAGGAGGAAAAAAATGTCCAACATTAATTACCTTCTAGGGCTAAAGGCTGCCCTCCAAGTACATTCTAACTCCCTCTCTTTGAGCCTCTTGACTGCTAATCTCCTCAGCATCAAGAAAACTTGCCCTAGGACAGAAGTGCCTTCTTGGCTAAAGCTCTATAAAGCTTCGAAAACCAAACTGAGTACTTGACTGTGCTAATTAGGCAGTGTGAGCCTGGACAGCTAAGGAGGCCTTCTCAGCTCACTCTCCCTCCCCGGCACTCCTTTGAAAACAGAAAGGAAGTCAACGAGTACAGTCAGACAAGCACATGCTATGACTGCTAAACACCCAAAAGGCACCAGCTAATCCCAACTCCGCCTAAAAGACTAGAAGGCGATTTTTAAAACCAGTTCAAGTGGTTCCCTTCCTCTAGCCCATTTCTCTCTCTGGCTGTTCAGTCCTGTGCTAAACAATCACTTCACTTACAACACACATTGAACTAGGGCATGCCGTCAGGTACAACTGAGTTTTATACCTCTCGGTTCACTAAAGGGCTGCATTAAGAGGTCTCTCCTTTGAAGTGTGGTACCAGACACTGTAAAGACGCATTTCCTTTAAAAAGGAAAAGCTAATAAGTTAATATACAGAAAATCTCCCAACTCTGAAGGATTTCATCTTTCTTGAGAATACGAGTGCTTCTGTAATTCAACATGATCGCCTATAAAAACAATGAACACAAATGGCACTATACCGTACTTAAAAGGAAAAAACAGGGGTTTATAATTACACAGCTAAGTCTTAAGAAAGCTCACTTACAACAGAACAAATACAGTATGTGTACTGTTCACAGATTACAAAGGTGCCCACAATGTTCTGGAAAAGCCATCCCAGCATGAGCGACTCTAGGGTAATACATTACACCTTCGAGAGTGCTTGGAGATCCCGTTTCCGAGGCAGGTCTTCTTTGGACACCTGTGTCCAGCGCAGTGAAGCTCTACATAAGAAAAAGTCGCTCCTAGAATGTGCATCTCATCTTTTGCTCCCAGAAATCTAACATGGTGACTTTCTCAAGGACAAACTTGAGAAAGGGCAGTCAAGTCAAACAGAAAATTCATCATCAAACTTGATAATATTTACAGCTGGGCCAAATGAGATGTGGGTTTAAAAGACAAAGGGCTCACAGAAGCATAAAACTTTTTAAGAAAAAGTTCAGAACGAAGAAACAGAAAAGCACTTGACAAGACCATGCACTGCATTGTGCAAAGCACACCGTGGCAAATAAGCCTCCTCCCAGGCCCAGCTCTGGCCCCTGTCAGACAAAGGATGGGAACATGTCCTTCAGTGCTATGTGTCTCTGCCTTCCCATGCTACAAGCAGAAGACGGAATGGACCGATCTCCAAGGATCATCAGGATGCTTCCACAGCTCTCCACTTATGTCACTCAAAATCAATTTCTGTATAATAACTCAGCAGTAACCCTCTCAACAAAAGTATGTCTGACTGCCAAGAACCTTTTAAGGGTCACGTAATCTGAAAGTCAGGATGAAATATTACAGAAAGAGAGGAAAGGAGCAGTAGGATGAAGAAGGGAGGTAAGAGAAGGGGAGGAAACCCCAACGAAATCACCGTTAGTTATGTGACTTTATTACGTCATTTTGCAAGGAAGAATACGTCCTTCAGAAGAAACAACACTCGGGGCGCCTGGGTGGCTCAGTGGGTTAAAGCCTCTGCCTTCGGCTCAGGTCATGATCCCAGGGTCCTGGGATCGAGCCTCTCTGCTCAGCGGAGAGCCTGCATCCCCCTCTCTCTCTGCCTGCCTCTCTGCCTACTTGTGATCTCTGTCAAATAAATAAATAAAATCTTAAGAAAAAAAAAAAGACGAAGAAGAACAAGAAACGACACTCACGTGCACTCAAGTACACACCCTGGGCTAGAGAACGGCCTCTCTTCTGCCTCCCCGCAGACTGGGGAGTTGAGCTCTTCCAGGGTTAAGGACTAGAGAACCGAGTCTAAGTGGACACCCATTAAAATAATGCAGTGGACAAACCTCAGGAGCAGTGGTACCCACCTCCGTTCAAAACTAAAGCCCATGTAAAGGACAGTCACCCACCACACTAAGGGATATCAGCTGAGCCAAACGTCCTCAAGCCCTGAGCTGTGCGTTAACCCCACTGCCAATCCTCCAGTGAAGACAACTGGGGACCTCTCTGGGCCATAGTGTGCCAGACCTCAATGCCATAGATCTGATGTTTGAGCCGTGACTTTTCACATACCTGTTTCTGAATGTAAAAATAAGTGCATGATCCAAACTACAAAAATGTAGAGAAACAAGTTTTCAGGGTGATGCAAGTCTAATTCTAGGAGCCCACCAAATGCTACAAAATTTATCTTTTCAAGTCCGTTTGTTTATCAGAATACAAGTAACAGCCCCAAACACCCTTGAAGTGCCTGCTGAAATCATCAACCTTAAGCTTCTTAAAATTCTGCTTGATTCAACTCCCTAACTACATTTGTTGACAGAAACCAATAACTGTTTATCCTGTGTCCTGCAAAAGTGAAACTTCACAGACTCACTATCTTGTTGGTATGGGTTAGTATGCGTTGAGTGATAGCTATGAAAGCTATAAAGAAGCCAAAGTCCTCAAAATAAGTCGAATTTCTAGACAAAGAATCAAGAAACTGAATTAGAAAGAATAAAAAAAAAAAGCGAGGATAAACAAAGCACAACACACTCTCGAAATACTTATTTTCAAGACCTCTAATAGTGCTGATTGTAAGGTTATCAAAGACATTCACTTTTCCTGACCTTACTTTAATCCACAATGTGATGCTATATTTTGGGACAGAACTAAATTAGTACTTTCCTTAAATGGAGTCATTCACTTATGCATGGTCGATGGCTCATTCTGTTAAAGGTCACTATTCATTCATTCATTCATTCATTCATTCATTCAAGCAAATAGGGTTTCCCCTGCTATCAAACCCCAGCTAACAGCTTAGTACAATGACCTTCCAAAAGTAATCTTACAGGAGGAACAATGTGGAGGAGAGCCTGATTAGCCCAAGGGATGTCAATATGACTAACTTCTGCACCAAGGGTGTCTCTGTAGAGAGTTCTGTTCATGGTCCCTCTATTCATTTACTCTCTAGACTGTAAACTGGAAGAATGCACATAAACCTTACATGTAATCAGACATCTAGATGTTTATGATGACTAGGATTAATAAGCAACAGCAGGAAAAAAAATGTTTACAGAGTCCCCCTTGGAAGTGGGGAAATCCAGGCTCATTAGCTTCTCAGAT
>LNAC01000568.1:411958-485174 GCA_002007465.1 Ailurus styani | reverse complement strand
CCCCCCCCCCCCCCCGCCCTGCTCTTTGATCCCAGGGAGGACACTCTAGAGAACTGGTCAATGTGTTCCCTCTGCTCTGCTGGCTTAGGTCAACGGGGCACAGCAGAAGAGAAGCAAGAAAAAAGAGGACAAATGAGGCCTGGGTATTTGCCCCTCCTTGTGGGGTGGTCTCTTGATCGGAGTATCCTTCCAGGGAAACAGTTCCTATCTGGCAGCCCTCTCTGCAGGGCTCCTTCCTTCTAGGTTCTAGTAACTCCCTCCTGCTCTGTACTGCAGGCCACACTATGTCACAGCAGTGCTCCTAGCATAGGATACTGCCCCACCTGCATTCTCCCCCTACACCAGGGGTCAACAAATGTGGCCCATGAGCCAGATCCTGCACAAAGCCTATTTTGGTTAATAAAGTTTTACCGGAAGACATACTCATTCCTTCATGTCATGTCTATGGCTGCTTTCTGCACTAGAACAGTGAAGTAACTGAAACAGAGCCCATATGGCCCCCAAAGCTGAAAATATTTACAACTTGGCTCTTTACAGAGAAATCTGTCCGACACTCTTCTCATACCCTTGAAAATAATCCTTGAACTTACCTCTTCTGATCTACCCTCTGTCAGATGTGCCATGTTTATTCCTGGGATCTTGCATGATATAGTCCTCCATTCCTGCTATGATGTAGCCTGAGCTACTGTAATTATTCCCATTTCATACAGGACAAAGACATTTAAGATTCATTTTCGAGGAAAATATTTAGGTAACAGGGAGTGAGAACAAGTTACAAAAATATAATAATAATAAAATGAAAAGCCACAAAGCAACTTACAGAGAGAGAGACTGACGTGTGAAGTGTTTAAACTTTGTCAAGTCAATAAGGATCCAGAGGATTTCCCCCCTTATTTAAAAGATAAATTCATAGCAGCCAAGAATCTAAGTTTGCTTTGGCGACTGATGAGGAACCTGCCTGCCCCCTGCCATTTCCTGCTCCTTCTGCTTGGATATGAGGCACATTAATACTTCGGTGAGTGAACTGGAAAAGATTTTGTGACGGAATTCTTTCTTCATTCAGGAATGGTGTCCGACAATTTTATGGGCTCTTTGCTGGTGAACAAAGAGAGCTACAGGGTTAAATCCAGTTCTTCTCAGCCAGCCCTGCCTCTAGATTTTGAATATTAGCTCCATAACACCTGAGTCCTATCCAAAGACAGAAATCTTCCAAGGCACACTGAATATGGAAGGCCCACTCTGTGCAGTCAGAGACCAATAAACGGCTACCGCTAGATAATAATAAATGGTCATCAATTCGAACTTGCAGCTATTCTCACATTAGATGTGCTAAGGCCTATGTTAACACCACTTCTTCTCCAGTGACTGACGGCCTGCCAGCTTATTTTTAAGTGTACTATCGTTACCTTCATTTTTCAGAGGAGAAAATGAAGGTAAATAGGTATTGAGAACTTGCCTAAATCTGTAAATGACAAAGTCTCTCAAGTGCAGAGCCTGCCTTGCTGAAGGAGGCATGCTGAAAATTTCCCCTGCATGAGAGGGTCTGACACTCAAGGGGAGAAGACTGTCACTGATGATCTGACTATAATAAGAGAACAACTCAGAGGTTATTTCATAAATCATCACTGCCATCACTGTGCTTGGAGCTCCCGGTGGTTTAAAACTATCACTGTGATCCCAACAACCCTGCATGTCAGGTAGAGTGTTTGCTCCGTGGGGCCTATGCTATTAGTATGGAGTAAGTATGCGAGGGATTTACATTCACACTAAGCTTCCTCAGACCTGCACAGGAAAAGTCAAAAGTTTCAAACCTCCCCAGAGAAGCAAGGACTCCTGATGAATTAATTCCAAGTAAGGAAGGTCCAACCTGTCCCCCTAAATTACCATCTATTGGTTTTCTGTGTTATTTGGTACCTCATACCCTCAAAGTCTATAGTCCGTGAAGTGTTCCTGTGGATATTCATTTATCCAGGTGGAAAATGGAAAGCCCGTGTTAGGACTGAGCTGGTCTTGACAGAGGGGAAAATAATGATTTTCAGAGCTTTGCCTAGAACCCTGCAAACTTAAAAATTCTTAACAGGTTAATGGATGGGTTCCAAGGAGCCTGAGCCCCGTGAAATTGAGTGAGCGCACACATGGGAGAGCGAAGGAATGAGAGAATATGAGAATATGCATTTTTTGGCAAGGAGATCCAAAACTCTCATCAGATCCTTATTGCAGGGTCTCTCTCCCCCAAATCACAAAGAGTCACTGAGAACTAACACAGTCTTCTTCCTTGGTGCAATTAGCCCACATAGCATGCTGGCTGAGGTAGACCAACCAACACACCAGCATTTTGCTCTTCCTCCTCCTGAGCTGAGAGCATCTGCCATTCCTTTTTGCCCATGTCCTGCTCATCACTGCCTCACAATGAGCCTGTGATGTCGTTCTTCCCCACAGACTGAAACTCCACACAAAGAGGAGAAAGCTGCCCTTGGACTCCAGCCAAAAGGTTTAGTTACTCAAGTAACACAAGGGCCTTTTCTGTGGCCGTTTCACCTGTGAGGCAATATCCTGACATCCAGCCTGAGCCTCAAAATAGGACTTTTATTTCATCTTCACCTCAGTCTGACTACAAAAAGTGCATACGGACCTCCTCATATACCGTACCAGGGGTTTGGTAATTCTCCAGAAGTGACTATGTCCTATAATTGTTATTTTTTCCAGAGTGGTTTGAATTGTAGCTTTCTGCATAACAATAAAGTTTACCTCAAACTAATTCTGAAATACAATATAGCCGCCTTTACAGTATCCGGTCAACAGCTTCCACTAACAGCCCAGAAGCAACCAGCAACTGTTTGTATTTCAGTAAAATGCCCTTTTCTGGGGAAAGGGAGGATAAATTCTGAAGTATGAAGTTTAACTAAGTATAAATTTCAAGATGCAGACATACTCCCATATATAAAACAACCTTTGCAAAAGCAGAAGCAATGTAACTTTGTGATTTTCTTCATACAAAGAATGTGTGTGTGTGTGTGTGTGTGTGTGTGTGTGTGTGTGTGTGTGTGTGTGTGTGTGTGTGGCTTTCTTACAGTCAGCTGAGTAGGCAAAGAGAACTGATGGTTTGCTCAGTATGTTTGCCAATTTCCCCCAAATTTTAAAACAAAAACACTCCCTGTGCCATGACCATATGTCCTGACGTGTTTTTTTTTTACCACAGAAACCCAATGACGAACACCGAACAATGTGATATTAATCTTTGAATAAATGTGACTCTGCTTTTGGAAGAGAAGTCTTTAACACTGGTTCTGGAGTTGGCACAGTATGTCTGTGTGGGGGTGTGAATGTGTGAAAATCTAGTTCTATTTATTTTACTTGAAATTTTTTTCCTGATTATAAAGAAATATCTGCTCAGTGTAGAAAATAAAATTATAAAAATTACATGAATGTATAGTGTATATAGTTGTTGGGAGTTCAAGCCCTAGGACCAAAGGAAATATATATAGGGACATCATTACAGGATAGTTTGCAGAGGCAAAAACTGCAGTATAATTGAAGGCTATATCAACACATGTGTCATAGAATAAGCTGGGGTTACATTAGTATTTTGAAGTTGCATGCATTTATTAAAACCGATGGTTTAAATCTTTATCTATTGGCAATATGTGCATGACACACTGTTAAAGGAAGCTTAAATAAAATAGGAGTACAGTAGGATTCCATTGGTATAAGGAGAATGATCTAAAAAAGAAAAATCTAACATCCCATATGTGTGTGTACATTTCTATTTTTACATAATTATGCAGAAGGCTGTGGAAGGATGTGTGCCAGGCAGAAACACTGCTTACCTCAAGAAAAAGGGGAGGAAAAGAAAAAGAAGGTAGGTAGAGAACTATCTTTTTCATCTTAAAACTTCATTGTTTCAGTGATTTGGGCAACTGCACATAATTTTACAATTTGGGTGGTGGTGTATTCAATAAGAGTTTTTTTTTCTTTTTAAGATTTTATTTACTTGAGAGAGAGTGAGCGAGAGAGAGCACAAGCTGGGGGAGCGGCAGAGGGAGGAGCAGACTCCTTGTTGAGCAGGCAGGCCAAAGTGAGACTCGATCCCAGGGCCCTGGGATGGTGGCCTGAGCTGAAGGCAGATGCTTAACTGACTAAACCACCCAGGCGCCCAATGAGAGAGGTTTTTTTTTTTAAGGAGAGAAAGAGAACTAACTATTATAATAAAAAAATTTCAGAATCCACCCCCTCCACTCTCCATGGTAGGCCACTGCTGACAACCTATATACCTACACTAAAATACTGTTTAAACAAAATACAAATATTTTATAACATTCATATAGAATATATGTGAGGTGTATATATATATTATATATATCATATATAATATATATATTATATATATGATATATATATATGCCACATACATTGTTTTTTAATATACTTTTCACTTAATGAGGCTTCAACATGTTTCCACTAGCATGGAGTCTGAGTAGACAGAAATGTGACAGAGCCAGATGGGGACTTTGATCTTGTCATCCTCAACTGTCAGCTGCGCGACCTCCAATAAGGCACTTAGCTGAGTCTCAATGGTATCTGCTGTAAAATGGGAACAAGGCCACCTGCTAACGCAGGGCTGTGTGAATGACATGAAATTCATCAAGATAACCAAGTTCACTCATGGACACACAACAGGTGCTCAACAAATATAAACTATCAGTAAGAATGATGTAATAGTGATGTCACTGAGTACTTGTACTAAGAATGCTTCTAAGAGCTTCTAAAACCTTGAGACATATTCACTCATTTAACCCACACACCTAACTTTTTAGATGGAAGCCATCATCTTCATTTTTCAAAGAAGAAAATGAAGGTCCAGAGAAGTTAAGTAACTTGCCCAAGGCTACACAGCTCGTAATATCAGAGCTGGGATCCAAACCTGTGTAGCTAGTTTACTCCTATTCACTATGTACACTGCTGCTCAGTACTGTGGCTGTGGCTGGGTATCAGGGAAATAAGTTCCTCTGCAGGAACATCTGTGTAGACCATGTAATAAGTGATCAAGCACACAGCTCCAACAGCCTCGAGCTAGTAGTCAATTTTCTCAGTGCCAGTTCCCAGGCCTTTTCATGTGGGCACATATGTGGTGCATTCACCTGGACATCCCGAACTAGTCCCTGGCGACATTCAGCACTCTTCGCCCAGCTCTCCCCAGGTGGCCAGCCAGTTACGCTCTGTGAAGGACCCTGGTCGGCCAGGAGCTCCTCCTTCCCCCATAAGCACTTCCAGCACTCGAAACAAAGGTTAAGCCAAGGCAGGGAGATAAGGCCACAAGTGAAATAGGACAAGGTGGCCTCAGGGGCTGGACTCATCTGAACCACAGTCCATCACTGGGTCACCAGTGGCATCGGCCTCCCAGGTGGGTGGCTCAGTGAGCATCTCATTAGCTTATGATGGAATGAATGGTCCCACGTCAGGCTCTGATCATGAGAATCCCATAATCAGCTTATTAAACAAACAGGTGACCCTAATGTCATGAAAAAAATAACTTCCTTCCAGGCTCCAGAAGCCAGGGACATTGAGCAATGCGTCTACGACCACTCTTAGGACTCACTTCAATTAAACCCAAAATAGCATTTCTGTTTCCCTCAAGATCTAACAGACCTCAAGTTCTGGCCCTGTCTCGTTGGTGGTCGGTAACATTAACTCATCAACAATTAGCTTTATGTTTTCACTTTCAGTGACAAGGCAGTTCTTTTCTGACAGGGCTAGGACATTTCCTCTGTCTGGTGCGGTGAATGAAGGGGGGTAAAGAAGGGAGGAAAGAAGAAGAAAAGAAGGAAAGAAAGAAAGAAAGAAAAAAAACAGGCCATTTACAACCAGCGAGTTTGTTTCAATGCTTACAACAAGTGGGATCTGGCCTCCCTGTTAGAGGAGCATCTTCCGTGATCACTAGTGAACTCTGGGTGCCATGGGGTTCGAAGGAAGTAAGAGAGAACTAAGAAAACAGAGCCACTTCCTCCCGGCAAAGAGGGTGATGTTTTCTCATGGAGCGCTCCCACTCCTGAGCTGAACCTGAGCGCTTCACATGCTTTGCTCAATTAAGGCAATGACTCCATTCCTAGCAAAAGTCATCAAGTTTTATTTCTTAACTGGATGCTCTACTTAATTGTATGTGTATAAGAAAATAAATGAAAATGATTTAGAAGAAAAAGACAAAATTATTACTAATAAAACCACTTAGTTTTTGTTTTCTTAAAGTTCCTTGAACCACTTATTTTGATCCCCCTACAGTTATTCTGGTTTAGATCCTAGTGTTACTCATGGGATGTCCTTACGCCGCAATGTTTCACAGCAGTTTCTCCAAAGGGAATGCAACAGTATACTGCATCCTAGTACTAACGCAGGGCACTCTCGTTTGGGTAATCAAGCTAAGCAAAATATTACGTGAAATGCATTCAAAATCACCAAACGTTAACAAAAGTGGCTCGTTATGCACAAAGCTTACTTACTGCTATCTTTTCAACTTCTGTAACAGACATCACTTCTTTTTAAAAATGTCCATTTGGGTGAATTCTGCCATCCCCCACCCCCCAAAGAAAAGAGAAACTGCTTTGTCCCTGTTTGATCTCCCACTTTTGAAATCTTTAACACAAAGTTGTTGTTTTTTTTTTCTCAAAGTTAACTCTGAATGTGGAGAAGTAACATTTTGGTGAAGCAGGCTGGCATGGAAACGTACAAGCAAAGGTCAGCTCTATACAAATTAGCTTCTTTTTTTGGCTCCAGGGTTCAAAGGAAAAATTAAGGTAGTTGCTCTATCTCATTAGTCTCAGCATTCCGAAACACAGGAATTCACGTTTTAAAGTTTCCCTTAGCACACGTTATTAGGAAACACAGCAGGAAACATCTATTAACAAACTTCTGAGGTCTTCATTTATAGTAACATTTATATTATTTTTAGCTTGTTATTCATTCTATGAGGACATTCATCTATTTTCAGCTTGTCACCCTTTTCTTGCTACTTCAGCCCAAGAACATAAATCTCCAGGGTTCCAGAAGAAAGGCAACAGTGGAAAGGTAAGGAACATCTATTTACCCTGACAGCCTTCAAACAACCCCTCCCCTTGTCAGATCCGTCCTGGTGTGCAGACTGGGGCCAAGGAGCAGCGAAGACCCTTTCCCAAGGCCCTTCCTTAGTGCTTAATACATTCCCTTCCAGGGAAGCCCTCAGAAAGTTCCACTAGGGTTTCCTACTTCACTGACAAGTTGGTTTAATCAAGCACTTGTGGCAAAGGAATTATTTCCTGGAACATGTATGAAAATTCCATGACAACAATAGTGGCTAAACTTCCATCTAAGAAAACAGCACACTTGAAAGAGAAATGAATGGAGGCATCTTCCAGAACTCGCTGGAAGTTGCTATCAATTCCATGGTACCAAAACAGGATCCTATAGGAAGACAAGATCAAGGTCAAAGACAGAGAAGACAGGGATAACCAGTGTCACGTATTTTCTGAACATGATAGCAAGGTCTGTGGCTTCATAAGCAAAAAGCACAACTGCTTAAAAAAAAATCTTATTGCTAAACATGACTAAGAAAAATGCTTACTTAAAATATAAAGATTGGAATTCATAAATGTAGCAGAGATTTTTCTTAAGATTATAAAACCTAACATGGTTTATGAAAAATTGAACTCTGGGTTTTCTCATGGTACCATTATATTTATCTTTTTTTTTTTTTTTTTTAAGAAAGAGCAAGAATAGGGCTTCCTCATGATTTTTCTCTGGGGGGCCAATTTACTCCCTTGCTTCCAAATAAAGGAACTCTACTCCTAAATCCCCCCTGGCACTGGGAGTGAGGTCTATTTTAAGCCACTGCTATTCCTGGATGGACAGCTGGCAGATTCCACCTGTCTGCAGGAGGTGGTGTGGAAGTATCAAATGTCCCCAAGACCTCATGACATACTGTCACCTGCCTCTAATGCTTCTAATGTTAGACCTCCTACTGCAGTTTTACCCTCCGAAGCTGATCATGTGACTTGAAAATCTATTTCCAAGTCAGGTAATAGATAGATACGGATCGAATACTCTACAGCAGGCATAGTGTGAGGGCCCAGGAACATGGCAAATACACAGCTCAATCAATGTGTCCCTGTTCTCAGGAGCCTGTGCTCACACAGGACCCCCATTGGCCCTTTCCTAATGAGCTGCAAATCTCACAGGGCCACCTCACCAGTAAAGTCAAACAGATGCCAGATTCAGGAGTCCACCCAGATACACCTTACAGACTTCTCCACAGACTCTGGAAGGCAATGACAACACAGACCATGCAAAGCGGCCACATCAAACACCAGGCAGTGACAAATGTCCTCAGTGAGAGAAGAAGTGACCCTGCACACGAAAGCCCCACTCTTAGCCACTTAGCCACTAACTTAGCCATTTTGGAAGTTAGGCTTCCGAAGGCTGGGCTGAGGACCCTTTGTGGTAAGTCCATTATGACCCAAGGGGCCACTAACTAATGTCATCCATCTGCTGGTGACATGTGGAGCCCATGAACTTTGCCTCGGGTGAGGAGTTCCCAAGCAGAAAACTGACAGGTAATGGGACTTATTTTTGCAAAGACAGTCATATTCTATTATCATATTTGACCCCATTCTTCTGGCAAGAGGCTGGGGCTTAGGCCCTCAGCAAATCTTACAGACTCTGGGGTATAGTGTCAGAAAAAGACATCTGTTGTCCACACAGAATGCACAGCTCTGTCCTCCCATGCAGAATTCTTTGGAACTGCTGGCCACTGCCTTTTAGTGAGTCATGAAATCAACTTAGTGGGCGGCAAAAACCCTTAAAAAAACAAAGGAATGAAACAGAAATAACAGACTGCTGTGTGCAGTGAGGGTAAGTCTCTCTCCTCAACACTCATTCAATTTTTGTACAGAGGTACCAGGACCCAGTGACATTTGTGGGTGCTCCCCTGGCTTGTACGTAAAGCGTAGGTCTTACTGTAGGTCTCCGGAAGAGCAGTCTAGCACAAGGAGCTGTTACAGCAGGTTGATTGTTTTTTGTTTTTTTTTTAACTGAAGTGCAGGTGACACACAATGTTGCGTCAGTTGTAGGTGTCCGGGACAATGATTCTCTGACGAGTCCCTACATGACGCTGGGCTCAGCACAAGTACAGCTACCTGTCAGCACACAACTCTATTACAAGATCACTGACTGTATTTCCTATGCTGTACCTTTTTTTCCTAAAGATTTATTTGAGAGAGAGAGTGTGTGAGCAGGAGGCCAGGGCAGAGGGAGAAGGAGAGAGAGAGAACCCAAGGGAGAGTCCATGCTGAGCGTGGAGCCTGATGCGGGGCTCGACCTCATTACCCTGAGACCATGACCTGAGCTGAAACCAAGAGTCAGCTGCTTAACTGACTGAGCCACCCAGGCACCCCTCCTATGCTTTTATCCCCAAGACTTATTCCTTCCACAGCTTGAACAGTTCTTCTGTGTCTGGATTGCCCCAATGGACAAATGTGCACACTACACAGAGCTGGGATTAGAACGCATAATAATAGCAGAGTTTTTTTAAAAAATGTGTAAATATACATAAAAGTTGATCAAAAGTGGATTCCCTTGTTTGGGGCCTATGACACTAATATTTACCTTTTTGCCTCAAAGATTCTTTACCAATGATGGCATTCTTCTTCTCCACAGTAGATTCTAGTCTCCAAAAGCTCATTGCTCAACCAAACACACTTAAGTAGCTACACAAAGTGGTCAGCTCAGACTGGCTCATGGCTACTGAGGCAATATGAAGTCAGGGGCAGGTGACATCACGGTAGGTGGTTCTTGGGACTATGCTATTCAAAGACCTGGACTGACATCAGGAGCAAATCATTCTGTTGTCAGTGTCCAACCAATGTGATTCCATCTAGGGGACAGATTCATTTGGGGCCTCAATGTTTATAACATTTTTAGAAATAAAAATGTTACACCTACACAGTGTAACATACACACAGGGAGTGAATAAACCAGAGGTGAATATCCTGATGCATTTTTGCAGCATGTGTACCCTCATTAACCGTGACTAAGGTCAAGACTACAGTGGGACCAGCACCCCAATTCTCTCCCGGGGCTTGCTCCCCGTCATCATCCAGAGGAATCCCATAGAATAATTTTGTTCTTAAAGAGAAAGCAAGGCTCACGATCTGTCATCAGCCAGCAATAGTACAAGCTGAAATTCACCAACTCGACCCTTCTATTGTTTTTATTTTTATTGCTATCTTTACAGCACCTGAAAATGACTTTCCACAATCATGACACAGTTTCCTTCTAAAATAAATTTAAGTTACACCAAAGTACGTTGCTTTTAGAAAAATGTTAAGTATTTAACAAAAACAGGTGGTGCACAGAGGGCAAAAACTGAGCAGGTGGTAGATGACTACAGTTTGAGAAACACTTGTTTCGGGTGCTGATCAGTATGAAATGCTGAACAGGCTTAACGGACCATCCATCACTCAGATTTTCTGTGGATGAGGGGAGATTCTCTCTCCCACTCCGTGGTCGATCACAAGGACTAATTTCCTCTCTCGCATATTTTTAACAAAGTTTAATGGTTGGTGCTTCAGGGAAGTCATATGACATTATTTTTATACCCTCTGGCTTGTATTTCTCCCATGCATCATGCTTAATCACAACTGGAATAAACGGATTTGGAATGAAAGGAAGCTTACCAGATTTTTCTCTTCTTAAATCTCTGTTTCAAGTTTTAAAAGTTCACTTAGAACTAGGATCAACTCTAACAAAAGGCTACCAGGAGCTCATACTGCATGTCTTTAATGTTCTAATTATGGCAAAAAAGAACGGACACTTACATGTACGTAACTTTCAAACAAACTAAAGGGGAAAGGGAAAGATTTCAAAAGAAGTAATAACTTCTTTCCTGTCCTCTTTGAAGTAGTAGAATTCCCTGGATGTAACTATTAAATCTAAGGAGTTTAGCAGATGAGACTCCCACATTTCACTTCCAAGACTGAGTGTATCAGGAAGAGTAACCTACATTTACCTATGAATAGAGTTCATAGGTAATCAAGTCACCTTGTCAAAACAAAGATTTTCTTGCCTCTACATAATACTATGTGCCCACTAGATTCCCCCTTCATCTCTTATAAAATATAAACAAAGTTTACTAAACAGGAATTGTATTTAAAAACAGCTTAGGGGCGTTTGGGTGGCTCAGTGGGTTAAAGCCTCTACCTTAGGCTCAGGTCATGATCTCAGCGTCCTGGGATTCAAACCCGCATTGGGCTCTCTGCTCAGCAGGGAGCCTGCTTCCCCCTCTCTCTCTGCCTGCCTCTCTGCCTACTTGTGACCTCTCTCTCTCTCTCTGTGTGTCAAATAAATAAATAAAATCTTTAAAAAAAAAAAAAAGCTTAGAACTCCATTCAATTGGTCTTGGGTCTCCAAGGAGCGATTCAAACAAAATAAAAGCAAAATCTCACAAGTGACCCCTGTGAAATTAAGGAAGCGCTTATGTATTTAGACACATGCCTTCGCCCACAGATTTATATACTCACCCATACAGTTATATAAATACATATAGGTAAAACCTATCATTTTATAAGCTCTTTAAGCAATCTAAAACATCTTTTTTTTTTTTAAAGATTTTATTTATTTATTTGACACAGAGAGAGACTACAAGTAGGCAGAGAGGCAGGCAGAGAGGCAGGCAGAGAGGCAGGGAGAGGAGGAAGCAGGCTCCCTGCTGAGCAGAGAGCCCGATGCGGGCCTCGATCCCAGGACGCTGAGATCATGACCTGAGCCGAAAGCAGAGGCTTTAACCCACTGAGCCACCCAGGCGCCCGCAATCTAAAAAATCTTGTCAAAAGGCAGGAAATTAAAGGACTTTGCCCAATAATGTACGTTAAAGCATCGTTTAGAGCTTCATTAAAATCCAAACACGAAAGTTGAGGCAACATATCTCTGAAAGTGATCCCACCAAACTCAGCATTTAATGTCCTTCCTCTATGTGATCACTTTTCCTCTGCTGGTTCAGACACCAAAGCGAATTAGTTCTCTAGATACAAGATGCTGATCAGGGCAGCCAAATGGAGAAATTTAAAACATCACCAGCTTTGTAACCATTATCACCAGTCCTTTAGAAAGCAGGGATAAAGTAGTTCTTTCCAGCTTTCAAACTTACCTTTTAATCACCGAAGAAAATTAAGATGTTGCTCCCTTGATAGTATTAAGGGCTTTCAATAAAAATATGATGTAATACTTTTCTCTTGCTGGCCTCCTGCTCCTCTACAATTCCTTTATCACCAGTAATTCTATTCCAAGTCAGCATCACACATTAATACTCACCCAAGGTTCTTACAAGCATGCTTAGATAGTTCCAAGAACGATACCAAGTATTAGAAATCCAGTCACAATGCCATAACAAAATCATACTTAATCCTATTTTATTTGAGCTCCTCCCGTTTCATTTTAGAGTTTAGAACAAGTAATAAATATGTGCTCCGTATGCAATGCAATTGCCATGCCCCATCAGATTCAAGCACCCAGGCAGTTATATCTGTTCCTCTTTTTTAGTCAAGATCATGCTTGCGATCAGTAAGGGTTTCTAGTTTCATCTCTACACTTGACTGCATTTTTCAATTTTTCTACATGGGTGGATTGCATTACACGTATCAAGAGTATCAAGATATAAAAGGCAATTAAACATAACTTGCAATCTTAAAGGAAGATGTAGTCAAAGAAACTTCACAATTTTAAGAAAATCCCAATATTCTTTATGAGTCAATATAAAATGGAAATCTTATTTTCGTCTGGCATTTTAAAAAGAGCTGATCTTAACCATGTAATTGTTTTACATTATTTTTAGAACACTGAAGTCAGCACATATGCAATGAATTACCATGTTGTTCACACTATGATGTAAATTAAGAACTATTTTTGATTGATCAATTACTGTGATTTCTATATCCTTAGGAAGTGACAGCTCTTTCTCAATCCAGATTCAAAGGGTCACTGATTTAAAAAAGACCTCTAAAACAAATTAAAATGATCTACTCACAACTGTAATTTCAGGGTCACAAAACTATGCCATAGAACCATCATCATCAAAGCACATGCTCGCTGATAGGTCCCTCCAGGCCAGCCTCTACAGAGCTACAGGAAAGAACCCAGCAAAGCTAACCACCTGGCAAGTGTTTATTCTCGGGCCAAATTTACAGTATTCAGACCCATGCATTATTTTCTTTATTACAGCAACCTTATAATATCTGTAACAGTGTCCACATTTGACAGAAAAAAGCAGTGCCAGGAATGAGCTTGCCCAAAGTGATGAGGGTAGTGTGAAAATTAATATAGGGAAACCTCACTAAAGTGGACTTGAGATGCTAGAAGGAGAGGCTGGTAGGGAGAGCTGTACCACCCAATATCGTTTACTGAAAGAACTGTCAGTTTCAGACCTCTACAAGAAGAATCCCAACAGGGAAATAGGTATGTTTTATCTCCTACGAGAAATCAACTACCCCTGCAACTCAGCCAATGAGAAACCATCATCACCCAGAATTCCTGATTCCCTCTCACAGACTTTAGCTCAAAACAATGCCTCCCAAGTTCCTCCTTCTAGTCCATACAATGATGTTCCTCTCTTTTGTTTTTTCGTCTTGCCTATGGTTTTTCCAGAGTTTGCTCGCCCCAGATTCGAATTCTCTACTATTCCCAGACAAACCCATCTTTTGCTGGAAAAATGGCTGTTTTACTTTTAAGGCTAAGAGTAGCTAGTGGTGGAACCAGAATTCAAAATCTGGTCTGACTCCAGAGTCTGTGACACTTACCCATTCCACAGGCTCCCGGGCTATCTTAAAACCCTAGTGTCAGACATCTTCAGACCATCTTGACTGGTCTTCACAAGTCAAAAACCTAGAGCCAGGGACCACATTTTAGCTTTCTATGGATCCTGACCTCTCTCAGATCAGGGAGAACTCAATGCACATCCAAAAAGCCCACCACTATGCTGGCTAGTGGTTTCTCTTATGCTATTATCCCCAAAATTCATACGACATGAAGATTTCTAATAAGCCACAACCCATAGATCGCTCTAAATAATCACTTTCCTCCGGAAAGTTTAAATAAACACATAGTAATTTTTTGAATAGGAGTTTTAAGCATCTAGCTAATGAATTCTCAAATCACTGTGTCCAGAAACACAGTATTTCTCAGCAACAGTCACTCCATGGAAAGAATAAGAACTGTCTTCTTTGATTAGAGACTGCGAAAATTGATTCTGTTCCCAGAGTTTCTCCAAATGTTGAAAAACAAAGAATATATATATTTAGCACATTTTAAAATGGACTGGAATGTCTCTTTTGGGAGGTGGAAGAGCAGCTGTGAAACCAACACTCTGAGACTTTCAGTTCTCCTGACCCCGGAGAGCTGTCAAATGACTCACTAGGACCAGCAGGAAAGAGGAAGTGATGAAAGATAGAAATTAAGAGACTCAGAAGAGCCAAAAAGGCAGCAGGGAGTGCCACCCTCAGGAGAAAAGGGGTGGGACACACTCTTTGGAGTTCAAATGGCCATCCAAACAGAAGAAGACAGGGTAAGAGGCAAAGGTCTCCTTGGAGTCCCATGGCACTCGGTGTGGCAAGGGCAGACAAGCTCCGTACCAGCTGCTTTCCCCTGTGAGGCTCCTGGGAACCATTAATCATCATTAGGGGAAACCCTGTTGCTGCTTCCTACCCCGGGGCATTCAGAATCCCCAGTGAAAGTGGCATAATGGCAGATCAGTGCTCATAGCCGCCAATCTGCCCCAAGTCTTCCCATCTGCAATTTGCATTGACAATTTCTAGCTCAACACTCCCTCCTCTTGTTCACAGCACCCTAATGTTTAGGCAGTGAGCTTCCTTTTATTTCCAAAATGGTATCAATCTGTTGCTTTGAAGGGTCCCCCAGTGCCTCTCCCAGGAAGCAAATGCCATACATTTCAGCTTACCACTTAAGTCCAACCATCCCGATATACCTTTCAAATTCAATAAAAGTACATCCACGCTCATTTTGCCTTATAGAGACAGAGAAAATTTTTTAATAAAATTGCTCTCAAAACCCTCATACTTAAAGGTAAGCATCCGATATCATGTGTAAATAAGATGACTATAAAATGCATCTTTTAAAAAACGATTTATTTGAGAGAGGGAGAGAGCACGTGTGGTGCGGAGGGGCAGAGGAAGAGGGACAAAGAGAATCTCAAGCTGCCTCCCCACTGAGCACAGAGCCCGACATGGGGGTCTCGATCCCAGGACGCTGAGACCATGACCTGAGCTGAAATCAAGAGTCAGACACTCAACCGACCGAGCCACGCAGGCGCCCCGAAAATGCATCTTATCTGTACTATTTGTCAAGGGTTTGTGGTTTTGTTTTGTTGTCTTCGGGAAATGATCAAAAATTTATTTTTGACCTAATCTGTATCTAAAAAATTTAATGGGGACACCAGTCACTTCTGATTTATTCTTGATTTTAAAATGCTTTGTGGATGATCTAATTAAGTCTTTTTTATTAAGAGATGGCCGTAAGGGATAGATTGAAACCTTCTGTGGAGCCAGAAGTCCCACGGCAGTACACAGCGTCAAAGGAAGTGAACTTTGATTCATCTGAGCTGGGAAGGGGAGGAAGGTGCTCCCCCTAGGGGGAGCATCCAATGCCCTGCTTCCAGAGTTTCAGCCTGAAGCTAGCTGCTCACCCATCTCCACACCTGAGGCAGAAGCTATGAGCTTTCAGAAATGAGAATGTCAAGTCATGTTTTGTTTTTATTTAATTAAATATTTATCTGTATCGGGGGGGGAGAGAGTGCGTGCCCATAAGAGCACCCAAATGAGGTGGGGTGGGGAGGGGGAGAGGGAGAGAAGGGGAGAGAGAATCTCAAGCAGACTCCCCACGGAGCAAGGAGCCCAAGGTGGGGCTCCATCTCAGGACCCTGAGATCATGACCTGAGTCAAGAGTTAGACACTCAACTGACTGAGCCACCCAGGTGCCCCAAGAATGTCAACTAACATTTTCAAGGAAACATACAAGCAGGAGTCAGCCTTGTGACACTTAAAACTCAGAAGAAACTTCTAACTCATGACATTTTTCATCTTTGCTTTTTTATGGGTTGTAAAAATAATACTCATTTGAATTCCAACATTACAGAAATGTGACTTCAGAAATTCAAAGTTACTGCCCATAATCCCACCCCACAAAATTACTGTAATAACTATAAAATGTTTACTAGCTCAGAGTTTTTTTCCTATGAAAAGACTAATATATATAAATGCTTTTAAAATATACAAATTGCGTCATGCCATATGTCCCATTCTTCATCTGTGTGTTTATCTGGCTGGTGTACAGTGATGTCTGTTACAAAGATGTTCACTGAGACCTGTTTTTTTTTAAAGCTAGTTTTAACAGCAAAATAATAGGACAGTAACAACAACACTAATAAACATGACAAAGTCAATACATCAGTATAGTCACTAGATACAATGAATACAGAATTTTTTTAAAGGTAGGGATTTAAGGTGGTATATTTGGCTTTAAGTGGTCACAGTGCTAATTCTGGAAAGGATGACTCCCTGAAATAGGTCAGAGTTTTCTCAATAATATATAGCGGCACCACTACATTCTTGCTAAAACACATAAGGAGAAAACGGATCTCAAAATTAGTTTTGCTGACATCTATACTTAGGTTTGAAGTTCTTGTGTCAGATGCTAAAATTTTAACTTTAAAAAAGTCAATTCTTCATATTTGTACTTAATAGCAAAATCCACTGACTTATATTATCTCCTTGATCTACCTACAGAGTATGACAGGTAAGGGAGACAGTAATGCTCTTCTATTTTAGAGATGAAGAAGTCGAGGCTTAGCGCTGAGAATACCAAGACCACAGAGTAGGTACCTGGGTAGAAATTTGAACTTGGGTGTCCTGATCTAAATCTGAAGGCTTTTTCCACCTCAGAATGTTCCTTCCAGTACTAAAAAAACACCAGCTCCATTTTGGAGGAACTTTACATCATTTTGCCAGGATCTTCCATTGCTGTAGTATACGCCATTAAGGTAAGATGAAAATGGTTAAACACAGGGGCAGGAGAAGTAAAAAAATATATATGAAGGTCTTTGCTTTATTTTACATGTGAAGACCAAAAAGATTGACTGATACGTGACAATTGAGTACACTCAATGCCAATGAAATCAGAATCATGACTTCCAAATGATAATACAGTCACTCCAGAAATGTCCTTTAGGGGGTCCATTCTAGCAAATGCCCAGCCAGGATGTCATCCCTCTCCTCTCTGTGACAATGGCAACCATCATTAAATGACCACCACACTCAGGGCTCCTATCTGGCTCAGTTGTTAGAGTCTGTGACTCCTGGTTTTGAGGTTGTCAGTTTGAGTCCTACATTGGGTATGGAGATTACTCCAAAAAAACAAACAAAACAAAACAAAACAAAACCAGAAAAACCTCTACCATGCTCATCCCCATCCCATCCAGACATGACCTCAGAACCTTTCCACATCATAATCCAGGGTTTAACATTGTCAATCCATCAAAATTGGTATGTAAACTGAAACTCTCATCTCTGTCTCTGGAAATGGAGAGTTGGAATCCATTACCAATAACTGGTCTCTAAAACCAGCTAATTTTTGCAGGTAACAGAGGCTTTACAATACGGATTGGATTATACCAAGTGTCCTTCATCCAAACAGATTATTTAGGTAAATGAGGCAATAGTTAGAGATTTCGAATTCACGTGAATATGTTTTAGCTCTAAGAAAATAACTGCCCCAGAATTCTCTCCTCTCCACTGTTCAACATGGTCAGTGGGCATCAGTCGCCGCAGAAGACAGCAGGGAAAACTCTTGTGTTTATTTCTGACACTGCCCAGAAAGGGCTTGTGCCTATCTATGCTTCTTTAGTAGTAGCAACTTTCGTGTACAGAGTTACATAGGAAATACTCAGCGTTTCTTACCCTTAAAAAAATACATTACTCCATCATCTAGTTTATAGCATGTTTTTTTCTTCAAAATCAAACCAAAATAATATAGAAATATTTTAAACAATTTTCATGAACAATTTTTAATTCACTGATCACATCGAAGCAAAGAGAGATTTGATTCAAAGGAAAAGAGTGCATTCCTCACTATTTCAAAAGGGACTCTTTTAAGAGTTACAAATGTTTAAAGAGGAAGAATAAAATTAGCCATGTGGACTTGCAATGGAACTAGAGATACTGATAAAGGCATAGTTTTCAAATATATATAGAAGGATGAATAAAGAAATAAATGTAGCAGTATTAATGCTGATGACGATGATAGTATGTGTGTGTGTTTATATGTTCATATTTACATTTTCTAGCTCTATCTACTGGGAGTGCATAGAAGTAATGAAACCCAGGGTGCCTGGGTAGCTCAGTTGGTTAAGTGTCTGACTCTTGGTTTCAGCTCTGGTTATGATCTCCAGGTCATGAGACTGAGCCTTGCACTCGGCTCCCCACTCTGCGGGGAGTCTCCTTGAGATTCTCTCTCTCTCTCCTTCTCTGCCCCCCCACCTCAGCTTGCACACTTGCACACGTACACTCTCTCAAAAAATTAATTAATTAAAAAGAAGCAATGAAACCACAATCATAATGATCAGCCTAGCACCCATATTATGGTTTCAAACACCATTCCTCACTAAATGGTTCCAGAGCTACTTGGAAAAGTAGCTGATTCCAGAATTGGGGCAAGACAAGTACAGAATGAACTAGAAACATCCTGGGGTAACAGAAAGGAAGAAAGTGATCAAAAAATGATGGGATGTCAAAAGGACATAGGTACCATCTTTTATAGAGCTCCGTCTGGCCAAAACAGGCCCATGTGAAAACCAAATTATAAGAATCTATGAGTCCATACTGAGATGGATGGATGGATGAATGGATCAATGTAGATAAATAGGGAGATTAAAATAGGGGGAAAGGACACCCTTTCTTATAGTGGAAAGCCAACTAATAATAAACGTAGAAGGAATGCAGTTAGAAAATCACCATTTGTCAACCATTTTAATAATAATCAGTTCAAGTAAAAAACATAAATGGATGCCAAAACCAATGTATTCAAGTTTGAGGAACAGCAGGATATTCACACAGCCTCAAAATATCTGCCCATAAGATACAAGGTAAAGGAGAAAAAAGTAACTTGATAGTGAAGTCTGGCAGACAGGAGGTGAACCAAGCAGTCCAAATTAATGTCACCAATAAAAGGACAAACTGACATCATGTGACTCCCAACAGGACATGCTGAGAAGGCCACACTCTCACTTCTGTGGTACCCTCGCTCAGAACGTACCATCTAAATCCATACTCCTGAGCTACAAATACAAACTGAGACACACTACGAAAGATCCGGTTTGCGCTCTTCCAAATATGAGTAGCATGCAGGACAGAAACTGACAAAGAGATACTAAAGAAATATTACAACTAAATAAAACCTGTGATCTGGGATTTTTCTCTCACTTTTAACAGACATCATAGGGATTATTAGTGAAATCTGAATAAATTCGGTAGATCAAATAAGAGAGCCCCACCAATGCTAATTTCCTGGTTTAGATAACCATGCTGCAGTTATGTAAGAGAATATCTTATTCCTAAAAAACACACACACTGATGTATTTAGTAATTAAGAGTAAAGAGTGAAGAGGATTCAAGTCAAAGTAATAAATTTGAGTATGTGGGGAATCTGGGTAAAAACGATACAGGAATTCATTTATAGAAGTCTGAAATGATGTCAAAAAAGTTAATAGGATAAAAAAGAATCTTAATAAAAGTAAGCTTTTTAATAAATGCTTCGTCAGGTGAATTCATAGTCCATTCTACAATTTTCGGTGGTCTAAGAACATTACCTTCTAACAGTAACAAATGGTGAGACCTCATTTTGTTCTATCGATGTCTGGCTCTGGAAGGGAAGGTACTTTTAAACTTTTCTTGTCAGTCCTTAACCCAACCTTATCATCAATGACAGACTTACTAAACCCACAGCAAACACAACATAGTAACTGGTTTACAGCAAATCCACTGAGGTTTCACAGCTCCGTGACCATAACGTGTTGGGCCTTCAAACGCTGACACTTCCACCAAGAACACTTTTTACAGAAGACTGTACAAAACAATGTTTCTTGGCAACCCCCCACCCCCTTCACTGCACCCCATCACATCTGCTCTCTCAGAGAACAACAGGACATTCCATTTAACCCAGCAACTGTTACAAAGCACACTTACTACCAAATGGGAGACTCGTACGACACAGCCATGAGCTCAGTTCTCCAACTTAAGAAGCCTGCAAACTGGCAAAAAATGCAGATACTGTGGATGGCCTCTACAAAGGTTGAAGAGTTCCAGTGAGTTGCATCTCCGGGTCATGTACCTGCTATGCCAGTCGTGTGGCTAAAAACCAAACTGTGTCAGGAAAGAAATGAACATACTGATCGAACATGCCTCCAAGTGAATTTGCTGGTTTCTTAGTAGGCTTTAGTTTTTCTGTGCTTTTCTTGGCATGAGCATTTCAGCCAAAATGGTTATTTACATAAGAAGTCAAATGCCTCATATGGTAGTCAACTGAGGAAAAGGTGAGATGCTCCAGTGCTGGGGAAACCATTTGGATGGACTTAGGGAGAGATGTATGCTGCCCACATGGGACATCCCAAAGGGATTTTTGAGGGTAATATCAACCACATGTGATTTTTCACCTTTTGGTTTCTCTAAAAATCACTTACATTAGAATTGGGTAAAATGTGATTGGTCCAGAGTAGACTCTAGAGGTTACAGAAACAAGCATTATATTTGTGATAAAACCTGTTTATGTTGATTAATGCACACTCAGGGGACACTGGGAAGATTTTTCCAAAGGTTTCAAGCTATTCCAAGAAGAAAAGCATGGTTCCTCTAAGATCTGGTGGTACTGAGGTAAAGGAGCATTGCATCACCTTCAAAAGGGAGTGCAGAAAGCAGGTGAGGGTCTGAGACAGAAAAACTAAAACCACTGGGGCATTTATGGTTTAGATTAAGTAAGAAAAATACAATGGAGAAATTAAATTTAGTTTTCTCAATAGGAGCTGAGTATATGTAATTAAGGTGAGGTCAGAAGTTATGAAAAGGGCCCGTGGCAGTTCATAAGTACATACAGGGAGAAGACACACACACACACACACACACACACACACACACACACACACACACACACAATCAGAAGCAAATACTGAATAAGTTGGAAGTTTCTGTATCTCAGTGTCAGATGTGAGGAAGGGTGGGCACAACCGTTTATCTGTCCCGATCCAGGGTAGATGGGGACAGGAGGTGCCAACAGAGAGCATGGGCTCCTGGATTCAGCCACACTCCAAAGTTGCAACCATGTGGGCTGAGAGGACACTTGATTCGAGGGGGGTGCCAAGATTTCTAGCCCAGGCCAGCTCAGGCTTTCTTAACAGGCCTTGAGAGCCCCCAGACAGGCAATCCAAGCAGTCAGGCTGGAAGCGGGGAATGCTGACTACTCTGCTCTGAGTAGCCCACTTTACACCATAAGGTTTGGGACTAAGATCCATCTCTAATCCAGTGATTCTCCCTGGTACCCTATTCATGCCCTGGGGTAGTGCTGGAAATCTGTGGGGCACTCACTGGCACAATGATCAGGGTGGGGACCGGGGATGCTAGACATACTACAACACACAGAGTCCCAGGCACCGCACAATTAGTATGCTTCTACTGCGACTTCCACATATCCTGCCAGACATTCGTGGAGGTAAAATAACAAATATGTTTTATAATTACCTGAGTGGAGACCCTAACTCTCTTCTACATTTAAACACTAAGGGTGGGCGCCGGGGTGGCTCAGTGGGTTAAAGCCGCTGCCTTCGGCTCGGGTCATGATCCCAGGGTCCTGGGATCGAGGCCTGCATCGGGCTCTCTGCTCAGCGGGGAGCCTGCTTCCTCCTCTCTCCTCTCTCTCTGCCTGCCTCTCTGCCTACTTGTAATCTCTCTCTGTCAAAATGAATAAATAAAATCTTTAAAAAAATAATAAATAATAAAAAAAAATAAACACTAAGGGTTCTTTTTTTTTCCAGTTTAAATATACACAGATTGTACACCCGTTCATAGCAATATTATTCACAACAATCAAAAGGTGGGAGTAAATCAAGTATGTCTCAATGGACAGAGAAACAAAATGCGGTATATGCATTTATACACACAGTGGGATAGTACTAAGCCTTAAAGAGGAAGCAGTTCTGACACAATCTTCAATATGGATGAACCTGGAAGGTGAATCCCGCTGGGTGAAATGAGCCAGACACACAAATACCGTATGATTCCACTTAAGTGGAGTACGGAGAGTAGTCAAGTGCACAGAAACAGAAAGCAAAATGGTGGCTCCAGGAGGTGCGGCTGGAGGGGGGGGGGGGGGGGGGGGGGGGGGGGGGGGTTGTTTAATAGGCACAGTTCCACTGTAGGAAGTCGAGAAAGTTCTGGAGATGGATGGTGGCAACGGTTGCACAACAGTGTGAATATACTTAATGCCATAGAAAGGTACAATTAAAAATGGTTAAATTTTATGTTATGTATATTTTAGCACAATTTTAAAAAGACATACACGCACACACACACACACACACACACACACACATACACACCACGGAAGTGGGCAAATCACAAGAAGACTGTACTTTGTTGTGCCAAAACTTAACCACAATCTGTTTACCGGTGCAGAAAATCAAATTACATAGCGCCAGGGCTCTGAGCACCTAAGTCCCCAGCACCACCCTCCTGCGCTGGCAGCAGCCTTGACAGTGGGGACCTCATGTTGAGTCTACAAGGAGGCACAAGCATCTGGCAGCATCACGGGGTCTTCGAATGTCGCTGTGCCCATGCATTTACATCCGGATACATGTATTTTATTATTGATTACCTTCCTTTTATTTTTCTATTACGGCATATAGAGATCTTACAATTAGGTGTGTATGTATGTAAATTTACTTATAAATTTCATTTCATGACAGGATTGGTGGCCCTGAAAAATATTTGTTACAAAAAAAAAAAAAAGAAGGGAGTGGGCCTGGCTCTGAGATGGGTGGGGACCACCGTTCTGGTCTCAGGGGACAGAGAGGAATAGGAGCAGAGGAACTGTTGAAGACTCTGCACTAAGGGCCAGACTCAGTGAGGCTCCGTGGATTTAAGATAAAAGCACACTTCTGCAAAAATCAAGGTTCTTACAGTGGAGGGCTGGTGGTAGTCTGCTCACTCCCATGAAAAGGAAGAAATATGGTGGAAAACTAGAAAATACCTGACTCTCCTTTGTGATGAAACACAGGCACACTTAAAATAATCAAATTCATGCCTGGTAATAAGCCCTGACAGAGACAAGGTGAACAGGGATATATATTTTTCAGTCATGGGAATCACTGTATCCTGTCAAAAGACATCAGGATTTATCTGAGAAGGGCACGGTGTGTCAATTGCAATGACACATATATTGTTGCTCTATTGTGATCATCCTTCTTTTCCATCTCAACACTGGGACATGATTAATATTTTACATACTGTCCAAAAAGGGAATGTGACTTACCAGAAACTGTCCTCCCCATTTCAAATACGGATCCCCCCTTTGCCAAGAGAAAATCCTGCCCAGCTGTAGATTTCTCATTTGCAAAACATAAGAGCAATGAAATTCCATTACTTAGAGAAACTGGCTGTTCCACCAAACCCTTGGCAACGGAAGCTGTACTTATCTTTCTGAACAATAGCCTCAGAAAATGTATTCTCTCTTAAAAAAAAAAAAGACAGTAAGTATGCCTTTGAGCTCTTGAGAAAGTGCTCTTGCAAAAGCAAATTCCTGTTATAGAAAATCCACTCCCCTGACCTGGGAAGTACAAAGATGGACCCTAAAAGAGGCAATAAAAAGAGCTCCAAGTTTAAGAGCGCTTCGAAAAGTCAACGGGAATGTAACAATATGAATGTCCTGAAAACAAAATCAAGTATCCTTTTCATATGTCCGTTACCACAACATACCTGCTCCCTCAGAAGAGTGACTCGTAGACCCTAACATGTTCAGTTTGCTTTCCCTGTGAGCTTTAACTCTATGTTTTTCCGAGGATATAAAGGATCCTGAAGTGTACTGCTTTGCACATCATGGAATTCATCCAAATAAGACTGGAAAGGCGAGACTTTGTTCCCTGTCTTCCAGGCTCCCTGCCCCAGGAGAAGCATGTGGCCTAACTCCAGTGGGTTATGTGAACTTCTCTCGTAGCTTATCTCATAGTCCGAGTTCCCACTCGGTCCAAGATTTGGAAATGGACCATGAAAACACTCAAGAAATACAGACGCCCCACCGATGTGTTTGGAACAAGCGTCAGTGGCATTGGGGCTGTTTTTCCGGTTCCCCGTCTAATGCGCCATGTCATGGCTATGGCCCGGGGTGCCTTTCTTGTGGGATTCAACATATCATCTTGCACTCTCCTACCTAATTTTTTCCTCACAGGAGACCCGACAACTTAGTCCATGTATTTACCCATTAAAAGAGCAATCAAAATGGTCAGCAAAAAACTGTTGTCTCCAACTTTGCACCAAGAGCCCATAGCAGGAGTCGATGAGTAATTCTTTCCTTTAGGGCAACATGGAGCATCCTAGGACGCTGTGTGACTCTATTCCAGTGCGTTGGACGGTGAGGGGAGAGATCTGCCTCCCCCAGACCAAATCCATAAACCTGCTCTAGAAAGGCTTAAAATGCTCCATGAAGACCTGAAAATGAAGAATTCGGGATGATGGGAGTGACGATCCTGACCATCGACCTCCGCCTACACATCCCTGGACAATCAGCTTGTACACCGGACGACGGACAAACCCAGCAGAGAGAACAATGCATCTGTAGCAACAAATGCTTGCCGCGAGCCGGGAGGACAGGAGCAAACCTCTAGAGCAGCCCCGAATTTCGCCTGGTAACCGGCGTGAACGCCAACACAATGTGCACAACAGGGATTGCTCAATCTGGTTCTAACTAACATACAACTCTCCAATGGCTTTCGCACAAAGCTCTAACTGAAGCATACAAAACAGATGCAAGGCCACGGGAAGACAGCCAAATTGTGAACATGCCACTCATAATCTGGCTTCTCTATATTTAATATAAACGAAAACTTAACACCAAGGCAATCAGCGCTCTCCATAGTCCCACACAATGGGAGAGTTCTCCTGCCCAACCATCTACCAGCTCAGGCCTCCCTCCCCGACCAAACATCTTGCACCGAACGAGACGAAGACGGGATGGCATTCAGCCTATTAAAAGACACTAGCCAGCGTTCACATACCTCAATAATCCTGTCATGAATTTGCAGGCCTCCGTCCTTGGCTGCGGGCCCACTGTCAACTATTTTGGATACAAAGATTCCTTCAGTGGACGATCCATCTTGATTGTCCTTTGGGTTAAAAAAACACACATGTGAATGCTAGGCATTAACTTGGTCATGAAAATAAAGCTTACACTCTTAAACTGCAATGGACTCTTGCTCATGTCAAAAGCGGTAATGGGGTGAAAGCCATCTGTTACCCCTAATTTCTGTTTCAATCTAAAATTAACACATACACACGGTAAAATACTTAAAACCATACCAAAAGTTATGAAACAAGTCGCTGCCACCTCCTACCCATGGTCCTTTTCCCCTATATAGCATCTATTTGCAGTTTACATATCCTTTCGGAAACATTTTTCATAGAACACTTTCTGTTCCTTTCTCATGCACACAGATGGTACATGTGTCCACGGGGTATGCTCTCCCCCACTCTGTGCATCTTGCCTCTTTCACTTACGTCTCCAATACCTTCCTACCTGTACTATGAAATATCTTTTGCAGTATGTATCTGGGGCAAATCCCTAGTAATGGAACCAGGTTCAAGGATAGGTAGATTAGATGGATGTTGCCAAATTATGCACTGATAGCTCATTAGAGTGTTTTCCCATATCGTCACCAGCTCAGAGTACCATTAAAACTTTTAAATATCCAATAATCTGATTGTGAATATAGGTGTTTTATGTGTGTTCAGATTTACATGAGAAAAGCTCACCACCACCACCCCAAGCCTAATAAATTCTCATCTCCAATCTCAAATCCCTTTAGATCTTTCAAAGTCTGGACCGAAACTTTCTGGGAAAGACAACGGCTCGCTGTTCAAACTCCTTCCTTTATTTAAAATCAAAAGGTCCATAAAAAAAACCCCTCACAGCTTGTTTATGAACTTCTTTCCAAACAGCACTGGGATGAATTCTCTCCAAGTGTGTGGATTACATTTCTAGTGATTAACAGATGGATTTATAAGTTAAATGGCACAAGTATGTATTGTTGCCAAACAAAAGCATTTGAAAAGTAATTTCAGGATCTTCCACAAAAACTCCAAATCCTACCATTAAATTCTTTGCTATAATGCCATAAGATCTATTTTAATAGTAATTTCTGCATAGAAATACATAAAAATTCCATTTGTTAAGAAGTAACTATGAAAATATAAAATTTCTCTCTTTAAACACAAAGAAAAAACCCCCCACAAAAACCCTATATTCTAAAGGGGAAAGGGATGACTTTAAATGTGGTTCAATCGACCCCTTCCAGCACAAGAGAGATGGCTAAGGGTGAGAAAATGCACATTGCATACCTCTTCTCTCTCTTCCTCCCTTCTCACCCCTTTCTCTCAAAGAAACACATACACACTCTATAATGTTATAAATAGGATTCAAAAGAAACCAAAATCACAACCTAAAATGAGCATTAACTGTTCTTCCCAACATTAATCCCCCCATGACAAAGATAGGTCTCTAAACTGCCATCTGGATTCTATCAACACTCTCCCCAGAGAGAAGGGTCAGCGAGGATGTGGGTGCTGTACTAGATCAACTATCCTCAAAAGGCAGCCCTGCCCAGCATCACAGCACCCTGACACAGCCCACCCACCACACACTAACCCTTGACTGTCTGATTTTCTCCCTGCCTCCTCTGTCTCTCACAGCTGCCTTACCAATGCACTAACCCCAGGGCATACACAGATCTCCCTACACGTATTGCTCAAATCTAAGTACACAGCTGTGCAACAGCTTCTATTTACCGACTAGGTAGGTAGCAAGTACTCTGTGTCCCATTTCATCCTCACAATATCCACAAACCTTAATACTATATTATTATACATTTCGTAGATGAAAAACCCGAGACAGTGATATTAAGTAACTTGCCCAACATCGCACAGCTAAAAAGTAGCATAGGTCAGTTTCAAACTGAGTACAGTTCAACTCCCTCACATAAGCTCTCCGTGCAATACTGCCTCTCTTGCAATACAGAGAAAAATCTCAAAAATATTCATGAATTCAAAAATTCCACATTCCAGGCTATGGAATATTCCACTGGACAAACCTGAAGAGCCTCAATGGACTACAAAGGATTTATGGACAATCCTGAGTTCCCTAAGAGGTGATGTCAATATATCCAATGAAAAAAGATGCATGTGCTTACTCTGGATTAATTGCTTTGCATTTCTTGGCTGGAGAGGAAGTAGGAGATGGGGGAGGGGACTTTTGGCTTTGGTTTGTTTTGCAGAATACTACATCATGCACAAGTAATTTTTCGTAGAAGAGCAAGTAAGTTCAAACCAAAAAAAAAAAAAAAAGAAAAAGAAAAGAAAAACAGAGGAACAGGCAAAAGCAAAGAGCAAAATTCAGGCTAAATTAAGACAGTGTTAGGAGGTGGAAACAGAACGCAAAAAAATACAGAGAGCACAGAATCAAAGAAAGCCAAATCAATTCCATCCTGGATAGCTAGATATCTCTCTTAAAGGACATCTCTCTTAGTTTGTTTCGCTCCTTTCCTAATACATTTTAAGTCACAGCTATTTATCAAGGTGAACTAACAAGGCTTGGGATTTGTTTTGTTTTGCTGGCTTGAGAAAAGGAAAAATAAAAGGGATTGTTTTCATCCCAGGAGTACCTGACAATGAAGTATATTTGCCAAAGGCTGAAGTGAAAGGTCTGATACGCCAGACTGGATGCTCTTTCTTTAGGGATATAAGAATGAATGAATGAATGATGTGATTTTGCTAAGAGCAGTGCATCAAGCAATGAAAAGCTTGATGTCAGCACCCCCCAGGCTGGGCCTATGTCACAACCCAACCAAGCTTCTAACACAAGAATTCCTTGGGAAACACACACGTCATGTGTACCGCATTCTACTTCCAGTACGAACAATGAGTGTGCATTGGTGCTCATCTTGGCTTTTTAGCATGTTCTCAATGACCTGTCAGATTTCCAGGCAACAGTTCAGAATACATTTAGGGTTCATTATGCGATTTCTGCTAATCAGAACAAGTTTTAAAAAAAAACACTATTGCAACCACATGCATATGGAATTAAACTCCCCTCCAGGGGACATCCATGTAGTTCTTGCAAAAAGACCACATGAACTGAGAACACTTACGAAAGCTACAAAATTCACTCTGGCTTGCACTTCAATCAGCTTTTTAAAGGAGAAAGAAAATAACCTAAAACATATACTTTGATAAGCACAAGAAAGCACCACAGTCCAATGAGGCTAAGAGTGTCCTTTCGTTCCCAGGGAAGGACAGAAAACAAACACAGAGCAAGTTCTCCAACCAACACCAAAGATACAGGCGTCCCTCTCCATTTCAAGCATTTTACTTTTTTCTTTTTCTTTTTTTTTTTTTTTTAATTTGCCAGAAAGAGAGAGAGGGAGAGCACAAGTGAGGAGAAGAGCAGGCAGAGGGAGAAGCAGGCTCCCTGCTCAGCAGGGTGCCTGATGTGGGACTTGATTCCAGGACTCTGGGATCATGACCTGAGTTGAAGGCAGATGTTTAACCATCCAAGCCACCCAGGCATCCCATTTCAAGCATTTTTCAAACACTGGGCTCCTTTTTCCTATATACACTCTGGTGAGGAAGAGAAGGGACCTTCCTTGTTTAGGCTCTTTCAGCCTTGGAAGTTTCTGAAACATCTAACGGTGAAGTGCATCTTGGTTTTCTTAAGTTATTTCTTAAAACTGATAATGATGGGGAGAGGAGATTTAATATTTACGAAGCCAAATGAAGGAGAGCCTCTGTTACTCATGCTCAACAGTAAGGCAAAGCACATTCTACCACACTGGAGGGTTCTGGAGGGTAAGCTGGCGAACACGCATCTGTGCCCGTCTTCTTGTTCCCTGGGACCCACTGCTCAGACATCTGAGTCCCCGGGGGTCAGCAGAGCGGGGGTGCGCCCACTCCTAACTCCTTCCTTACAGTTTAATCTCATTGTCTGAAGAGTTCTCTTCTGTAGCTAAGTTTTATAGGGCAGATAATACATAAGTCCATCACTTAATGACCGTGCATTGCCTATAACTAAGCTGTCATTTCTTATAATAAAATGTGTATGCTTTTGAAACCCTGACTTTGGCCATAAGCAAGGGGAACTCTACCTACTCCCCCTCATGCTAACTCCCCCATCTTCTTCAGGTCTCTTTCTCACCACCTCCTGCACACCCCTTGACTCCAGCGATGTTGTACTCTTTGCAGCTACCCCAAATGCCAACTCTGGGGCCGTTCCAGGCTTTGTGTGGGCTGCCCTGGGCCTGTTCACTTTCTTCTGGCTCAGTGCTCTCCCAAGGCGGGCCCATGCAATGCAGGGCATTGGAATGATGAAAGAACATACGAGAAATTGTATTTGTACTCACGTTTTAATTTCATCATTTAAAATGCTCCGTTTTGCATGTGACTTTTATAAGCCATGTAGTATTAGTATTGTATGTAGTACTAGTATGTAGTATTCGCTCAGCACCAAATATGTAATTTAGAACTAACTAAAGCTCTGTTTTGTTTTGTTTTACAGTTAAGAGCGCTTAACAAAACATATTGTATATGGGCCTCTGATCTAGCAAACTCCTACTCACCTTCAGAACACAGCTCAAATGGCCCTGCCCCAGGATACCTCCTACCCAAGAGTGAGCCAGACCCAGGCACAGAGTTTAACCATGTCTGGATGCCTGACATCGTCTTATCCTTTAGGATTCAGCTCAATATTTCCTCCTCTCTTTCCTGATCCCTCTGACCAGTGATGCCTCCTGCTCCTTGTAACCTACCATCTGCCATCCTGCCATTTTTTTGCTGCATCACATGTCTCCCAATCTGTAACTGTGACATTTGCTTGCTTCTTGCCTAATGTCCCCACCAGGACATAAACTCAGTGACCATAGGGACCCAGTGTCCCTGGCCTCCATGGTGTCTCCCAGCTCCTACCAAACAGCCCTTACTCAATATTTATTGGTTGAATGAGTGAATCCGATTTCCCTTTCCCTTCCTTTGACTATTATTTTCCTTTGAAGGTAACAAACGAGGAAATGATCCGCAGGAGACACAAGCAAGAGGTGACGCCCATTTAGATAAGCCGGCATGAAAGGTGTGATCCTGCAACATGACACTTGCCACATCCTTTCTGCAGACATTTTCCTCCCCGTTCAACTGATTGATCTGAATTTGGCCTCTCCTTTCCACAGGAGGAGCTAATGATGAATGGGGTGGACAGAAGAGCTGCAGTGAGAGAAAAAGCAAAGGGATGTGACAGCCCACGAATTAGGGGATTGTCTCTGACTAATGAAGAGCTGATAGAGCTGACAGAGCTCCAGCTCAGACTTCCGGTCCCGGAGCCCATGCTCCAGTTCAGTTACTCGGTCCTAAGTGCACACCTCTCCCACAGCTTCCTTTAGCTCCACTGCTAAACCACCAGACATGCCCCCCACAACCTAAACGGTTCGGATAAGCTCTTGTATCCCTAGGACAATGCTATTTCAGGAGACCACAACTAAATAAAAATCCCTGAGGGTGAAGATGTTAGATAAACAATGAAGTCTCTAATTACAGAGAGCAGAATGAGGTGAGCAAGGTTTCCTACCCCTCACTACCCTGCCCCCCCGCCCAACCTTGACCCGTCTTCCCGCTGCAGCAGGGCAAGGAAAAACACATTTTAGTAATTAACATACCACACAGGGCCGGCCACCGATAATATTGAATCCCAGGGAGCCAGAGTCCCGATGTAGGACAAGAGTCAAACTTTTGGTTTCTTCACCCTGTAGGGAATAAATGAGTTCAAAATTTTATTTACCAGCAGGGAATCGATGGTGGCAATTTTCTTTCTATCTAAGTGGACTCAAGGACTCTTAGGTACTCCTTCGAACGCCTCTGTCTCTTGGGCAGTTTAAGCAAGGAAACTTCTAGGGCCCCAGCTGAAACAGTGTCCCGTGCGGAGGAGGTTACAGATACTTCCAGACCCCGCCTAACCCTGCAGTGCCCACGTGAGAGTGTCTTGGCGGTGTCCAGGCATGCCTAATGAACATCGTCGATCAATGACTCCGTGGTCTGCACATGCATCCCTCCTCTGACCGGCCCATCGCACGCCGCCAGTCTAGACAGTCACTTTCTGTTTGGTCCTCAACCATTCTCAACAGCAGCATTCATATTTTGTCACGGAAGGTTCAAGGAGCAACGCTCTCGGAAGCCTGAGCGCATGGAAGGCTTGTCAATAGTCATCTGTGTCTGGGAGGCTTGAGGGGAAGGCAGTCCGTGGAAAGTCCGACGCAAACGTGGAGGGGAAACAGAGCCTGCATCTTTCTGAAAGGGGGAGGGGGGCCCTTTCACAAAGTAATTACTGTCCAGGCCATAGGAGATGCCGGGCTCTTTAACAGAAAACACACTGTTCAAAGGGGGCTGGTCAGTGTGAGCCCCTTTAAATCATTCAAGCAGAAGTCACCCAGGCAGCTCACACAGGCCACGTTCAACAGCCAAAAGGGACAGAGATGCCTCCGCACCCAACTAACACTCTCAAGTAACAGACAGGTGAGTAAAAATAGATTTCCCCTTCTGTGTACATGGTGACCAACCAAGCTTTGACATGCACATTCAGCTCACGGAGACACCTCGGAAGGGTTTCTGAAGACTGGAATGATGCACAAAACTTCCCAGGTACGGACTGCAGATACTTGAAAACGCTTCACTCAGTTTCTGCGTAAACACGGTAGTACTTCAATGCTTCGTTTTTAGAAAATATGAAATACTCCATTAACCAGCCCTAACAGCTCATCCCAAAATAGATCTTATTCTGATGTTTACTGCTTCCTGATCAAACCTCTGTCTCCTACCTCTCCTGTGGAAAGAAATGACCACGTCTGAAGGGCACGAATGCAAGGCTCTGAGGCAGCCACACTGGCAAGGGAAACCACACTTTCTGACAGGCAGCGCCAACGGCTTTTCTGCAGCATCGTGCCATTTACTGCTAGAGTGGTCACTGCAAAACTCTGGCAGCAGACCTATGCCCAGCAGAACCAAAAGAAAAAAAATAATAATACGTATAGAAGACTAACAGGCCTCAATACGTAAAATTACCTCCACTCTTAAAGTTCTTAGTAACCACAAGTGTTTCTCATGACTAGTGCACTGCAGAATTGAAAGTATTTGCATTTTTTTAAATTTCAAAACTGTTACCTAAGCCTAAACATCAAGTGTTAAAGCCTTGTAGAAACAAAAATGACAATTTTTCATTAGAAAAAGACAGTCTTGGGGCGCCTGGGTGGCTCAGTTGGTTAAACATCTGCCTTCAGCTCAGGTCATGATCTTGGGGTCCTGGGATCGAGTCCCACATTGGGCTCTCTGTTCAGTGGGGAGTCTGCTTCTCCCTCTCCCTCTGCTTGCCACTCCCCCTCCTTGTGTGTTCTCACTCTGTCAAATAAACAAAATCTTAAAAAAAAAGAAAGAAAAAACAGTCTTTAATGAAAGAACTCGTCCTCTAAGAACAATACAACAAAATATTCATTTCTACAAGCTCACTTATTTGACATATAGAGTATTTCAATATGAAAAAAACAAGTCTCTATCAAGCTACTGTACCTAATCAAAAACAGCAAAGCCTCTATAATAACATACTGATCTTTCAAAAAATATTTCCAATCCACAGCATTGCCATCCAGAGCATCTGTCTGTCAAAGGTATCGATGTAATTAATTTGACCTGCACTAGTTAACAGGCAATAACTGTCACTGCTCTAACAGATAAACACTCAGGATAACCCTGATAGTTCTGAAATGTAAACATGAGGATTCCCAAACTGGAACAGTTTATATCTCTTTGCCTTGGGAAAGGAAAATCTTGGTAAGCCCATTTCTTGCCTTGCTATGTTAGAGGGGTGAAAAAGTTAGAAATACACTGGAATTTGAGTGAGTTATCACACATAGCTACATTTCTGTCTTTCATAATTAATGATAGAAACTGCACAGTTACACAGTAATCCAAGGCAGATGGCTCCAGTCTGACAATCTCAGATGATGCACAGAAGAGAACACACAAATTTTCTAGAGCTAGTTTTAAATCTACTATGTGATAACCATTTATTCTTTTTAAAATGAAAGAAAAACAAAGAAATCTTATTATACTGCATTAACAGTGCTAACAGCTAACATTTACTGGCTGCTTATTATGTGCCAGAAATGATATTAAATGTGTAACTGCTTTATTTTAATAAATCCCACCAATCTCATCAACTGGCACAATTACCACCTTCATGATACAGGTGGGAAGAACTAGTAGGAGGTCAAGCTGGGATTTAGACCCATGCTCTCTGATTCTGGACCCCAGTTACTCTTCTACACCACTCCCTTTTCATGTGGAATGTACAAAAGAATGCCACACAGCCTAGCAACATCTTAGGTCCTTCTCAAGATGGTTCTATTGTTGGAGTTCTGAAAAGTTCCATAAAGGAACTCATGATAGGAAGTCTTACCCAGGGGGCGCCTGGGTGGCTCAGTTGGTTAAGCGGCTGCGTTCGGCTCAGGTCATGATCCCAGCATCCTGGGATCGAGCCCCGAATCGGGCTCCCTGCTCAGCGGGGAGCCTGCTTCTCCCTCTCCCTCTGCCTGCCGCTCTGCCTACTTGTGCTCACTCTCTATCAAATAAATAAATAAAATCTTAAAAAAAAAAAAAGGAAGTCTTACCCAGGAAACCAATGTCAGAACAAAACTCCCAAGTGTTCACTGAACTATTTCTCTCCTGAAGACCCAACCTGAGATGCCCAGACATCTAAGTCTGTACCTAGCTTCAGAGATCTCTCTCCAGGGAGAAGTGAGACAGCTTAGCCCAACAGCTATTTGCAAACAACGTTCTGGAACAATTGGGTTGACCGTCTACACTTCCTTGCCAGTCGCAATCACTGGGAAGAAAGAAGGGGTGTTCTCATTTCTACAAGCATCTTGATGAAGTCTGCTGTCCAGGACTGTTACAATAGGCTTTAGGCGCCACTGCCGATATTAGGACTGATTTGCAGTAGTGAACCAACACGTGGAAGATTCAACAATGCTGGGAGCAGTAACAGGAGAAAAGCTCTGCTGGGGCTGAATTCCTTTCATTTCTCCATCTAACTTTTCCTTGGACACCATGAACTTGATTCTGGCTTTTCCTTTCCATTCCTCTCTCCTCAAAGCAACCTTAACTACTCTAATTTCTAATTCTTCAGAAAAAAAACATGAATAGAGAATTTAAACACGGACTTTTGCACAGCACATTTAACATGTTAACGTTAATTCCTGCTTAATCATTTAACCTGTTCCTGAGCTGAAAATGCATCAGGATAAAGGGCATTTAAATAATTCTCATTATACTCCACCAATTAAAGAGACATAAGTAGAGCACAAGGGCAAAGGCTCGCAACGATGCTCCTTTGCTGACTTTTCAGAGATGATGTTAATGAGGGGCTCTTTCATCTAAAGGAAAATTTAACCAATATTGATCTGTTTTGGTAGTTTATCATAACCCATGCTTTGAAATCTTCCCAATGCCCTGTTGAAGTAAAACAAAGAAGGGAGAGAGCTCTAACTCACATCAACAATGGGTTATCTAAAACATCAGCTTTTTGAAGCAGGCATTGTATCCATGCTCTACACTTGAGAAACTGAGGTTCCAAGAAATGCAGACATTTGCATAAGATCACACAGCTGCAAGGAGGGAGAGCCAGGACTGAAGGTCCACGGGACTCCAGCGTCCATGCTCTTTGTACTCTGTGGGTACGTTCTGGCACTGTATCCTAAAATCCCTTTGCCTCACAAGACTGAGCCTTCACATTAAAATGTCATGAAGGATTAGACATCTAATTAGTTTTGTAATTAGAGTTTTAAGCAAGGTTTCTCTGGACTGTGTAATAATAGTGGCAAAGATTAAGAGTGTCTATTATGCCATGAAAGGTATCATAAGAGTATTATGCCCCCCGACAGGAACGAGGTAATGGTCAAGATCTTGGACTCCAGAGTCAGAACTCTAGTTGAGTTTCCTCATCCACAGAATGGGGATAATAATGGTTTCTCCTCACATCACAGGGTTATTATGAAGCCTGAATGAAATAGTCGCTGACAAGGGCCTCAGCACAGTGCCTGGCCAACAGAAGGGCTCAAAACACAAACAGGGCGCAGTGTGTGGTGAACATTCCTGCAGCTCAGCTGAGGCCGTGGCACTCTTTAAGTATATAAATTACCCTGCCACAAAATCCAAGCAATAAAAAATGTCTAATCCCAAATTCACTTAGTCTATCTAAAGCAAGTTTGGGAGAGCGGGGGCCTGAAGTTAAGCAAAATAGGATAATTATATATCCACCACGCCATCTGGATATCTGATGGGAGCTCCTTCCATGTTCGTGCCTCTTCCCCGCCCCCCCCAAAGTCTAGAGAAAGAGTGGCACATTCTAGGATGGATGGTTAAGTGCCACTAGACAATTCTTATTCCAGAGATGGTAGCAGGAGACAAGACCACAGTGGGGAGTTCAGCCTGGATCTTCAGTGGAGAAGAGCTAGGACAGGCAAATGACCCTTAGGTTTTTGGAACAGAGAAAAAACAGAGATGCATCGGCCTTGGAGGAGATGTGGGCCACCAAGCCCCAAATAACGGCATCAACAGTCCGAAGTACTGATCCCAGTAGGTCATGAGCAGAAATGGAAGCTCAACACACAGAAACACAACAGTTGTCGGCACTGAATATAAGCTTTGCTATTTATTATATTCGAAAAAGTAACTACGTGATCAAACTTTATTTTCAACTCAAGGTCTGAGAGGGACAAGAATTTGGGGGGGGGAAATAAAAGCCACAGTGGAAAAGGCAAAAATCAAATGTACTTCGTCAAAATCACCTTACATGGTGGCTGGGTTTTTGGGTTTTTTTTCTGTTGTATTTGTCTTTTTTAAATATCCAAGAACATGAACTATCCTCTACAGGCAAGGCCCTTTTTCCTCTTAGTATGGCTCTGTCGCCGTTCTCCATCCAACTCTGTGGCCTCGGAAGCTTGGATGCGTGCCATCTCTTACTCCGCGTGGTGGCCCCCTGAGCCCACCCACGCCCCTGTCAATGTGGATTCTTTCTAAACACTCCTTTCCGCCCCATGATGGGTGTTCCCCAATTATTGCCCTTGTGGGACTCACAGCCAAGAACTGGCTGGACTGGAAAGCTGCCCAGCGGCTTCTGAGGACTGTAATTGACTGACCGCTAGTCTGTGTATCTGGGGTGACATGACACCTCTCAGCCTCAGACGATGCAAAGCTCTCCGAGAGTCGCGCCGCTGGGAAACAGCTCTGTCTGTGGACGAGCGACAAGACAGCACAGAAGTGTGCTCAGCGGAGGGGGCTGGGGGGCCAGGAGGCAGAGGGCGCTGCCTGAACTTTGATACAGAAAAGAGGAGGGTGTCTTAACGCTCTACACTAAAATGCTTTTGTCTTCCTTGTCATTCAAACTATGTTTCTAATGGTGAATCAGCTTGGGCCAACCCCCTCCCCTCCCGAGAACCCAACCTCCAGTTCTAAAAGAGGGACGTTCTTGGAGGAAGAACAGTGGAGGAAACTGTTCAAGCCTCCAACTGAAAGCTGTCACGGGCTTGACACAAATGAGCTGAAGACGGTTGAGACAGTCAATGGAAGGATTCGTGGTGGGTATCTATCCGTCACCGGGATAGGTGGGGCAAAGAGAAGAGGCAAAGGGCATGGAGAAACAGAAAGGAACAAAGGAACAGCTTTTCCAGAGTCGTTCTATCTCCAGAATAGTATATATAAATAAACTCATCCATAAACCAAACAAGTTATTTTTGAAAAACAGTATAAGAGAAGTATTCCCTGGGCCAAAAATATATATGTATTTCTCAGTCTGCAGCTGTGTTTAAATAATCTGAGAAATACCAAAATACTTATCTCTCTATTTCCATGAGTTTGATTTCAAGTTTATTTCTCTAATTTTTATCACCAACTCATCTTTTCCCTGGTGACCTTCCACAAGCAAGGCTTCACCAAAAAACAACCCAGAACAAACCTTAAAGTGCTACCGCATCTGCACATTTCCACTTGATGGACTGTAGGGTAATTCCAGGCTTTGAAATGTCAACATTCGATCCATGACCCACCCTGAAGCATTTTCCTTCCCGAATCAGAACGCAGGCAAAGGCTCCCCAGCTATAACACTGAAAGTTCTTGCTTGCAGGAAGGCAGCTGCTCTGCCCGGCCCACCTCTCCTGATCCTTGTCATTTGGGGTGAGACAGATAGAAATACACCCAACAATCCCTTAGCCTTCATGTTGTTCACGAGCTTTGACCCGCTCCTTCCCATCAAAGCCCCAGGCTACTACCCTGACAATGCCACTGACCTGCACCTTCCTCTTTCACGCAGTCCCCACCACTGCAACTGGTCACTTAGGGCAGCACGAGGCTCACAACGAAACTGTGAGCCTGTGAGCAAGAGCCCCCTTCCATCTTCTCCGTTACACCACTTCAAATTACTAATGTTTCTTTAGCACTTTATTTAAAAGAGATCTGTAAAACCTAGAGGTGCCAGACACTTAATAGGTGTTCAATACATGCTTGTCAAGTCTTACTGTGCACTTGACATACATCTGGTTTAATCCCAAAACCAACTCTATCAGCCCACATATTATTATCCTGTTTAAGAGAAGAGAGAAGACAATTAATTAAGACTTACAGGAGGTTGCAAGAGGCCTTCCAGAGGCCCTCAACAATGAGACAGATGGAACACATGAACCCTATTGTCACTGACTCCAGGTGACATGGATACTAACCACATACCAAGCGCCAACTCAATTCAGGGTACTCTGAAGCCTGCCTGTTCACACAAGGCCTGCGTCCATTCCTGACGTGCAACCTGAAAGGACTGTATCATCCTCCGATCTGTGTACAGCAGAGACACGGGGCACCTGAAAACAGCTTCTAGAGAAAGTCTAAGGGTTACCTCTCTGCCCAAGACTCATTGCTGCATACCCACTGCCTACAAAACAGTTCATCCCTCCCCATTCCTGGGGAAGAAGCTGCTGCTGGGCTCACTCACACACAGGCTACATGGAGTCTCTGTCCCCCGGGGTTCCCTGCGAATATATATATGGAATGGGTGAGAAAGACGGATGCTTGGGTCCATCTGTTAGTTATTTTCTTTACAAGACTAATCATTATGTTATACCACTTCCCTTTTTTATTGAACAGGCTTATTAGGACACCAATAGCTCAGGGGGGACAGAAGCTAATCCACAGCAAGAAAGCTTCAGTGAACCAAGAACAGTAAGACTTGCGTTGTGTTTTCAAAGACTCAAGCGGGTGTCTGATGGATCTTGTGGGTTAGAGCTGTTCAAGCTGACCTCTGTATCCAGGAGTGCCTATCATGGTTTCCAGCACACTGTGTATTAGAATGTGAGCACCTAAACTGCAAGAGTACCTCAAGACGGATTGCATTTTCTTCCTACCATCAACCATTCTCTAAATTACGAGCATGAAAATTAGAGAAATGAGTCACTATTCCACCCAGGATACTATCTCTTTAATCTCTGTTTTGTTAAAATCTCTTTCATAGGATCTGTGTTACATTCCGTATGTTCTACACCAAAACTATGAAAATGGCAATTATGGCATGAGAAGAACATACTTTATCAGCATGGATGAGAAGCCATCGGACCAACTACATGGAGCCAAAGGAAGGTGCTGGGGGTTTACTTTTCCAAGGCTCTGCTTCTCCATCCGTAATATGGAAGGTAATGGTTTGTGGGTACCTACCCCACAGGGTCCTTCTGAGGATGAAATTAAATGATGTCCCTTCACCTCCAATTAACACAGGGCTTGCATATCTAGTCCTCTGAAAACATGTATGAGACCTCACAGGAAACACTGCCTCAGGAGAAAATGCTTTTCTTATAATGGTAATGGTGTACGAGCCTGGAGTCAGACACTGGGTTCAAATCCCAGTCTTACACTTAGAATCTGTGTAATTTTGGCTTTAACCTAGCTTTTATTTAATCTGTTTTATAATCTGCCCCTTTTACCTAAAAAGAGATCTACTTAATGAAAAAGATGGAGAAGCTCATATACATGCATACACAAAGCACCCTACGTGATTAATATTTCTTTTCCTTTTAAGGTCCTTGGTCTACAGTCTAACACATAACTGCCTTACAGATTCTTATGAGTCTAATATTTTTAGAGAAGCAACATTTCCAAGTGCAGAAAGAACCACTTAAAAATACGTATCACCAGAATTCCCAACTCAAAATGTTGTTATAATCATTTAATCCAGTGTAGCAAACATATTGTAAACCAAATCTTAATTTTCTTGATAACATTTAATGAAATGGATTGACAGCCCACGATTCCTTTAGCTGAACTGGGGTGTTTTGTTAGAGGCACTATGAAATGGTTATTTGCTGAAGCTTTCCAGAAACAGAAAATATACTGAAAGGTGAACACTCTGATAGATACATTTCAAAGTGTTTGGACATCTGGAACGCCTTTTGATACAATTGTCTGTTAGATTCACTTACCTCCAGGAGTTCTGAAATGGACAGAATCGTTTCTGGAATTTGGTGCTTGATACAATTTGATGTGGGTGGATCTAGTAGAACAAAAAGAATGCCTCCCAAAAACCTGGGAACAATTTTGTTAACTTGGGGGTCACTGAAAAACTCATTCTTTTTCAATACGAGCTCACTGTTGGTTAGCAATCTGAAACGTTGTGATGGCTGACAAGACGGTCATTCCAATTTTGAGCTCACCCACTGAACGAACACATATTGAGAGTTTACAGTATACATCAGTCTAATGCCCAGAACACAGCCCTGGAGAAGATGGGCACACTCCCTCCTGGGGAGACACAATAAAGAGCCCTTCCAATTACTCAGTTACAGCCGTGATAAATACCATGCAGGAGGAGTACCAAAGTGAACATCTCAGAGCACCAGACCTGGTCTGGCAGATCACAGAGGGCTTTGTGGAGGTGGTGATGCTTGAGCTGGGATGGGAAGGACAGAAAGGGTATCTAGTGATAAGCCATCCCTAAGTGCTAACATATAAGCAGGGGTTAGGAGGGAAGAGTTGGAAAACTTGCAGATTACCTAGTGATTAGCTGGAAAGACCACTGCAAGCAGAGAAAAGAGTGAGCGCAAAGGTGGGGGTGGAAGTGGGCGGCAGGCAAAAAAGAGCTTTGGGGCATATTCATGGAACTGCCAGAGACCACTGAAGCTGGGAAGAGAATGAAAGGGGTAAGAATACAAGCAGACAGGGCAAGGCTGGCAGGATCCAGAGCACACTGGACCTTACAGCCATGCAACAGAAACTAGAAGGCAAATGTAGGGTTTAAGAAGTTAAAGTGCTATCAGGGGGTGCCCTGGTGGCTCGGTTGTTAAGCGTCTGCCTTTGGCTCAGGTCCTGGGATCCAGCCCCCCATGGGGGGCAGAGGGAGTCCCTGCTCGGCGGGAAGCCTGCTTCCCCCTCTCCCACTCCCCTTGCTTCTGTTCCCTCTCTGTCTCTATGAAATAAATTAAATCTTAAAAAGAGATAAAGTGCTATCAGATTGACATTTCTAAGAGATGATTCCTGGTGCTAGGTAATTGCAGAGGATCAAGAAGGTATGTAGTAGGAGCAGTTGTGATCCAGGTAAAAGATGATGGTGGCTGAGACCAGGACTGATTTTATTCCCCAGGTGACAGCCGGCAGTGTCTGAAGACATCTGTGACTGTCACAACTTGGGAAGTACTACTGGCATCTAGTAGGCAGAGGCCAGGGATGCTGCTAAACATCCTATAAAACCAGGACCACCGTCCCAATACAACACACACACAAGAATTATCTGGCCCAAAATGTTAATAGGTGGAACTGGGAAACCTTGGTTTGGGCCACGGTGATCATTTGATGGGGATGGAGAACAGTGAATACATTCAAGAAGTGTTCTGGAGGTAAAATCAACAAGACTTAATGAGGCGCTGGATGTAGAAGTAAAACAGCAGAAGGGATGAAGGACAAGGCTCCTCCAGTTTTTCAACATCTCTAAAAAATGTTTGCAAGTTTCCCTTTCTCAGAAAGCCAGAGAAGTCTGCTGTAAAATGCTTTTGCTCTCAGAATCAGGTGGGCAGCTCAGGGAGGGAAACAGGCGAGTAACAAAGCTCTTCAACTTACTCAAGCATCCCATCACCAACTCTGCTGGAGCCCAGATGTGACTTCCTAATGGTTCACGACGCCTGTCAGGCCGCGGTTACCTGCTGTATAATGGCGAGGCAGTCTGGGTTCTAGAACTTTACCCTGGTCTTTCTTAAAAGGAGTAACAAAGCTCTTCAACTTACTCAAGCATCCCATCACCAACTCTGCTGGAGCCCAGATGTGACTTCCTAATGGTTCACGACGCCTGTCAGGCCGCGGTTACCTGCTGTATAATGGCGAGGCAGTCTGGGTTCTAGAACTTTACCCTGGTCTTTCTTAAAAGGAGTAACAAAGCTCTTCAACTTACTCAAGCATCCCATCACCAACTCTGCTGGAGCCCAGATGTGACTTCCTAATGGTTCACGACGCCTGTCAGGCCGCGGTTACCTGCTGTATAATGGCGAGGCAGTCTGGGTTCTAGAACTTTACCCTGGTCTTTCTTAAAAGGAGTAACAAAGCTCTTCAACTTACTCAAGCATCCCATCACCAACTCTGCTGGAGCCCAGATGTGACTTCCTAATGGTTCACGACGCCTGTCAGGCCGCGGTTACCTGCTGTATAATGGCGAGGCAGTCTGGGTTCTAGAACTTTACCCTGGTCTTTCTTAAAAGGAGGAAACCAGTACCTGTTTGTCTCCGTCTATACCTGCATCCAACTAAGTAGCTACTCAGGGTGATAGGAAGACCAGCAACACCGGGGAGCTTGTGGGAAATGCAAGCTACAGGCCAGCTGTAATGGATCGACATCTCTCGGAGTAAGCCTCAGCAATCTTGGGTTTTAACAAGTTCTCTGGGTGATTCCGATCATGGGGAGGTTTGGGAAGCACAGCCCTAGAGACACAATGCCTATGGAGGTCCAGCAAAGACAAACCCTCAGTACTCAACTAGTGTCAAAAACCTGAAAGTGAAGATGAATTAAATAATGCCAGATCATTTTATGAAACAAGGTCTATGCCTTGAAGGGCTGGTACTGAAAAATCTTCTGAGTGTTTCTTATCTTACTTAAGCTTCTAACAGAGAGATAAACATTAGGACTTATTAAGAAAAAAAGTGTTGTGCATTAGTTTCCAAGCAATATAAATCCTTCTGCCTTTTGGAAGAGAATAAACAGTACCCAGCAGGAGCAGAGAGAGTCGGCCCAGTGAAATAAACAAGTTCTTAAACAGCTGGCAGTGGGAGAGGTTTTTCTGGCTGATGCAGGAACAGCAAAAGCTTTCAGCAAGGGCCACTGAGGGTTAACTTCAGGGCGAGAGGCACAAGCTTCCCGAAGGCCTCAGCTGAGGCCAGCCAGGGTCTGAAGCCAGAGAAAGGAACTCTCCGGACTGTAGGCCAGGCCATTCTTGGCTGTCCTTGAGGCTAGCGCGGAGGTGCACAGAATTCCGAGGACGGCTCCAACTCCAGAAGGGAACTCTCTGTAAGCTCAAAAAGCAACATCTTGTCCCTAGGCTTAATACCCTTGATGATCCTACCCGCTCGCCCAACACAGCTTCAAAAACATCCACAGTTCAGATTCAAGTATCATATTTTTGGTTCTGTGAGAGGGTTTATCCAAACACTCCAGAAAGAAAACAGAAAGGCAAGAAGAAATAATAAACTAGCTTAACAATGAATGATGTATAAACTCTGGGGTAGTGAATGGCTTATTTATAAATAAGCGTCACTTAAAACTACGCAGGAAGCCCGCGTGACAGCATAAACAAGAGAAACTCAGGAACTCCTTTGCCCCAAACCCGGCGCCTGCTAGAAAACCAAGCTTTGCCCTCTGTTTTGGTGACTCGCAAGCTCACACCAGTCCTTTGTACGCCTGTGCGGTCCTGGGTGAGCCTCCAAGTTGTAAATATTTGCCCTCCGCCCAGAGCTGGCCAGCTGCTGAGACTGCAGCTGACAGGCCGGGGGAGCCAGGATGAGGGGGGTGGGGAGTGGGGAGACGGAAACTTGCAGGCCTGGTGTGCAGTATGGAAGGGGGGGTGGGAGGGGACAAGGAGAGGCAAAGCAGATACAGGCCTCTGGGGGCCCCTCAGGCAAATATGTTCTCCTCCCCCTGCAGCCACAGGGAACAGTCAACCACAGAGTGGCACCGTGCCCCTCCGCGTTTGTCTCAAGTGTGGCCTTTGAGATCAGGGGAAACCCTGGTTCTCAACAGGCGACTCTGCACACACACATACACCCCAGCCTCAGAGAACACTTGATAATATTTGGAGACATTTTTAGTTGTCACATCTTGGAGGCGGGATGGGAGTGGTACTCTTATCTACTGGGTAGAGGCCAGAGATGCTGCTAAACACGGTCCAATCCAGAGGAGCCTCCTACAACAAAGAATAATGGGGTGCACAAGGTCAATACAGCCCAAGGTGGACAAATCTGATGTAGAACCTGAATCTCCACTCTGTCCCCTGAGTCACAGTATGACTCTGGACCAGTTCTATGACCGCTCTGAGCCTGCCTCCTCCATCTCAAAAGATTAAATAGATAATACCTGTAAAGTGCTTCCCACATTTGCTGGCNTAAAAAAAAAAAAAAAAAAAAAAAGAAAGGTACTTGTGGTTACACTGAGAGGCAACACAATAGTGCTTAAGACCCAGGGCTGGTGAGGCGCCTGGGTGGCTCAGTCAGTTAAGCATCGGTTAAGCATCGGCCTCTGGCTCACATCATGATCCTGGCAGCCCCATATTGGCTCCCCACTCAGCAGGGAGTCTGCTTCTCCCTTTCTCTCTGCCCCTCCCCACTTTTGTTGTCTCTCTCTCAGTTGCTCACTCTCTCAAATAAATAAATAAATAAATAAAATCTTAAAAACAAAAACAAAAACAAGACCTGGGGCTGGAGAGACCAGGACATGAGGGTTTAAAACGCAACTCTGGCACCAAAAAGCTAGGACCCAGGCACCACTGAACCTCAGCTGGAGCTTGTTTTCTTCATCTACAAAATGAGAAGCATCACACCTGCCTCACTTGATTAAGAAGGAAACAACTGAAAGTACTTAGCATAAGGCCTAGAGCAAAGTAAGCCTTCACAAGTAGTGGCCATTATAATTACACCAAAGACCAGCACCAGGGGATGGCTCAAGGGGAGATGTTAAAGATAACTGCAGGCAACATTTGTTGAGCATTCACTCTCTCAAACACAGTGCCAGGTCTTTTTAACATCTTCTCTCTCAGAAGGCTGACAACTACCTAGCCTACATTTAGGGAAACTGAGACACATGGAGGTTAAGTCACGCAGTCCCCCGCTGGCTAACAAAAAGCCTAAATCCTAATACAGTTGAAATTCCAGAGAACTTACTCTCAATTATTAGTTTATGTTTGGTGACGCTTCCTTTTTTTGCTGGAATCCCCGGATGAACGCCACAGCCGGTGCCTGGCTGTGTTTCCCCCCTATGTCACATCTCTAGGGACCAGTTTCTAACTTTAGAGAGGCTAAGCTGCTTGCTCAAGGTCAGCCAGCTAGCTGGCAGCAAAGCCCGAGTCTGAATCCAGCTTTCACTCCAGGGGCCTGCCTTCTGGCAGCCTTCTGAACTTATTCAGAACTGTGTGTTTGGTTTACTCTTTCTGGAATTCCTAGGGATGTATGGATATAGTTCACCCTGTGTGTCAGTATCGCATCCCGTGTGCCACGTGTGTAAGGGAACTTCTCAACCTTAACCGACGTACAGCAACGTCCCCAAGATTACTTAGCTGATCTGAGCAGCAAAGCCTTTGGGCACAGTTCCGACTTCGGAGCTGCGCTCATTCTTACTCTACACTGACTGTGGGTTCCTCTTAGCCTTTCCAGCCCCCTGGAAGCTCTGTTGTAGCTACTTTTCACCCTGCGTGTGTAATCCTTAGGGACCACAGTTTCCAAGCTTAAACTGCTTCAACGACCTGCTCACGGTGATACCGCTGGTAAACAGTGGAGAAAGGAGGAGCAGGGATGCTCCTGGGAAGTTCCAGGCATGCCGGGGACCCAGGGAGCCCGGCGGGGGGTCGGGGCTGGCGGCGGGCGCCTACCTTGCCACCCGGCGGCGAGGCCACGCAGCGGCTGAGCGAGTCGAGACGCGCGCTGTACTCGGTGAACTTCTTCTGGTAGCGCAGGGCGGTCATCTGCAACTCCAGCTGCGCCGCGGCCAGCTGCGCCACCAGCGACTTCTCGCGCTTGCCGGCGCGCAGCGCCTCCTTCTTGAGCGCCTTGTGCAGCGCGCCCAGGCGGGCCTGCAGCGCCGCGTTGTGCGCCCGCAGGGCCCGCGCGCAGCAGTGGCCGCCCGCTCGCTGCTCGCCGTGCGTCAGGGGCAGCCCGCAGCTCTCCTGGCAGCGGCCCACCGGGCGCGCGTCGCACGCGTCGCGCATGTGCGCCTCCACGTCGCGCCGCAGCAGCACCTGGCCGCAGCCCGCGTGGCGGCAGCGCGCGGGCGCGAAGTCGCAGCGCTCGAGGTGCTCGGGCAGCTGCTGCAGCTTGACCACCTGGCTGCAGCCGCGCGCCGCGTGCGCGCACTTGATGTCCAGCTTGAGGATGAGGCGCTTGAGCGGCAGGACGTGGTTGAGCTCCTTGGCCGACAAGCGGCCGCGGCAGCGCGCCGGGCAGCTGCCCTCCTGCACCACCCAGGGCAACACGCAGCCGGCGCAGAAGACGTGGCCGCACGGCGTGGTCAGCGGGTCCTCCAAGACCTTGTGGCACAGGGCGCACTTCAGGTCCGGGTCCACGTCGCCGTCGAAGCGGTCCAACTCGAAGCCCATGGTGGCGGCCGGGGCCCGGGGTCGCCGCCGGGCGGCCGGCCGCCCCCTCCCTCCCTGCGAGGCAGCCCAGACACGCCGGCTGCGCCGCCCGCACGCTCGCTCGCTCTCCCCCGACTGAGCCTAATTGCTCCAGACTTCCTCGGAAAATGCCCGAGGAACAGGACTCCTCCGGCCGTATATGCGCGAGCGCGTGCGCACGCACATCCTGCCTCGGCTGCGTCCAGCCCGCCCCCTGTAACGAGGAGGAGGCTGGGAGGCAGAGGAGGATGGGGAGACCCAGAGGCTCGCGGAGCGGACTGGGCCGCCCAGGATGCCAATCTGAGCCCTTCTCCCGGCGACTGCTCTCTTGAAGTTTTCGCTGTAAGATACCCACACAAGCCGAGAAAAGCTCTCTAAGTCTGGAGCTGAGGCTGCTGCAGTCGCCCAGACGCGTTGCCCTGGAGCCCCTTCCCGGACAGATCGCGACTTTTTATTCTCCTCCCCCGCCCCCTCTTTTCTTGGCTGATTGCGGAGAACGAAAACTATTTTGAGACCCGCTATCTCAGCACTTACGGTCTTTATTTATTTCATTCCAGGGAAAGTTACAGAGCCTGCGGAACGCTCCAGCAGCTACAGTTCCGACCAGAGGTTCGGCGGAGCCCAGCGTTTGGCCGGCCAAGGTCGCCAGGACCGGAGAGCAAATCTACAGGGGCGAATTGCGGGGACGAGGGCTTCTCTTAGGCTGTCGGGTTGGAGAGGCTGGAGTGCTGGGTCCGTCCACTTCGCTTAACACTTCTCAAGTGTCCGCGCTTCTAAATCGGTCCCTTTAAAAATCTTCAGCACAATGCTGTGAGAGAATATTAGCGCCATTTAAAAATTATCTTTACTGCATTACAAAAGAATATACGCTGGTCCTACAACGTTAAAAATCGAACAAGTCTAGATCTTAGGGATCTTCCCCATTATCCACCCACCGTCACCCCCCAGCCCCCGCAATCATGTGAACTGTGTTCCTTCAGTTTTTGTTTTGTTTTTTTCCTTATTGTATACTTTGTTATAGTTCCATTTTCCAATCGGGGAAGCTCAGGTTGGGCGAAGGAAAAAAAATCGTCCTGTAAGATCTCCTACAGCAGTGTTTCTCAAATTTTAATGTGGATGTGGATTCTGATCCAATAGGTCTGGGACGGGGCCTGAGAATCTCCGTGTTAAGAGAGCTTCCAAAAAGAGGCTGATGCCCCTGGTCGATGAACCTCCACTTGATCCAAAAATCTGGACTTTTTTTTCTTCCACTCTGGGGCAGCTCTTCAAGCAGTGTAGTGAGTCTTGTAATTTTCAGCAGTACTTCTGTGTGTTGAAGGACTACTTCGGGATCCCAGTTTAGATGATAAATACACAGCATCATCCACGGACTTGGTGATTTTTTTTTCCACCCAAGGCTGTAGACATTGCTTAAAAAACATGTAGTTTGCACTGGTAAGAAAGAAATCAAGCTATGGAATTCTCATTTGGACTCTGCTGCCAGTTTCTGAATAGCGAAGTGGAAAAGTTGGATCTCTGTGTTTAGTGTGGCTCTGAGGTCTAGAAAGTGGGATTACAGCATCCATTTTGTCTAATTGCTTTTACTTCTCTCCTTTATCTGGCCGCTAAAGCCCCGTGACCTTCACTATTTAACTGCTTCACCAGAGTGAAAGGATTGCCTTGATGTCCACAGGATTACTTGTTTTGAACTGACGTTTAAAAAGTTGTCACTGACTAGATTTTTCAGTGCATTATAGAGGTCACTGGACAGTATTCTTAAATCAGTGTTGGTGGCATTTGTTGTCTGTTTGGTAGAGGCTTTCTTTTCATTGCTTTAATCAATTAATGCATTTCTTTGATAGTACATGGGGTGGAATATAATTGGCCTTTGTTCAGATAAGCATGTGCCAGGAATCCTCCATCAGTATATTTATTAAGCGGCTCACAGGTTCTCAGATAATGAGTAAGAAACACATTCTTTCAACAAAGGTGTGTGGGCTTGTCAGTTTCACAGGGTGGGCTAGTGTCAACAGGGGGATAATCTTCAAACCAAACTGGTTTTGAGAAACAGGGAAAGCTCATCATACACCATAAATGGGAAATGAGTGCTTGCTTAGGGTGTCAGCTTCTTTTAGGAGCCACCCACCACCCACCTCCCCCCTGCAACAGACGGAGAGCTGGTTGATGAAATGCTACAGTGGAGGCCACAGAGAAGCAATAGTGTAATGTGGATCGGCCTCTTTAGGCAAAAGCAAAGTCTGTCTGAGCCACTCCTCATTGGTTAATTTTAGAATAAAAAATATTGAAAGTCAGAAAAAATAAAAGACAACCAACCTTCCTAGAATGTCAGAGTTGTCAGGTCATGTATATTATTTAGTGGCTAAATTCAACAAGGGGACAGAAAACCAGAAAGGTTAAAAAAAAAAAAAGTACAGTGAATGGCAAGGTTCCTCCACCTTGGCATTACTGATAGTCAAAGAATTCTTTGTGGTGGGGGCTTGTTCTGTGCATGGCAGGGTGTTCAGCAGCATCGCTGGTTACTATCCAGTAGACAGCAGTGGAAACTTCACCCCCACTCCCCAGTTGTGACAACCAAATATCGCCAGTGTACCCTGGGGGCAAAATTGCCCTAGATTGAGAACCACTGGTTTGGGGCGACCTTTCATTAATTGCTGAAGTCAGGCAAGTACTAGCAGCCCACGTCCTCCGCTAACTGTAGAATGATCTTGTGAGTGCAGCAGAGTGAGAGGGGTATTAAATTGGAAAGTTGAGGCAGCACACTCCTAAACATGAATTTACACGTTGTCAGAAGGTGAATGTTTGGCACCGGTCTGGCAGGCATTCTGAGAAAAGTAGCTAGTTTTTCTGGTATGGATTAGATTCTTATTCAACAGTCACAGAAGCAGCTGAGTGTTTATAAGCACATGATTCCTTGGGGACAGATGATTTGGTCACTTTGCAAAGGCTTCTTATTGGCATCCACCATCCCTGCCATCACCCCTTCCTTGTATAGTCTGACTCAGCACTTTCTAACCAAAAGTAGTCCCAAGCCTAATGGAAATGCTATGTTTGCCATCACTCTGGCTTTAAATTTTTTTCTAATTGTCAGAAGATGATAATGTCTGCCCTTTTTTGAGCTGGTACTCCATGCCTAGCATTGTGCTCACTATTCGACCTTCATCTTTCTCGTTAACCCTCACAGCACACCACAAACTACATGTGTCCTTGGCTCCAGTTTGCAGATGAGAAACCAAGGTTTATAGAGATTATGGAAGTTATCAACATAAGAGTCAAGAATATAGACAGAAGAATTCCAGAACCTTCATATCAACCTCTGTGGGTATTATGCTGGTTCCTGTAGAACCCATAATCTTTGGGAGTTACTTCACTTACAAATCATGTAGAAAATCACTCCATGCCCCCAACATTTCTCACCTCCTTCTTCCCCTATCAACACCTACCTTCCCCTAGGTTTTAAATAATTTGTGGGTTCAGTACTAGAGAAAGCAAAAAGGTTTTTTGCTTTTTTATTTGGTTTTTTTTTTTTGGCAGCTTCTCAAGGCTTAAATGCTTATACTCTACCAGCTGAAATAGCACCATCCAATTTGATTAATAAACTTTTTTTTTTTTGCCAAGTAGCAGTATCACCAGAGAGTAGTAAGATGTATTAGTCACAGGCAAACAGGTGTGAAACATCTCAGGTGGATTGCTTGCCTCCTAACATAAGCGATATGAGCCATTCTGGGGGCCTGAGTGTTTCCTTTGGCCTTTGGTAGGGAGAAGACAGCAATTTTTTATCCCAGAGGCTTGGAAATTTGGGTGTCAGGGTGTGCTATCATAGTGGGGGCACTGGCCAGAGAACAGGAAGAGTTGCAAACAGGCTTCTTACAGATTTGTGAGAGTCCGGTTCTGCACAGGGGTGAGGCCTCCTGCTCTGCCCTCCAGATGGGATCAGCTTCTATAGCACCAGGTACATTCACTTGTGTAACATTCATCACACTTGGAACATCTTAATTTACCTAATAGTTAGCTAGTAGCTACTGTATGTGAGGAGTCTGCTGTCATGGCACTGGGACAGGGGTAGACCAGATGGGCAATGCTGCGTTACTGTGCCCTAATTCCCGTGTGCAGAGAGGCAAGTATCAATACACAGACTCCATACTGACATAATAACGGGATGATGGAAGTTCTCTATAGCAGTGCTGATGAAAGTGTAGTCAGAGGCATGGACATGACCTGCAAGCTTGCTGGAAATACACAATCTCATGCTTCATTCTGGATGTGCTGCCTGAGAATCTGCATTTTAACAGTATCCCCACGTGGTATGTACACACTCAAAGTGTGTGAAGCGCTGGGATAAAGACTATACAAGAAGCTAATGTGCTGGAGAGAAATTAGAGGCGCCTCTTGTAAATAGGGAAGCCTGATGAGAGGAAATGTGAGTTGCTGCTTCAAGGGCAAGAATGAGCGGGTAACAGGCAGCAGAACATTCCAGGCAGAAGCAACAGAAAGCACAGAGGTCCAAAGGGAGTCAAGCAGGTGGTTTATTTAAGGTAGATGGAGCTTGCCTAGAACTTAAAACAGGGTGACAAAGGGGAAGAATAGAATCAGATAAGGGTAAAGAAGTGGGTAGAACCCAAACATCCAGGGCTGGCAGGGTATGCAGACTAAGGGGTTTGTAAGGAGGTCGGGAGTGGTGGGTGGCGCGGAGAGGTTTGGGGCAGCAGAGGGGCACAGCTTGATCGATGTCCTGCCTCTCCCTCCCCTGTTCTATTCTAGAGAAGGCCACCATGTCCACATTCTCTCCCACGCGTTTCACACTTAGGGGAGACTTAAATGTTGAACAAACTGCTCCCTCTTGCTTCTCCATGTGGGTTCCTGCTTCTAAAACCCTAAGCGCAGATTGATGCTGCTGTATGAGGTATCTGTATCACAGTGTGGGTTAAATAGGCTTCTGTGGCTTATCATCATTTAGAAATTGTTCCCACAACAAAATCTATTCTGAATTTTGAACAACCAGCTCCCAAAGGAAGAGCTGGATCACCGTCTGGTTGTGAACTGAGTGGCTTTGATACAGACAAGGTGTGTGTGTATAGGTATGACAAGTGTGATCCCAGACTTGTGACACTGTAGACATTTGGAGCTAGAAGGGAGTTCCTCTTTTATCCCACAGATACTGATCCACTATCATGTAGAAAGCAGAGATGACAAGACGTATAATAAAAGGACACAAGACCTAGCTCGTACCTTAGAGAGTTCACAGGGTCCCCAAGTTTGCCAGCTGAATGAAATCACTAGCAGTTCTCATACTACAATAAATGTATCAGGTATCTTATCCAGTCCAAGGTACTCATTATAAAGTGGGGAAATGAAAGCTCAAAGAAATTAGATGCCTTTTAAATACACGTGATGAAGCATACTATAGTAGCAGATGCCCAGTTACCCTTGCAACCCAGTAAAGCAGAGAAAGGATTGGACCATGTGTCCGGAGATGAGTATTAGGCTGGATCACTGAGTAACCTTAGGTAAAGTCTGTGATTCTATATAAATGTGGATGTGTATGCATATGCAATTCAATTAGGGTAAGCAAACTCCAAATTTTCTAAGACCTAACACTAAAGAATGTTTTTCTTACTCTTGCCCTGGTATAGATATCTATGTGGTCACTCAGGGCCCAGGTTCCTTCCATCTACTGGCTTTGTCCTACTTTAAACTCTCTCTTCAGACCTGCCCCATTCAGTGGATGGGAAGAAAAGGAGAAGATTGCCCACCCACATTCTACTGAGTGTAATTCAGTCACAGGGCCACACTAATAGTAAGGGATTCTGGGAAATGTGGTCTAGGTGTGTTCTCAGGTGGAAGACGAAATAGGTTTTGTGTGCATCTAGCCAATCTATACGTGTGTGTGTGTGTGTGTGTGCGTAAATACATATGTGTATACACATACATATATAGAGGAGAAAAAAAGATTAAGTTTAGCTGAAGAAAATAGAACATCAATATAACCATGAAGTCTACAAGCAAGAAATTTCTTTGTCCCTCAAATAAAGTATGATCCATAGTTAGTAGTACAAGGCTGATGCCATGGCTTCCAAGTCATCAAGGATTTAGGATTCTTCAATATTCGTGGTATACCTTCAATAGGGCCAGTCCTCTCTGCTCACTTCATGGACCAGGATAGGATGTTCACTGTGGAACCCAACAGTCTAGGAGGAAAAATGAAGAGGGACAGGCCAAAAATTATCCCTCCGAATTTAGCCTTCTTTAGGACCTTTCTGGGAAGCCTGTCCAAGTACTTTCTCTTATACCTCAGCAACAATCCCTACATGTAAAGAAGACTTATAAAATAAAGTCTTTTATGAGGGCACATTGCTTCCTGGTATATGTTACGGGGTCTTAACATGAGAGATCATTTTACATCCACGAGGATGGCTACTGTCAAAAAGACAGACAATAACAAGTGTAGGCAAAGATATGGAGAAATTGGAACCCTCATACATTGCTGTGGGTTTGTAAAATGGGACAGCCACTTTGGAAAGTAGTTTGGCAGTTACTCAGAATGTTAAGCACTGGGTGACCAGACGACACAGCAGTTTCACTCCTAGGTGTATATAACCAAGAGAACTGAAAACATAAACTTGCATGTGAATGTTCATGGCAGCATTATCTGTGAAAGTCAAAAAGTTTAAACAAACCAAATATCCCTCAGTTGATGAATGTGTAAGCAAAATTGGTATATTCACATAGTAGAATATCAGTCACCATAAAAAGGAACAAATTACTGATTCATGCTATAACATGGGTTGACATTGAAAATATCATTCTGAGTGAAAGAAGTCTAACTCAAAAGGCTACATATTGTGTGATTCCATTTATAAAGAACTTATAGAGAGACAAATTAGATTAGTGCTTGTTAGAAGCTGAGAAGTAGAGAAATGGGATGGGTATGGGATTTCTTTTTGAGGTGATGAAAGTGTTCTAAAATTAATCATACAGATGGTTACCTAACTCTGTGAAAGTACTAAAAGCCACTGAACTATACACTTTAAAAGGATTAATTCCTTTTAATGGTATATGAAGCGTATCTCATATGCTGAGTATTCAATGAAGTGGTCTTAAAAAACAAAAATATTAATAGGGATCTGTTGATAGAGAAGAAGGGAATGATGGATATTAGATACACAGAAAGCATTCTGCATGTGTCTATATATATGCATAAGCTTTTTTTTCAAAATTGTATCTATTAAAGTATTACCTATATCTATGTAAATCTACTTTCTATTTTCTCATCTATACCAAAAGCTGTATTTTAAAAAATTATTGATTTGAATAACATTAGAACTCTTTTTACCTTCAAGTTCCTGAAACTCAATTCAAAATGACTCGGGCATTCAAAAAGAAAAGAAAAAAAAAATAAAGAAAAAGAAGAAGAAGCCAAGGCCACATCAATGAAAAGTCCAGGAGGTAAAAATGGTTTCAGGCATAGCTGAATCCAGGTGCTCACACGAATGTACTAAGAATCTACTCTGCTTTCCCCTGGAGTGGCTTCCTCTTTAGGTAACCTCTCTTCACATGATTAGACAGATAACCCCTGCAGCTCAGGTTTGCATATGAACCCCAGCAGAGAGAGCATTCTTTTCCTTATAGCTCCAATACATTTCCAAGGCATGACACTTGGCCTGCCTTAGGTCCTCTGTCCATTCCTGAACCAGTGAGTGGGGACAACTTCACCCAGGCCACAAGAAATGAAGGCAGGGGATATAGTGATGTCGGAATGGCAAAAAATATATGCCTACTATAGCCTTATTACAGGAGTCATCACTCATCCTGAAGGGTGAGGGGGACAAAACATTACCTATATACCCATTGTCTTGGAATGAATTTCAAAAACACCAGTCAGCCTCCCTCATGCTTATCAGTTATACCTTGCCTTGCACCAATCACCTATGAAGGGAAAACAAAAACACATAAGGCCATGTAATATTTTTAATAAATTGAGAATGAATTCATGCAACAATGGACACTCTCCCTTCAGCTAAATCACATGAAAGTACAGTTTCTAAAGTCAAATTTAAACTTTTAAAGTTGAAAAGATGCCTGTCATATTGGTCAGTGCTGGAAATCCTCAAGACCTAGGACAGTGTTTGGCTCACACTCACAAAACATGGTGATTGGCTATGTAACTTACCCAAATATTTACTGGTCCAAAAACACTTTTTAGGTATCTAAAACCTCAGAGGCCCTTGATTATTCCTAAGGAGAAAAGAAAAGAAAGTGATCTGAGCAGTGAGTTCTTTTGAGCACATGGGATCCCCATTAAAAATAAGATGGCTTAGTTGTCACAGGGGTATGGGAAGGTGAAAAAAAATCATAAAAGGAAATATTCATAAATAAAAACCAGAACTCCAGCACTGGTTTCACTAATAAATAGGACATTTTTAATTCAGAAAATCTGCTTTTCCAGTATTTAAGTTTCACTTTACAGTGTGTTCTTTAAAATAAGCAAGCTCTTTAACCTCCTTGCAGGTCAGGCCTGTGATCTAGGAACTCATTAATTGTAATTTTTCTCCTGGCACCTTCTCCATCACTCTCATTTACTCTGTCTGTGAAATTATGATAATAATAATCTGTGCTCACCTAACATACGGTAATAATTGCTAATTAACTAATTTTTATATGTAGAAACCCCTGAAGACTTTACACAGGTGCTAAGTTATTATTTTAGGTGGGGGGGGGCGGACAGATAGGACTTTCTGTTTTCAAGTACGATGGCTCAGACTCTAATGCAGCCCACTCCATGGGGATGCTTTCATGTACCATCCAGTGCTGATAGATTTGACAAGCAAACCCTGCAGTATGATATCACTTTCTCTTGTCACCTTGTGCCTCAAATAGCCAGAGATGTGCTCATTGTTTTATCTATGGGGGGCTTTTTTTTTTTTTTAAGATTTTATTTCTTTATTTGACAGAAAGAGAGAGAGATCACAAGTGGGTAGAGAGGCAGGCAGAGGGAGAGGGGGAACCAGGCTCCCTGCTGAGCAGAGAGCCTGATGCTGGGCTTGATCCCAGGACCCTGAGATCATGACCTGAGCCGAAGGCAGAGACTTAACCCACTGAGCCACCCAGGCGTCCCTATGAGGGCCTTTTTATAGCAAAATATAACTACTTTAGCACTGGGATCAACTAAGCTCAAAGGACGTAGAGTTGCAACTCTCAAATTAGGGATTTCCAGAATACAACCCCCCTCCCCTATCTAATGTAGAACATACAATTGCTTTTCAGGTAAATTCTATTTGATTATATTTAAAAAGAGAATTCCCCCTCCCCACCCCCAAGAAAGAGAGAGTTGCCCATTGTTTAGGATTTTTTTTTCTTGCCTTTGCTTTTTATCGTTTTTATAACAAAAGAATAATCTTTTCATCTGGGAGGGCTTCAGGCAGAACATTTTTGAGATGTCAGCCAACCAAGAGAAATATGACATTACCATTCTTTGAAATCTTGTCCTGAAACTGTGGTTTTGGTACCCAGATCAACCAGGCACTTGGCAATGAAAAAGCTAAAACAAAACATTACTGAAAATAGTCCTACAATGGTATGGTGTTTCTAGGATAATCGTTTGTTATATTTTAACAAACAAAAGTCACTTAAACCTTTCATTCTATTTTCATGGCTGCACAGGAACAGACATGAAATATTTCACAAAGCTGGCCATGAGCTGCTTGCTACCAGGGCAAAAAGCAATCATGGAAAAAACTTCAGCAATGGTAACATTTTTCTATACAGGTAAAATGGAAAATGTGTCCGCATGCTGGCATACTCTCTGTAATTTTGGCAAATAGCACACTCCATCTTGACAGAATACACAGAGCCTTAGAAGTCGAATCCAAAAAGATGAAAGAACTCGGAGGACAGTGAGTCAGTTTGTCATTGGTGGGAATCTCTGCAGTAACTTATAATTTATCCATGGGTTGTGTAAGCTTAAAGATGAAGATAAAGCTGCAGTCGGAGGGCTTGAAGAGAGCTGGCTTGTACTGGTGTTCTTTCTATTCCAGAACTACAAAGTTTCTGATGGTTCTTTAAACTGTAGGAGATAAGTGAAAGTGTGCTTCGAACTTCTGTAATACATGCTTTGTGTCTGTTATTTCCAGAAGGGCGGTACTTGACTAGCAAAGGCCGGAACTACCCAGTTTGTGAATGGAATCGTGGGCGATGGTCTAAGAACTGCTCACAACTCCAGGTAGAGTAGCTCTCCTTATCTGAGAGGGGTGCATTCCAAGACCCACCCCAGAATGCCTGAAACCAAGGCTGGTACCGAACCCTATAAAAACTATGTTTTTTCCTATACATACAGACCTATGATAAAGTTTAGTTTACAGAATAGGCACAGTTAGAGATTAATACTAAGTAATAAAATAGAACAATAATAATGTATTATAGTAAAAGTTACAAGTATGTGGTCTCTGTCTCCCTCAAAATATTATCTTACACTCTCCCTTCTTGTGACGACATGAGAGGATGAAACGCCTACGTGATGACGTGCAGTGAGGTGAGTGAGTGACGTACTCGTTGTGACGTAGCGTCAGTCGGCTGTCACCTGACCGTGCGTGAGAAGGAGGATCATCAGCTTCCATGACCACCGTTGATCCCGAGTAACAGAAACCCCAGAGAGAGAAACTGCCAGTAAGGGAGGAGGACTATTGTCGCAAAAATTTAGAAGTGCCTTTTGGGAGAAAAGTTACAATAAAATCCACATTGCACACTGTCACTGAGAATGGTACATTTTCCTTTTCATGACCAAATCTCCACAGACTAACGAACTTTTTGTTTTGCGGCAGTTGATAAAAATGTGTTGACTTAAATGACATATGCGTACAAATTTAACAGTCACACTGACCCTAAGTCAGTGAATAACACCATTCTACTCAGTAGAGAGAATTTCATCAACGATACAATACATGTGATTGTGCCCCATACCGGGGCGTGGCAAGCTTTTTCTGTAAAGAACCAGATAGGAAGTATCTGCAGCGCTGTTGGCCATGTCATCTCTGTCACGACTCTTCAGCTGTAACGGTAGAGCACAAAAGCAGCTGGGTAAAATATGTAAATGAATGGCTGTGGTTCTATTCCAATAACACCCTATTTTCAAAAGGGCTGGCTTTCACCCACAGGCCTTAGTTTGCCTACTGCTCTCCTGTATGAATGCACTGTCCCTTAGGCAAGACAAAATCAGCTCAGCTTGAACCCATTAGGACCATCAGGGCGAGACAGACTGATATGGGCTTTAAAATAATGTTCAATTAATTTGATACTTGGAACAAAGAGGACAGTAGAGTATCATAAACTTGGGAGTCAGAAAAACTTACGTTCAAATTTTGGTTCTACCACTTATTGACTATACAACCTTTGTGAGTCACTCACCTCAGTTTCTTCTCTGTGAAAGGGGGATGTTATTAGTGCCTGTTTCACAGGGTTGATATAGATGAAGTGGTATATCATTTACCTCAGGAAGCCTATGGAAAGGGCTTGGCGTGGTGCCAGGCATCTATTGAGCTAAACAACAGTAGGACTGATTTAATGACCATAAGGAGGGTAAGCATTCTAGTGGACTGGCATTGCCCATGCTCCTTAAAGTTATCACCTACAAACTGGACCCAGATTCTCTGCCCTAGATCCCTGGAATGCAAGGGTCCTAATGCATTTGTACACAGACTATGGATATGGGGTGATAGATGGAGTAATACTCTAAAGCAGTTTGCTGACAAACTTCACCAGAAAGGGATAGAGGAAAAAGAGGACATATTGGAGCTACAAATGAATGATCTCTGTCTTGGACTTATTTATTATTCTGTGAATTAGCCAGTTGGTCCCCATAACAATTTTAACAACCCAAAAAAACAAATGAACATCAGAAGAATGTGAGGTCCTCTCGCTTTAGAAAAAAATGGTGCCAACAGTTGTTAAGGCAATTCTTTGAAAGGGAATTACTAGGGAGCATTGTCTTTCAAGGATCAATGTGTCCACCATGCTAAGTGCAAAACCAAAGGATCTTTGCCAGAGCCCTCTAACTGAGATTGCCAGTGAAAATACCCTCATTACTGGGAACCCATTTCAAACAAACCAGCGATATATTTGTTCATCCTCTGTTTACAGGGATTTGAGGCAGAAACTTGAGAGTGATTTAACGGAAGAAATCATAAGGTTGGACATGTCATATTCTCACCTCTATATCCCCAACGTGGAGCACAGTCCCCGGTATACAGCAGATGCTCAATAATTGCCCATGACACTGTTGACCGACAGACGAGAAGGTGCCATGACGTTCTCAGACTTCCAATGGCACAGACACGCAGTTCTGGAGCACTGTACTATTCCAAGCTCTTGTGCTGCACTGTGGGGCATATTGGAGACAGTAACCAATTGCATCATATTATATGCTTGGCATAATTATACTGTAGGCTTTTGTCTCCTTTGGTGCCAGTCAGTCTCAAAACACATGCTGCTTCCTTGCTTTGCTTATGTAAAGCAGTAGGGTTGCCCACTCATTACAATTGGGATTTGTGAACTCTGTGTCCACATTCTGAGTCACTGCAGCCCAGAGGCTCATCTTGGGAGACCCAGGATGGCTTTTCCCCAGAGAAGAAGTTCAACAATGGGCATTTGAGTTCTGGAAGAAAAAGAGGAAAGTAGCAGACACGGGCTGGCTGGGGCTAGATCCAATGGAAAATGGTGATCAAGTTTGCTTTTCATTTTTTAAAATAGGAATTATTGAGCTGCCTTTTTTTTTTATTTTAAAAAAGGAGTGGGAGTTGTGGGAAGCTATAGATTCTCCCCTCTAAATCTCTTTCCCACCCATTTACTTCATCTTTGCCACCATCCTCATCCCAGTCGCCATGTCCCCTACCTGGATGATGGCAATATTTTCCTAAGTTGTCTCTCTGCATCCCACCATGCCCCTTTCCATTTCCACATCACTGCCAGAGTGCTCTTTTTAAAATGGAAAAGTGGTTCTGAACCACTGCTGCTTATAACCATTCAACAGTTTCCTGTGTCTTTTAAGAGAAGAATTGTAACCCTACACTTCACTTCTCAGGCTGGGCATGATCTCACCCTGCCTCTCTTGCCAGCCTCATTTTGTGCTTCTCTCTTAGTTCTGTACTTCAGCAATTGAAGACATTGCCAATTGTCCCCTGGTATCCATTCCCCCTTGTGTTTAAAAAAAAAAAAAAAGAAAGAAAAGAAAAAAAGGCTGAATTTCCCCAGGGCCCATGACTACCCAGCCAAGAACTACATTTCTAGTCTTTCTGAGTTCCGGATAATAGAACATAAGAAGCGATGTTGTCCCTCAAAAGAAAATAAGCTCACCCCCATATCTCCTCCTCTTACTGGTTGGCATGCAGGTTAAGCTGGTAGGACCAGGGGAAGGTCCAAAGTATATCCCACAGGCCAAATCCAGCCTATCAAGATTCTGTCCATAAAGTTAGATTGGAACATAGCCACATCAATTGATTTAGGCATTATCTATGGGTGCTTTCATACCGCTATGTCAGAGTTGAGAAGTTGTGACAGAAACCATATGACCCACAAAGACAAAATATTGCCACTCCGGTCCTTTATAGAGAAATTTGCCAACCTGTGCCCTACGGAGAAACAGGGCAACACGATAGAAGGGGCCTAACTTCATGATATTATAGAGCTGGTCATATCAGCTGAATCAGTGTGTCTGGGCTGATAAATTAAAAAAACGAATCTGTTTTGTTTAAACCTTTGTGTTAGGATCTTCTATTGAAGAGTCCTTCTACCTGAGCATTATTGACACTTTGGGTAGGGCAGTTCCTTGTTTTAGGATGCTGGGTTGGGCATTGTAGGATCTTAAGCAGAATCCCTAGCGTCTGCCCACTAGATGCCAACAGTATTCACTCCCCAAGTGTGACAACTGTCTTCAGACGTTGCCAAATATCTATGGAGGGACAGAATTACTCCAGGTTGAGAAGCAGCATATTAGAGCAACTTCAGTAGCTATGCCAAGCATCTCTCTCTCCTTAAACCTTCCAGAACCTCTCCCCCACTGCTAGGGACTCACCCTCATTGTTCTCTCTAGCAGAAATGTTCTGACCCAGTCCTCACATAGTTATCTCCTACTTCACTTTCATGTGTCAGCTTCAACATCACTTCCTCAGGACCCTCCCCTGACCCTCCCACTAAATAATGCTCTGATAGTCCCCTGTAGTTTTCCTAGGCAGAAATATTGTGCTTATTGATACACTGTTTACCGTTCATAGACACACATAATAAATAAAGAAATGGTTGTTAACTGGCTTACTCATGGGACGTTGTAATTTGCAGGGAAAGCCGGGGACTAGAATTGGTAGAGGAGGCAAACATGAGTCTTGCCTTGGTCCTGTCTGGGGGAACTGAGTCCATATTGCTGGTTATAAGGTAAGCAAGAAGCAGCCAGGGAGGAATGGGGTCTCCTTACTTCCCAGCCCCAGAATTCCTATAAACCAAGAGCCCTGCCTTCCTTCCATAGCAGCCAAAACATCTGCTAAAGTTAGTCCGTTTCTGCATTTCAGAGCAGCATATGGATTTTTACTTTGCCTCTCATTTTGCAATCTTTTGCGTGTTAACCCTGTACTTTTCGGCCTGCGAAGTTGTGTGTGATATGATTTATTAACCCTGCACTATACTCTTTTAAGTAAAGTTAAAGATAATCCCTACAATCACATCTTAAATTCACATCCTGAGAAGTATGTGCCCCTACACTCTCCAGCCCCTCCAATTGTCTGAGCTAAGGGGCTAAACATTCAGATAGATCTAGATGCTTCCTTAGCACAAGCCATTAAGAGAGATGTGTGTGGTCTACTTAATGCCTTCCTATTTTACTCTCTATTCAGTTAGAGTTGGTCTTCTCTCTCAATCCCACTCTTTAGACTTCTGCACCTTCAAAGTACCTTCAAATCTTTTTGTCAAGATCCTTAGCATTCTGTAAGTGAACCTATATACTGTTTGAAATAAAAGTATCCTCCTCGTCCTCTCTTAGTAGAACACACCCTAGTTGTGTGCACATGTGTATAATGGTTGCAAGAGATATTTGACCACCACACCAAAAGAAATGTCTTTTGCAACAGATCTGGTCATAAGACTTAGTTCCAGCAGTTATTAAGATGCTAGGATGTCTGTGAACAGTCATATAATCCCCGAGCCCTGGTTTCCTCAGCTTTTAAATGGGTCTAGTACTGCTTACCTAAAGGTGTGCTGGACCAAAGAATTCGGCGCCTTGCCCATAGCAGGCATTCAATGAATATTAGCTATTTCTATGACCCATTCAGTCTTTCCTAGAATCCCTAAGACAGGTCACAGACCTTCTTGAGACAAACAGCTGGTGCATGGGACACACAGTGATTATACTCAGCTAACTAGTCTATATGGGACTTTAACCACTTTACCTTGATCTAAACATGTGAAGGAGCCCCAGGCAGACATTGTAAGGGACAGAGGATCTTTCTAGGAGTGCACTAGGTGAGCAGTCCCCTCACATCCTGAGGCTTGCACTTCTCTCATGCTTCACTGTGTGCACGCATGCATCCACAAACACATGCATGCAAGCTCGTGCCCATGCTTATACACACCGCAAAATACCACCTGCCCACCTCCCCCACTCCAGAACCTTCTTATCTTACTCAAGAAATCTTTAGGCTTGCTTCTCTCTCTCTCCTCTCCTCTTCTCTGAAACTTATGTAGGGTCATGGATATATAGATGGAAGGTATGCATAATGGCTAAGAAAAATCTTGGAATAGGAGAGGGCAGGACAAATTATGAATCACACTGGAGTGAGGATGGGCTGGGAAGATAGGAATAAGCACAAAACTTCACAGTATCTCAAGATGTAAGTTAGCACACTAAGCAGAACTAAGCATCCAGGCATTTTATCCTTAGTTGGGTCACAATAATGATAACTGCCATTTACTTCGCACTTACTCTGTGACAAAAGTTTAGCAAAGAATGTGTGAATTACTTTATCCAGTTCTGGTAACAACCCTGATGGGGGAGATATTATTATCCCCATTTGACAGATGAGAAAATTGAGGCCCAGATTTGCCCAAGACTTCTTGTGGACCTGTGAGTGACCAAGCAGAATTCCATACTCCTGGGTCCTTGATGCCAGACCCTAAACTCACCATGCTGGAGGGTGAGGTCCCAAGGATTCCACACAGTAGGAAGGCTGAAAATCCTGAGGTAGCTGATGCTAGCACCCACCCCAAGCCCATTTTCCCCATCCGTGCCATGATGATACGGCTTGGACATAACTGCCCAGCCAGCTGTCACACTTGGAACAGCGCTTGCATTGAGATGTACCGTGTCACTCACATTCATTCACTAATGGAGTGTGAGCAGAAGTGGTCTGTGTCACTTCAGAGCCAACATTATTAAGAGGCAGGCATGCCTCTCCCATGTTCTTTTTTCCCCCCTCCCTCTAGCTGGACTCACAGGGGAACCAACTCTGAAGGAGGAGTGAACTTGGAGATGGAAGGAATCTCGGTCTCTCCATCACCATTTATAAGTGAGGGAAGCTGATGGTCAATCCTACAGGATACTTTTGTAAGTAGGAAATAAACTTGTATTGTGACTATGCCCTCATAATTTTTAGGTCTTCTTCCTTACAGTCATCATATTATCTGAACTCATACAACTTCTTTCTTTGCTTTAAACAACAGAAATTGCCCCTTACTGGTTGAATGAGATTGGGAAACAAAACAAAACAAAACAAAACAAAACCCCGATAGCATGAGTCAATGGAAAATGAATTACAACTCCAAAAAATAAACATCTCCATACTTTGGAGACAAAATTCATTCAAACATGACTTATTAGATATGACTATTATTTAACCATTTGTCCTCTATCCTCTTCCCTTCAAATGAAGCAAACACGGTTCGACAGAGAAAATGTGAGTGGACAGCAGATGACATTATAATATTTCAAACTCTGAAAGGTGTTCTGACGATTAAATTATTTCAAATTAATAACATAAGATGAGAACGATGTATTTACTGTAAAAAAAATCATTAGCTTCTTTTTCCTTTGGCCTGGAATTGTTTCTCTCATTTTCTTCAGTCACACTTTATTCAGTTGAGTGTCTGGCTTTCTGAGCCAGCTTGTCTTTTATGAATTTTCCAGGTGGTTTGAAACCCAGAGTAATTAAGTGACTTCTGCAAGGTTACATACAAAGAGCTGCATATCTGAAGCCTCCTTTCCCTGTCTCTGGGCTTCCCTCCTCTGCACATTCCCCCCAACCTCCATGCAGAAAACCAAGCAGAGAGGAGGTCTTTTTCTTGGGGAACAAGCATAGAAACCTCTTTTAACCTTAAAATGAACTTACTTTCTTATCTTTCCTAAGCTCTTGCATTTTCAAAGTTTGGGAATCCACCTTGATATGCCAATTCCTGAAACCATAAAGATGAAGAAGTCTCCTTGCTGAAGTCAGTGCCTGTATTCCCAGACACGTGGAAACAAACTCTCTGCTTTTCTCTCTGCTCTGTACTTGATGCTTCAGTGGAGAAAGGGAAAGTGCACGGAATTAAAACACAGACATGGCGCCCAGTTACAGCCCCCTGTGGTTCTGGCTTTATGCTTTCATAGGACAGGCTCAGAAGAAAGACAATAGCTAGTACGGGAGGTTAATTATTCTGTGTGCGCCACTTGCAAGCTGCAGTCTGGACCTGGGTTTGATTTAGCGCTTTTGAATAGGACGTAGAAAGGCCAGTTAAGACTTATTACCACAATTGCGGTTTCCAAGCTGTTGCACCCACACAGAAGCTGGGTCAGGCTCCATTTTCTGGAGCTGCAAATATTTCACCTAGCTCCACGCCCTTTCCCGCTAAGCTTAGAAATGGGTTTGTAAGCTTTGTCTTATAAACTTATCCTTTACGATACTTCCATTTAAAGGTTTCTTATCAGGGCCCAGGTCCCCGACCCTGATAGAATTCTCAGCCACTGGCCTTGTGGGCAAGGGAAAACTGTCAAAGTGACCTTATACAACACCATGTCACCCTGTTCCTTTTGAAATCCTGAGACTGATCATTTCCTTAACAGTTACCTTCATATCTCTGACTCCCCCTGCATCAACCCGCTTATATTCTTACTTTGGAGGGTAGGAAATTGACCTTTTAGTTTTGACCTCTTAATTTTGGGATCATCCTTCAAGGGTTCACCCTCATCACTACCCATGATTACCTTTAGGGTTTGGCACATAGAGCCACCAACTAAAGGTAAGTCAACTTTTAGGTTGATTGTCTGATGGAACAAACAGACATAGCAGGTGTCTGTATGTAGTCAGTGTATTTTGAAAACAGAAGCGATCTCTAAGCATGGCTGTTGCTTTTCCTGGTCCAGCACTGACATCCTCTTCTGAAAATGGCACTCTGATTTTTCCTCTGAGGTACTGCATACCTCTCCTGTTTTCAGGGCAACGTATATTGCACATCTCTTGGATTTAGGGATGGGCATGGAACCCAGCCTGCCCAGTCAGCGTATTCTGGGCATAGTGACTGGCATAATGTAGACACATAATACAAGTACCATAGACTGAATGCTTGTGTACCCTCCCCCCAGAAATTCATGTATGTGATAATATTAGGAAATAGGGTATTTGGGAGGTAATTAGATGATGAGGGCAGAGCTATCATGGGTGCGTTTAGTGCCATTATAGAAGAGGCCCCACAGAGCTCCCTTGCCCTTTTCACCAGATGAGGTGATAGCAAAAGGATGTTCATCCAGGAAATGGGCCCTGCTCAGACACCAAATATACCTCATGCCATGATCTTGGACTTCCAGTCTCCAGAAATGGGAGAAATCAATGTTGTTAATGGGTCACCCAGGTATTTGTTGGGTCACCTGTGGCATTTGTTGTAGTAGCCCAAATATAATCAGAATCAATCAGGTAATACAATCAGAAGAAATCCATTAATTTTTCTAGGATTATTGCAGTGGGTATACTCTCTTTGGCCTGGAATGAAGCCAACACAGAAGAAAAGAGACCTAAGAAATAATGTGCGATGGTGTCCTGGTAATGCATATGACCTTCTGGATCCATCTATGCCTGAAAACATACTGATTCTTGGCCTTAAGCATGTTTGAACCAATAATTCCTTTTTGCTTAATATAAGTTGAGCAGGCTTTCTGTCGTGGGTGACCAGGAGAGTTGAGAAAGTAAGTCAAAACAAAGCCAATGTGACTATATCTAATGATTTACAATATGTGAGCTACAGAGTTTTAACTAATAAAATGGCTAAGATGTGCTGGGCTCCTTTCTTTAGTTTTTCTCTAGTGCCTCATTCACTCATAGGACTCAAAATATCTCTTGCATGGTGCTGTCCAGTTTCTCCTGGGTGCCCCATATGACCCACATTATTTCCTTGTGTACTTACCACAATACTCAGAAACACCTCAAAAGTTCATTTCCAAAATCAAATTCTTTTTTTTTTAATTTTATATATTTATTTGACAGAGAGAGAAAGAGATCACAAGCAGGCAGAGAGAGAGGAGGAAGCAGGCTCCCCGCTGAGCAGGGAGCCCGATGTGGGGCTCGATCCCAGGACCCTGAGATCGTGACCTGAGCTGAAGGCAGAGGCTTTAACCCACTGAGCCACCCAGGTGCCACCCAAAATCAAATTCTTGATTCCTCCTCCCAATCAAGGATCTCTTCTTGATCACCCTCATATCAGTAAAGACCGTCATCATCTAATCAGTTGGCCAAGCCAGAAACTGGAGACACAACTGTGCCTCCTCCCTCTCCCTCAACCCCTGCATTCAGGCCTGCAGGATGTCCTGTCCGTTCAGCCTCTTAGATATATTGCAAATCGGCAGACTTCTCTCCATCTCTGTTGCTCCCACTCTAGTTCAAGGGTCACCAACTCTGTCTGGGGATACCAGAGCAACCCAGGTCTATTTTCTGATTCTTTCACAGTCATTTCCAAATCCCTGCTCTACACTATAGCCATCAAAAGTTGATTTAATTGTATCATGCATACCCTGCCTAAAACATCTCACTGTGGTCTAGAGGGGCTCTGTATGCTCTGAGCCCCATCTGAGGTCCTTGTGTACCAACTCACCTACCATATACCCATCCCTACAAGGCTTTTCTTGCTTTTCTGGACACAGACTTGCCACTTCAGGCTAAGCTCCTGGTGATGTTCCTTCTACTAAGCTTCCTCACTCTTCCTCAGTTCTTCATCAGTCATATGACTTTGACCTTTTTCCCCCACAGTTCCCAGCCTGAATGTCAGGCTACATCATGCACAAGTTCTTCTCCACCTCAACACTCCATTTGCTTCTTCATATACTTCCATGTTTTGAAAATACTTATTTTTTGGTTTATTTACCAATAAATAATAAGTAATAAAATGGCTAAGATGCACTAGGCTCCTTCCTTTAGTCTTTCTCTATTGCCTCATTTGCTCATACGACGCAAAATGTCTTTTGCACGAAGCTGTCCACTTTCTCCTGGGTGCCCCACACAACCCATGTTATTTCCTGGTGTACTCATTGGGGATACTATCTGTCTTGACCCTTGACCAAACTCCATAAGGGCACATGGCGAGCCCGTGATAAATATAACTGGATGAAAGGTCTGTGAATCCATTGTAGGCAAGCCATGTTCTCCAGACAGAATACATAACATATGTGGCACATACATCGGACTCTTTGTCAAATGTTTGCACATGCTACTGTGTGTACCCAAACACAAGTACTTTACAACGTTAGTGAATTCAGATTGGCTTTTTTCGTCTTTAGGTATTTTCTTAATCCATGGTTTCTTTCTTTTTTTTTTTTTTAAGATTTATTTATTTGACAGAGAGAGATCACAAGTAGACAGAGAGGCAGGCAGAAAGAGAGGAGGAAGCGGGCTCCCCACTGAGCAGGGAGCCCAATGCGGGCCTTGATCCCAGGACCCCGAGGTCATGACCTGAGCCGAAGGCAGAGGCTTTAACACACTGAGCCACCCAGGCACCCTTAATCCATGATTTCTTTACATGAAAATTTCCCCAGTTCTACCTCCGGACCACCAGGCCCTGGCAATTTGCATAGGCCTATGCCCTAGCATCCCCCCACTCTTTTTTTAATGTTAAAATTTGACCCTCATTAGGGCTTTCATGGTGGAAAGTTCTAATTTTCCTGCTGCTGAAAATGAGCAGATGCATTCTCAGGAAATAAAAAAAAAATTATAGATTTGGCGAGAAAGTATAATAGACCATAAACCTGAATGGAAGCTACACATTGTTTCAACGCTAATTCAGTTATACCGCTCCCCACTGCCTTCCGCAGGTTATGTGACTTATTCAAGGATGATTCATAAGAAACAGATCCATGTGGAGCTTACACATAAAAACTGGAAAAATAAAAAAATTATACAAACTAGAAAAACTGTATTATATACATCTGTATCCCCATGTAAAGAAAAGAAGAGGAAATATACAAAAGATGACAGAAACAACCTCTAAGGAATCATGTACAATACAATCTAAGAAAATATTTCAAATAAGAGATACGAAGATTCAAAGAAGAGGTGTTAAGACAATCAAGACAATAGAAGGTGGGGTGCCTGGGTGACTCAGTCATTTAAGCATCTGCCTTAAGCTCAGGGCTCAAGGGCTCAGGTCTGATCTCCAGGTCCTGAGATTGAGCTTCCCCCCCACCACAACCTCCCAGGGCTCCCTGCTCAACAGAGAGTCTGCTTCTCCCTCTCCTTCTGCCCCTCCCTCCTGCTCAAGCACTCTCTCTGCTTGACCATCTTCAGGATTGGCTTTTAACTCATAATGTTCCTTTTTTCCTCTTACTCTTCATTCCTCCCTTCTTCCTTCCTTCCTTTCATTTCCTCCATTTTTCCTGCCTTTCTGCTGTCCTGTCTTCCTTTTCTTCTTATACATATAGAGACATATTGAAAGTAAATATCACCAAATGTTAAAATGGTTATTTCTGGGAATTTTGAGTGATGTGGGGGTATAATTTTTAAAATTTGTATAACTCTACTAATTTATATACCTCAAAATTATTTTTTAAAATGATTTTATTTATTTGACAGAGAGAGAGACATCACAAGCAGGCAGAGAGGCAGGCAGAGAGAGAGGAGGAAGCAGGCTCCCTGCTAAGCAGGGAGCCCGATGCGGGGCTCGATCCCAGGACCCTGGGACCATAACCAAAGCTGAAGGCAGAGGCTTTAACCCACTGAACCACCCAGGTGCCCCCCAAATTCTTTTTTTAAATGTGGTTTGGGTCTCCATCATTAAAAATGCTGTGAACCATTGGCTTAGTCCAACATTCACATCTCACAGGTAAGGAAATTGACGCCCCGCAGCATAGCATGAGGTACAGCATTGGGGGGATGGGACAGATGACCAGTCCTGGGGCAACTTTGTGCAGTCCAGAACCATGAATAATGCCCATGGTGTTAAGGCTACTTTGTTAAGAGTCAGTTTATGGCCAGCCACTGCTAATAAATGCATTTCCTCTCCCAGTTAACAGTAGACGTGGAGCCAAAGCAAACCACCTGAGCTTCTCCAGAGGACCCTTCAAGACTAGGGCAAATGTTGACTATTTAAGACAAAGGGACAGGCCAGAGAAATGGTAGTTATTTTTGTTAAGTACCTATTGGCAGACATGAGTTCGACCTCAAATATCACCATCTGCTCTGTTTGCCAACACAATCACCCCAATTTCTGAATTCTACCTTTTCAAATCAAAGGTGGCTCTCAGGATCCTAGAGCACATTTCCTCAGCTTTTTGCTTCTCTCCTCCCTATTCACCCTTAGTTCTCAATTTAAAAGTTCCCTCCTCACCAGGCTTTCTCTGATCTAAAGAGAGTCACTTCTGAGGTTCCCTTTCCCACGTCCTTGTTTATTTTATTCAGAGCGATTATGGCCATTATAATGAGTTTCTTTTGCTTTGTTCATCCTCCTGCTGAAAGTTAAGTTCCATGAGAGCTCACGGATATCTATAGCCTTTATCCCAGCACCTGAAATATATCAGGTTTCAAACATAGTTCTTTACCCTTGTCCCCCAAAAGAGACTATACTCTTATCCGAGAAAATACCTATTAAAATTTAATTTGAAATAATGGTCATAACTCCATCAACAGTAAGTTGGTGACAGATTACCCCTGTGCTACTATCACAGATGCGGGAGCATCAATCTCCATCACGTCCTACCAGTAAGACCTGGGGGAAGTTGCTTAGCTCTCTGAGCCTCAGTTTCCTCACCTGTATGATGGGGGTCATATTACTTGGGAGGATCATCTAAAACATGCTCCAGAAGCATTTGGAAAACTCTTCAGAGCAACGCAAAATCAGGGATTCGGTATCAATATACCGTATGTTGGAAGGCAGAACTTTAAGATCCCTGCTGTCACCCCATGGCTCAGGCTCCCTCAGAAACAGAGCCTCGGATGAGCATTTATGTGAAAGTGATTCATTAGGAAGTGCTTCCAGGGAAAAAGAAAGGAAGGGTGCAGTGTAAAACAGGGAAGAGAAGAAAGTCAAACAAGGATGCCCTATCATGCACTGTCTCACTGAAGGTGACTCAGGCCCATGGGGGAGTTCTGGACACATCAAGTCTCATGCCTCAGAGTCATCCCACTTAGAGGTGAAGCCCCACACCCATCAGTCTTTGATCGGGAGCTGGCCCCAGGGGTTGGGGTGCAGGAATTCCCAGGTACTTCTACTTCAGGAAGGCAAAGCAGGCTTTAGTAGCCCCAGGGCAGGCAGAGTCTTCCAAGAACTCATGAACGCAGAAACAGTAAAAGGATTAAAGGAAGAATCAACATGAACAGAAAATTCACTAGGAAATTCCTGTCTCAATCACAGGCTGTTGTCCTTGGCCGTAGGGTTCAGTTATGAGTTGAGATTAGATTTGAGAACACCCCTACCTTGTACTTATGCAGCCTTTCTTGTTTCTCTTTGAAGTGCTTCTCCACATAACTCATGCAAAAGGATAGCTGAGAGCAGGCTGGGTTGGATCACGTGCGAACCATAAAAAAGTACATTTTCAAGGGCAATAGGTTAAATAAAGGAAAGAGGTTCACTGGTTTTACAACCATGAGTGGTTTCTATTTTTCAATAAGTCAAACCCTTTAGAAGACATGGCTGAATGAGCAAAGAGCCCTCTCGGGGAAAGTCATGCCTTTACAGTTTGATTTTCTTTAGGGTAAAGGGGAAAATGCAAGCCATAGTTAAAAACTATTCATTTCATCGAGATCCTGAAACAAAACAAAACAAATGAAACAAAAAGCTGCAGTATTTTTGGGACACTGGATGTTTTATAAACTATGCTGTAAAAGCATTACTTTGAGACTCTATCTAGCTGGAAACATTCACACTTCTTTGTAGGACTGGTATGGTTTGTCTGCTTTTCCATCCACAAGAATGTTCCAACTTTACTGACTGTCAACAGCTGACCCGCAGGGATGCCACAGGTGGGGAGAGAGCTGTCACTGGACTTGGGCTTGTCCCTGGCATGGAGGAGCCCTTCTCTCCGGCCCACCCCCCCCACCCCTCTGAGTGGAAGCTTGGACACAGACACAATTCATCCTAGGATGGCAAGCTAACGAAGGCCTGTGTACAAATCCCGTCTGCTGCCTGATGTTGGATTACCCGTGAACTAAGAATAGATTTTACACGTTTAAATGGCTGAAAAACAGAGGAAGAATTTGAATCCCGTCCCGGGAAAGTTATATGAAATTCCAATTTCAGCGTCTATACCTAAGGTTTTATTGAAACACAGCCACACTCACTTGTTTAGCCTTTGACTGCTGCTTCCCTCCAAGAACACAGTACTCAGTTGTGACAGAGACTTCAGACCTATGAAGCCAAAAGCATATACTCTCTGGTCCTTTCGAGGAAAAGCTGGCTAACTCCTGACCCAGCACAAGTCCCCTCTCTGAGCTGCACCTTCTTCATCTATAACGTGGGTTAATAGTGGTACCTGTCTCCCTGACAGCAGCATAGTAAGGCGATGTAGGAAGCAGTCAAGGCCACAGACAGGATTCTAACCCTGGCTCTGCCTCTTACTAAGTGGGTAACTTTGGGAAAGGAATTTAATTTCTTAATGCCTCAGTTTCTGTGTCTGTGAAATGGGGATAATGAAAGCCTTTGCATCCTAGTTATGAGTCTATTACAGGCACATCGCTTGGAAAGTTACCTGGCATGCATTACACGCTATGTAATGTTAGCCATTGTTACTCTCTCCGGGTTGCTGTGAGCAGAGGCATGCATACTCATTAGAAAGAAGAAAGGTAAAATTAGGGTCCTCTTTTAAAAATGCTCCAGTAGTTGTGTAAAAGGGCAAGGACTCTGGAGCCCGACGGTGCGAGTGTAAATCCAGTCTCCCTCCCTCACTAGCCCCATGACCCTATGCATGTTACTTAATCTCATGGGACTTTGCTTTCATTGTCTGTAAAATATGGGTAATAATAATAATGTTCACCTCCTTGGATTTTGGGGAGTATTAAATGAATTTGAGCTGTGTAAAGGACTTCAAATGGCGGCTGGCAGAGTAAGTGAATATTGCCTTCTCATACATATTTCCGAATGCACTTAAAATAAATGCATAATCATGAAAAAAGTTTACTCAACAACCACCTTAAAATCACCTCTCATGCACTAGTGGCACAGGGACCATGATTTGGGAAACGCTGACCAGCTGGCAGATGGATGGTGGGCATTTGGGGAGAAAGGGGAATAGGCAATAGCTTGTCTCCGCCTTTTTAACCATCAGGATCTACCTCTCCCAGTATCTGTGAGCAGGAGAAGCACTGTGCACAAGCACTAGTTACCTGTCTTCAGACTTTGGCCTCACAGTACATTCCTATTCATGGTTGTGAGCCACGGGTCCCTGACACATCTTTCCTGATTATTTATTTAGCCCCAACTGCAAGCCACTTCTCCCCATTTCTCAGCTGCTGTCCATGTAGCTTCAACCTCCATCTTGAGGAAGCATCTCTGGCTCAGCTTTTGCTCTCTCTCGGACACAATCCTGGCCCCAGTCCCTGCCTGCTGGCCAGAAGTAGTGGACTTCTGCCATTCTGGATGCACGATATCTGAATATTCTATTTTGGGCGAATCCCAAGATAGGAGCAAACCAAGGCCCACTTCTCACTACAAAAACCAAGAGGGTAGGGTGTGTATTCCCTCCCCTGTTCCCTGGCAGCATTGACCATCCAAGGCAGAAGTCCGGGACTCTGAAGCTTGGTAGAGTGACACAAAGGCTTGGGATCGGGTAGCAAATATTTGCTGCAGCACTCAGACCCCGGAGCCATGGAGGGAGCCATCAGCGGCAATGGCTTCAGGGTAGTGACATTGGCCCTGGTGGAACGCACTAACTGGATCCTTCCTATGGCTAGACTTGGCCTTCTCCTGGCTCTTGCTTGAGTTGGATCTCTGCCTTCTTTGATTCATTAGCTACCCAATATCCTTCCAATAAATTTCTTCTCTGAATAGGCTAACCAGAGATGTTCCCATTGTTTGTAACCACAATCTTGACTTTCGTACGAGGTTGGGCAACTGGACCATAATGTATATTTACACTCAAGTCCTACTGCATCTCCCATCACTGGACTGGAATCTCTCCTGGGAGGTTCCCCAGGGATCACAGACAAAGACCTACATTTCTACTCTGCTTATTTTTATCCAGAATCATTATGGCTGCATTAATAATTTTTTGCCATGTGCCACGTTTTTCTTGCATCCTGAATTCCTTTCTGACCATATAGCATTCATCTGGTTTAAAACATTTGAAAGGGTTGGAAGCCTAGGATTAAACCAGCAAGAGGGGAAAAAAAACTTTTATTAGGGCGCCTGGGTGGCTCAGTGGGTTAAAGCCTCTGCTTTCGGCTCAGGTCATGATCTCAGGGTCCTGGGATCGAGGCCCATATCGGGCTCTCTGCTCGGCAGGGAGCCTGCTTCCTCCTCTCTCTCTGCCTACTTGTGATCTCTC
>LNAC01000568.1:223655-411889 GCA_002007465.1 Ailurus styani | reverse complement strand
CTCTCTGCTCAGCGGGGAGCCTGCTTCCTCCTCTCTCTCTGCCTGCCTCTCTGCCTACTTTTGATCTCTCTCTCTCTGTCAAAAAAAAAAAAAAAAACTTAAAAAAAAAAAAAAAAAAAAAACTTTTATTAAAAATATAAGTCAAACTTTTTCAGATGAAGCCAAGTAACAGTATTAGGAAAGAATTCTGTCCAATTTTCTTTATTGAATTTTCAGTGATTTGGTAGCATTGTGTCATCTATTCTTTGCATGGTTTTTAACTTTTAATTTTCATTGTTGTCTTGGATTCTTTAAATTGCATGTGGAAAGCACATCTTTTTGAGCTCTTGGGGGTAATATTTGGAGATGAAATGAGGATGGGCTCTTGTCTCATGAAATATTGAAGCAATATCAAGAAATTATAAAACATACACAGACCGACCTTCTTACACAAAGTAGTCTCTACTCTCCATATAATTCCAAAGAATAGAAGCAAGTGTATTCATTCTAATGTCATCCAGTAACTTAGATTTCTTTCTTTCCAGTAGTTTCCCCTTTTGGGTGTATTGATAGACTAATTTATGTCCCTTTCCAACATAGATATTTGTTAAATATTTGTTGTGAGTCCACCTTCTTCCAGGCACACAGAGACATGAAGAGAAAGCATCTTTCTCTTGTATCTTTGTTTTTCCATATCAAGAACTCAACAAGAATAAATCCATAGTTCATGTCTTATTTATCTATGTATGACCAGAGGGTCTCACCATGCCTGGTATACAACAGGTGTTTAATAAAGTTTGCTGAATAAATGAATAATCATGCTTTCAGAGAACTCATGACATAGTAGCATAGAGAAATACGTACAGGTATAAATGCTGCAAAAGGAGATAGGAGACATTAATAGAAGTAGAAAATGAAGGAGGGTAGGTATGCAAGAGATGAAGGATACTAATCTCTCAGAGAGTTTGGGACCAATATCTTACTATTTTTTTTACTTTCTCCACAGATTGCAAGTAATGCAATCTTCCGTCTACTTTCAATTCCCCCTCTAAAAAAAAAAATGTATGGAAAGGAAGGATTTCACTGATGCCCATAGGAGCTTCTGGGTCAGTCCTCACTGGCTTTTTTCTGCTTTGTCTCTGTGAGGCCTCTCATCTTGTCTTTTGGGAGTGTCATTCTCTCTCGCCACCTCTTTTCCGGACTGGATTATTTTTCCTTCCTTCCCCCAAGGCACTTTAAAGAGAAATGTTATAGAAAAACAGTAGATACCAAATGAACTTTTGGATAATCACAGGCCCAAGCCAGATATGATTCCAGATTCGGCATTTGACCTCCCTGCAACTTTATTGACCACTCCTCACTCCAGGGAATTTTCTTAGTGGTCATAATGCCCTCCCCAGTAGACACTCAGAACTGCTTACAAATTCTGGTGAATTGTCCATGACAAGCAGGTGAGCTCTTCCTCTCTTCCTCTTAATTCATATCTAGACTTTCCTCTGCATTTCCAGAATGTCTCGGTGGTGCTCTGCTACACAAAGGATCGCTGACACTGGGTGTCCAGCCTTAGCACTACAAAGAACTGGAAGGAACCTCACACTTAGAGATCACACATTGAAGCAGGAATCCCCTCTCCACTGATTAGTACAAAGAGCGCTCAGTGGGAGTGGGGAACTGTCTTTCCTGTTACACATCTCAGCCCAGCGATAGACATGCATAGGGGCTCAAAGGTGTTTAATAGCAGGCTAAATGGAATGGGAAGGAGACAGAAAGAGCAGGTGATTAGAGAAGCAAGTTCCTATCAGAGTCAAGCCCAGATAAATATAAGCTCTCACGTTGGTCTTGGTGAGGAAAAGGGAACTGTCTTTCCTAGAAACAAGTGAGAGAAGACAGGGACAGCCAGATAAAAATTAAATGAACCACAGTGTATGTTTCCCCCTTGATTTCTTCTGTACCTTGTTATAAATGGGATAGGATTGAGAACATTTTCTACCTTGAGATTTGTCCCAGGCCTCCTCTGCTGGGAGTGGCACATGGAGCACGCCTAGGGAACTGTGAACTTGGGAACATGATCAAATCCAGGGGAATCGAAGAGTTTGGAACCTTCATGCTGCCTGGAGGTGTGGAATCAGCTCTAAATGTGCCTCACAGAATCTAGGTGGCCTTTCCTTGAATTTATAGGAATTATTCCTCTTTCAAAAAATAAAAAGTCAGCAAGCCTGGCTCTTATTTCTTCCCTTTGGAGTGTCTGGAACCCCTGTTAAGACCTCCTTCAGTTCCAAGGATGGCCAACACAAGGAACGAAATGTAACTGGATCCCAGCCATCACTTTTACGGTCTGCTACCTTACCAGACTACATAGATGCACAGAATTTTCCAGCTTTGCCCTGAGCAAAGAAAAGGACAGAGAAACAATAAGCTACACTTCACTTTCTTCCCAGGATGTTCTAACTTTGAAAAGGGATTGCCTTACGCTGAAGTAATAAACAGTGTGTCATGGGATGGATATATCAACATTCGCCCTCCCCAACATGCCCAAGTTTGAAAGAAATCAAGTACAAATTTGTAATTTTATCCCCTTCTACTGATGTGAACAGTAATAGCTAATGAGTTACTTATCAATTCTCTAAACCACATAGTTGACATAATTTCATGATTGGAAGTACCCTTTCAGATCACTTAGTTTTACCCCTTTACTGGCATTCATATCCCTCTATAAAGCCCCCATGAAATGGTCATCTGGTTTACCTGTGCCAACCTCCTGTGTGAATAACTCATCATCTTTAAGGATACTTCATTCCTTCCTTTGCCAGATACAACTAATGGAAAGTCCTCATTTATCTAGCATCTCAGTCCATCTACCATCAGTCCTATTTCAGCCCCACCAAGGCCAAAGAGTAAATGGAATCTTTACTCACCCAGTTGCTGAGGCCAAAAATCTGAGAGTCATTCTTTGCTCTTGTCCTTCTCTATACTCACTCTCCAAAATATCAGTGAACACCGTCAGATCTACCATTAAATTTATGCTGAGCTTTATGACTTTCATCTCTTCTTCTGCCACCCAAATGAGCCACCATTGTTCCCTAGCAGAGACTACTGAAGTAATTTCCTAACTGGTTCCCATGCCCTCATGTTTGCCTGCCTTTATTTGTTGCCTACATGGAGCCCAAGGAGGATGCCCTGTAAAAAAAAAAAAAAATATATATATATATATATATATATATTTTAAAGATTTATTTATTTCTTTATTTGACACAGAAAGAGAGATCACAAGTAGGCAAAGAGGCAGGCAGAGAGAGAGAGGAGGAAGCAGGCTCCCCACTGAGCAGGGAGCCCAATGCGGGCCTCGATCCCAGGACCCGGAGATCATGACCTGAGCTGAAGGCAGAGGCTTTAACCCACTGAGCCACCCAGGCGCCCTAAAAATATATTCTACCATGTTCCTCTCTTGGTCAAAATTTGCTGACAATTTCCCAACTGACCCATACTGTAGTCATACAAGGCTAACATGATATGTGGTCTCTTTCTTTCTCCCCTATCTCCTGCCTCTTTCTCCTTTGGTCACTGCTCTCTACCTACTCCTGGACATCCCTTAAAGAACCCAGGCCTTTGCATCTGCTATTCCCCCTGCTTGGAATGCTCTTTCTTTAGGTACCCCATGGTTGGCTCCTTTGCTTCATGCTGGTCTCTGCTCAAGTGTGCCCACTTCAGAGAGGACTTCTCTGACCACTCAGTCTCAAATATCACCACCACTCTTTACCCCCAGCTTTGATTATCTTCATAGTGTTTATTGTCCCCTGACATTTGATATGATTATTTCTAAAATATTTTATTGTACATAATCCCTAACTAGATTTCAAGTCCCACAAGAGCACAGATTTTGCATTTATTCCCTTCTGTAATATGACATGTTTCAATAAAAACATGCTATGAAAAGAGTGAATGAGTAAAGGACTAATATCATCTTTACTCTTTCTTCCAAACAACTATCCTCCAGTCATCTGAAGATATTTACTTATCTCCATGCAAATTCCTCCATAATAAACAATCCCATTCCATCAGTGGTCTACACATGGTTTCCAATCCCCTTTTCCCCTGGTTCCCCCTTTTCTCTCCTCCATTTGGTATGTCAGCTCTCTCCTCACAGGGGCTGGTGCTGGACCAGTGTAGCAGGTAAATGTGTGGGTTCTGAAGTCAGTCTTGTAGGTTTCAGTGACTTGTTTACCTTGATCTGTTGACCTGACCACTAATGGCCTTGTTTACATTGATAAGGCACTTGATGTTCTTTGGTAATAAGCAATAGCAACTGGTTAGCTTAAACAATAAAAACATGAACTTACTAGAATTATATGAACTGGCTAAGAGATCAGATGAAAAAAAATCAGGCCCTGGAAAAATCAGAAATAGCAAGAGCTTGGGGACCAAAGCAGTAGGGCCACTTCTTCAGAGTACTGATGGTGGGTTTTACCAGCTTCACTATTTTCTTTCCTTGTTCTCTTCCATTCACAAGTCAAGTGCCTGGAACTGGTAATGCTATGGGTTTGTTTAGACTCACATTTCCACCCTTTGGCCTGTTGGTGTTCGACAAGACTGTACATAATGGTGGAAAGGCAGTTACCCAAAGAAAGAAAGGAGATGGAATGGATATTGGGCAGGCACATGGGTGGATGCCCGTTTCACTCTCTAACCTGTTTCCTAAGGTGTGAAAGGGATATAATAACAGTGATCCCTCATGGGTTGTTTGAAGTTAAAATAGGGTGATATACAGGAATGGTTTAGCACAGTGCCTGGCACAGAGTAAGCCTACAACAAGTAGGGGACCCACAATGAAATTCAATACTCTAAGCGTAGTAGAGTGGGATGCCATTTTTCTCATTTCAGATCCTACTAACAAAGGGAGGGGTGGAATGCACATTTTCTCCAGCTATGGTCATGAATGACTCTAACTCAGTTTCTTGTCAGCCAAGACCCTTGAGTTGTCTCCATCGGTGCTTCTGTCAGCTTTTAAATCTCCCTCTACACCCTGACACAGCTGACTGTTTGGTCTTTACACTTACTTCATGACACTTTAATCTTGTTAGATAATAACCCATCCCTGTGTCTCCTCCATAGCCTGGAATCTGGATTCTATCTTCAAACAAAAACTTTTAACTTTGTGTGACTTGCATTTTTGTTACCAGATTAACTGAGATTACAAGAGAAAAATGCATATGAAATCCTTTGCAAATATGAAGCACAAAACAAATTAAAGGTATTATTTTTAGTGGCCCTTTGGGTCTTCCCATGTGCCAATGGATGCACACTTGTTAGCATGATGTCTGTTTTCCTGGCACATGCCCAATTCCTTGTTTTCCAGTTTCGGTTCCACTAGGGGAAATAATGCCACACACCTCCCGGAGCAAGCACACCTAAGTACTTTACAAGCAAGACTATGTGGGGTTTTCCCATTACCGTCAGTCTTCTGGGTAATTTCAAGGAATTCAGGTTTTAAGCAGACAGCAATTTAGTTCTGAAGCCATATGGGCATATGTTCTCCATCTTTCAAATTTGACCTTGGCTGGCTTCAAAAGCAACAACCAGTGCTATTTCAGAGCAAATGTAATTTGCATTATCTGATTGTCAACAATGCAGTATCTCTACTCTACATGGTCATGGTCATGGAAATAGATACAATAAAGACTTTATATGAATAGCACTGGTGAGGGATTTAGAGTAATGTTATTTACATAACTTCAGCTTCTTCTGTGGAAACCATGCAGAGCAGTGATATTCTGTGAAGAATGTATTAACGATCTATGCCTGCTGGGTGCGTGTCCTTCACCTTTTAACAAATTTACTTAGATGCCAAACAAAACTCCTTAGCACTACTGTTCTTTCAACTGGAATTAAATTCACTCCACCATATTAAAACAAAATAAAGACATTTCACTGTGCAAGGATAGTACATATCTTTGCGCTTTAGGCCATGCTCGGTCCACCGAGGTGCCTGGTACATTTTCTGATGCTGGTAGTGTTATTTTGCATTCCTATTTCCTATTCCATGATAAGTGTTCATGCCTCTCCCATTAATTTTTCATATTGACATTTATTATGTTTATGTATCTGAGGAAAGTAAATGCCTTTCCTGTTCTGTTCAAAAACATTTTCAGCAGATACCAAACTCATTGAATTATTGTTTTTTGGTCTTCCAAATCCAGGGCTCTTTAAGGCATATGACAAGGTCTTTGAGAAGTGATTAAAGGTCTCTGTTCCCTAAACCAGTCTTTGATCCTCAAAGGAAAGTAACTCTAGCCATAACTGATCTCTCCTGGAATAAGGCAGAGGTGAACAACTGAATGCAAGAGTGAGTGCTTGGGGAACACGCTGACTGTGAGCAGATACTTCTCTTTTCTCTTCAACAATTCCCCCACTCCAGAGGTCTGATCAAGCTAAATTTCTGGTATTTCATGAACAGTCCCCGAGCCATCGGAGGGTACTCTGGCTTCAATCCTCCTCGAGATAAGAAAAGTTCAGCTGTGACAGGAGGCATTTTCCGGCTGGAGCATGTATGTTACAGCACAGCGCCTGGGAGGGAGGTTTGCTGAATTGTGACGAAGAAGATTCTAAACAAAGGCCTTGGAAAGTGAAAGTGTCCCCTGCAGAGAGACATGATTTCATCTCAGTCCCCAGCTCTGCTCCACAAGTGTGCAAGGGATTTCGTGTCTCCTCACAGCTTTGATGCTCTGAATGCTAATTGGAAAATGTAAACTTGATAATGCTTCTCTCCCGCCTATGTATTACTTGTACTTGGATGGATTCTGGCCTCACAAGGCGAGCTCATGATATTTGGTGTAAGATGCTTTATGGGGGCAGTGTTTTTATGTACCCTCCATACTACTTTTTAAACATCCTGGGGCCAGATTCCATTATTTCCTTTTTCTTTGCTGACTTCACAAAGCAGATGATTATTCCCATAAATTGGCCTTCTCCCTCCTTTTCATCTTTTGCTAGTAAGAGCAGAAATAAAACCTATATACGTTTCCCTAGAAGATAGGACCCCAGTGGACCTGCAAGGTGAATGTCTATGCGAAATAATATAATTAATTAAAACAGAATGCAGTTTCAATAATGTGACATCATGACTTGATATTTGGGAAGTACATATGAGCTGGGACTCAAAAACAGTATGAATGAGGGCAAGGAAAACATAGGCCAAGGGGCTTCCAAGTAAGACTTTGTAATCTCCTTTAGTGGTAGAATCTCAAAATGTAGTTAAGCTCAGGATAACCTATGGAATTTGGTGCTGATCATGCAATCTTGTGAATGACCCTCAGGTCAGAGATGACTCTTATCTCAGGGCCTGTTTCGTGTTATCCTCTCTGGTTCAGTCTTCTGTGCAGCTGACGATCGTCAGAGCTCTGTGCTGCACAGTGGAATGTCACATGTGTTATAACAAATGCCTTTCTATGCATGGAGGTACATGCAAAGGGCATATTGTAGCATTAAGGACCCTGCCTTACAAATATTGTTTCATATCATGTATGGGAAAATGATATGCTTTAGGTTTTGTTGTATGAGATCATTTAACTTTATTTTCTGTGTATTGCATTGAATTGCAGAGTCCTACTGGCACACACTATACCTTGCTAAGTTCTATCACATTATTTAGCTAAGGTAGAAGAAGGACTAGGGCACTCATATGCCACCAGATGAGGGGGAAGATTCTTCCAGAAAACCAATGGGTGAAGAAGGAAAATACTTGGAGCAACGATTCTCAAATTACTGTGCATAACATTCACCTTGGACTTGCACACACACACACACACACACACACACACACTCACACACACTCCTATGCCCCAACCATGGGCATATAATTCTCTAAGTGTTAGCTGAGGCTCTCTATATTTTAAACAAGCGTGTAGGTGATTTGGAGGCAGGTAGTACATTGGCCATACTTTTAGAAATACTTAACTTGGAAACAGGATACAGAAAAGAACTCAGACCTGGGAGCCCAGCTGACCTGGGTTTGGGTGCAGTGCTGTTTATTGGTCAAGTTTCTTAACTTTAAGCTTTATTTTGTTCATGTATAAAATCAGTATAACTGTACTTCCCTGAATGTGTATTGGTGATAGTACAATACTTAGTACATTGTTGGGTACATGACAGGAGCTTGATATAAAGCACAATTCTTCTTATTATTATTAATATTTTTTAAAAAATCATGTACAAGGAAGTGCTAAAGTGACCTCAACACAAGACAAACTCCTGTAAACCACAAGTAGGGCCAAGCCAAGAAAAAGGCTTTAGATACTGGTAGATAATGCTATTATCAGCAACTTGGGTTGGCCAGTCCAACCTCTGTGCATGTGGCTTCCTTCTTTTTATTCTCTGGGTCATTTTGCTCTTTTCTTATTTGAAGGTGAACACCACAAAACTTGTTTTGTTACTATAAATTAGATTCCCTTGTGGATATACTAGAAAAATAGGGAGTGAGATACTCCTGTTTTCCCATGCCAGTTGAAGGCGTTATCCCTGAGGTTGTTCTAATATTCCAAAGGAGTGCTTGAAGACAGTGACTACAGGAAGGGAGAAATGCCAGGAAGGTGAGCTCAGAAGCTCAACTACTCTGCACTGATGGAAGCTATCTACATAGTTCCGTTTCCGAAGCAGGATTCAGCACTCTAATGTACTGGTTGCAAAAAGGATGTGATAGGTCAGGGAGTTGGTAATGGTGGTGGTAGAGACGGGGCCTGTTTCATAGTCATGTCACCATGCAGTTGCACAAGGTCCCATGCTTAGAAGTGCCCCATATTGCTTTTACTATTCTTGTGTCACCCTCTTGAAGTTTTTAATAATTCTGAACAATGGCACAACATTTTCATTTGGACTGGGCCTCATGTTTTTGTAGCCAGTCCTGGATGGATATTAGAAGGGCTACTGTAGATATTGTTAAGGATATCATCAAGGGGGGGGCAGTTAAAACATTGATGAACTCTGATTTATACTCTGAAGAGATGTTTCTTCTGTTGAGCAAGAATAGATCATAGGTAAAGGGGAAGAAGAATGGAAGGAAAAAAGGCTAGTAAGAAAGTATTTCATTCCAGTATCTAGGTGAGAGATGATAGTAGAATGGGATAGATTATGTAAATGGAGTACCCCAGGCGACAGAAGGAATTTGAGTTGAAATACATTTGTGGTGGCAGAGCCAACAAGACTGAAGTGTAACAAAAAAAAAAGTGTGGTTGTTACATACTTCTGCCATCAGCAAGATGGCTTCTTGTAAAGTGAGGAAAATGCTCAGGAACCATGCTGGTGGGAGTAGTATGTTGTGCATAAGATTTTTGGCACTGACCCTGACAGCTTTTGGGCCTAGAGTCTAATGACTCAGCTGAATGAAAGCTCTGCAGAGCGGGTTTCAGGCTGACCCAGGTCACCCAGTGGCGAATCTAGTGTGTGGGGCAGAGTTGCAACTGTGGTCCCAAGCTGCTGCTGACAGCAATTATTGATGATGGTCCTTTGTCTTGACTTGGTGGTAGTCAATGAATGAAGAGGCTTATGTTGGACTGGATACATCAATACAAGCTTGTTAAGCAGAAACAGCAGAAGAAAACCACCCAAACACCAGTTAAATGGTTTTTTTAGAGCTCCAATATTGTCTAGACTAAAGAGGGCAGCATTTAAATATTTATAGTGGTTTCTTGTTTACTGTGTTTTATTTTCTTTGGCTTGTGGAAAATATTACAAAGATGAATTTCATGGTTGTTACTGATGATTAAATTCCATAATTAATCTTAAACTCAACATGACCTACTGCTATTTCTTTAATCTAACTAATGAGACTCCTTGGAATTTACATTAACCAATTAATCAACATGACTTTGGGGAAGATATTAGGGCTGCAAGTCCTCATAGCCACAAAGTCAATAGTCATTTCAAATTTAGAAACCTCAGAGACCCAAGCTTATTTTATACCCACCTACATTGACTTTAATCATGTTTATGAAGTGCATGGAGCTACCATTATTTTTCTTTAATTTCTCTAGCTTAGTCTGGTTATGGAGCTGAGGATGTCACATGGTCTTGAGATAATGAGCTTTTTTTTTTTTCATAGTGGTTCTATGAGAGGCTTTGTGTTTCCTCCATTAAAATGGAAAAAGAAAGCTAGGTTGGCTATTCTTAAATGAAAAATGATTCTCCAAGTCCGTGCTGACATCTTGGGTTAACAAATCTACCATACCACATCAAAATGAAACTAAGACCCTAAAAATGCTCACTGTCGGCCTCCCTGTTTTCCTTCAGAAATAACTGAAACAGAGCTTTAAGGTTTTCCAATTACTTCTACCTTGCATTCTGCTTTGTTGTGCTGGGTTTTTTCCTAAAGCAACATCTCCATTGGATGACACGAAAGTAAAAGAAATGGTAGAGCATAAAGCCCCTCAAAAACAAGATAACACCATCATTGAATGAATTGGTCTTTCATCAGACTGAAACCTTTTAGCCTGTTTTCATGTGTAAAGCAAAACTAGGGCCTCAGAAAGACATTGGCCAACAGGCCAATATATTTGTTTGTTTTAATTTGTGTATTCAATTGGTTTTAGAATCCACTTTAAAGATACACAAATATTTTCTTTGGAAATGCAGATACTTCCTGCATTTATGAAGGGAAAAATAAATGAAAGCTCTGTTTGTTTTACAGGACCAGATGTGGGCTGGATACAATGTAGGATGGAGCAAAAAAGACTGGGACTGGCTTGGGGCCCCACTCTAGCACCAGCTATGACCTTAGGTGAGTCACAGACACCCTCCCCCAGCCTCACTGTCAACTGTAAAATATCAATAAAATGCTGATATGAATGTTGAGTTTTCTTCTAGTTCCCCGATTTGTCAATACCAAGAGCCACTTCCTTTTTGTTTCTTCATTTCTACAATTTCAATAATTTAATGGGATTTTTCTTGCACTAATCTGCGACTCAGTTCAGTATATTTCCCAAATCATTTCACCCTCACCCCCGTTAAAAAAAAATCTTTTACCCTCTGGTGAACCTCCAAGGCAAAGCAAGATGTCTTTCCAGAGGGATTTAATTAGAGGCTTATTGATTTTCCTCACATTGGTCCATTGTCCCTTAGTTTTTCAGTTGTTTATAAACACACAAACTCACATTTAAGTGTTTACAGGCACAGATTATGTAAACAATTATTGTAGAGTTAAGAAAACATATAATCACAGAAGGAGTTGGTTGTTGATACATTTTAAAATATTTTACTTTACTCCTGGGGGGAAAAAAAGGGTGAAAAAATGTGAACAGCCCACAGCCTACATTATATTTTATGTAAACTAAGATTCAATCTAATCCATCTATCCATCCATCCGTCCATCATTCTTCCTAGCAGAAAACACTGATGTCTGTAGTATGATGGTAACACGTGCTCATCATGGGGATGATTTGAACTTCAATACTCTGTTAGAATTGCCATAGAATTTCACTTTCGATCAGTCTCCTCTATCAAGCAAGTGAATATATTCCAAGCACTAAGACACAATTATGAAAGGCCCAATGAGCTACATATCATTCAGTTATTACAGGTCTCATAAATGATTTCTTCCAGTCCTTTATGGATTATTCTAATATCACCTTTATTTCCCTGGAGAACTGCAAGAATTTACCTGACTTTAAATGTAGTTTTTCCTTTGGCAAAAGAAGTTTCACAGAAACTGACCACTGCAAAATGTTTACAGAGGACAATTTTTTCATCCTTTCTTCTGCATAGTTAGTGTTTTCCTGGGAATGGGATTTGGGATTAACTCTGAAATACATTACTGGAAGCTACAACTAAAACTTTCACAGACACAAAAAGACAAAGACTGTGTGAGTCCACTCCTAGGAGTTATCCAGAGTAGTTAAACTCATAGAAACAGAAAGTACAATGATGGATGATTGCCAGAGGCTGGCAGCAGGGGCTGAGGGGTGGAAATGAAGAGTTAGTATTTAAAGAATCCAGAGTTTCAGTTTCGAAAGATGAAAACATCTGGAGAGGGATGGTGGTGATAGTTACACCACAGTGTGAATGTATTTAATGTCACAGAACTTTATCCTTAAAAATGGTTAAAATGAAAATTTTAATGTTATGTATATTTTGCCACAATTGAAAAAAATGGAAAACCTTTCAAAATATCCTGAATCTTTCATTTAGTTTTCAGCTATAGGATAGTCCAGGATGGTGATTTAATTGGTCAGTTTGTAAAATAATGAATATTTCAGATGTTCAAGCTGAAATTTGGTGAAATTCCTCAGCAAAAAAATAGAAATTATAATTTAAACTTTGAGTATCTTAATACTTTCTTAATAACTGAACAATTAAGGCAGTAAATGCAACAAATGTTGACATAAAGGTGTCATATCTCTAGAGTAACCCTGTCCCACAGAAATGTAATGTCAGTCACATATGCAAATTTAAAGACTCTGGGAGCCACACTTGAAAAAGTAAAAGCAAATAGGTGAAGTTAACTTCAATAGTGCATTTCATTTAATCATATATGACTACATTGTTGTCATATCAATGTATAATTGATATAGAAATGATTAATCAGAAGCTTGATATTTTTTTCATTCCAAGTCTTCGAATTTGGTGTATATCTGAAGCACATCTCAATTTAGGTATTACATTTTTTTGGAAATTCTTGATCTATGTTTAGATTTCATCAAATTTGCAGTTGAAATAGTAGATTCTTCTAAGTTATTCCAAACATATCTGAACATTTTCTAATAACTGAACATCAAAAAAATGATTTCCCTTAATATTTGCATCCACATGGACAAAACGGGTTCATTTCTTTCAGAATTGATTTGATTTTGAAATAAAAGCATATCAATTTCAGATCTACATTCATTCAAATTAAATAAATTTGCCACTCTTTGTCAAGTCCAAAAAGGTATAAGTTGAAAGCAACACTCACTTTTTAATATCAATATCTTCAATTTTTTCATAGTTTTTATAAAACTATGTCTATTTATATAAAGCTCCCAATTCTAATAATATTTTCTGCAGAGTGACTCATCTTAGAAAATGTATAAAATCACTACTATTGGTGCATATTATGAGAAGTTTACATTTTAGCATAAATTCCATAACTGTTTAGCTTTGTCACAAGCTTTTTTGTATATAAAGACTTTTTAAAAAGATTTATTTATTATTTGAGAGAGACAGAGAGCAAGGGCAGGGGCAGAGAGTATCTTCAAGCAGACTCCCTGCTGAGTGCAGAGCCTGATGCAGAGCTTGATCTCATGACCCTGAGATCATGACCTGAGCCGAAATCAGGAGATGATGCTTAACGACCTGAGCCACCCAGGCACCCCTGTATATAAGGACTTTTTAAAAGTAGTTTACAACAAAATTGAGAACAAGGTACTGAAATTTCCTATAGACCATCTGCCCCAGCACATGCACAGTCTCTGCCATTATGAGCATCGCTCAACAGAATGGTACATTTTTTTTACCAAGGATGAACCGATATTAACATGATCATCCTCCAGAGTCCATACTTTACCTGGGCATTCACTCTTTGCTTTGTATATGCAATGGATTTGGACAATGTACAATGACATATAACCATCATTATATCCTACAGAGTATTTTCACTGCCCTTAAAAATCCTATGTGCTCTGCCTATTCATCTCTCCTTCACCCCACACTTGGTAACTCCTGATCTTTTCATTGTTTCAACAGTTATATCTTTTCTTTATGATTTTATTTATTTATTTGAGAGAGAGGGAGAGAGACCAAGCATGAACTGGGGGATGGGGAAAAGAAGAAGGGGAAGTAGAGGGAGAAGCAGGCTCCTAGCTGAGCAGGGAGTCTGATGTAGGGCTTGATCCCAAGACCCTGAGATCATGACTTTTGCCAAAGGAAGACACTTAACCCATTGAGTCACCTAGGTGCCCCCCATTTTGCCTTGTCCAGAATGTCATATAGTGGCAATCAGACAATACATACTGTATGTGAAATAAGCCTTCTCAATTTGGCTTATTTCATATAGTAATATGCACTTAAGTTTCCTCCATGTCTTTTCATGGCTGGATAGCGTATTTCTTTTTAGCAGTGAATAATGTTCTGTCATCTGGCTGTACCACAGTTTATCTATCCATTTACACACTGAAGGCCATTTTGGTTACTTCTAAGTTTTGGCAATTATGAATAAGTCTGCTGTTAACATCTGTGTGCAGGGTTTTATGCTGGCATAACTTTTCAACTCCTCTGGGTAAATATTAAGAACTGTAATTGCTGGATTGTATGGTAAAAGCACGTTTAGTTTTGGAATAAAGTGCCAAACTACCTTCCACAGCGGCTGTACCATTTTGCACCAGCAATGCATGAGAATTCCTGTTGCTCCACATCTACACTAGAATTTGATCTTATCAGTGTTCTAGAATTTGACCATTTAAATAGGCATGTGGGGTATCTTCTTGTTGTTTTAATTTTCCTGATTACATACTGATGTGGAACATCTTTTTAGATTTGCCATTTGGTGTATTTACCATTTCTATATCTTTGATGAGGTATTGGTGAAGATCTTTGGCATATTTTAAAAATCAGGTTGTTTGTTTGGGCACTGGGGGGTGGGGGGGCCTCTGTCAGTTAAGCACCTGACTCCTGGTTTCAGCTCAGGTCATGATCTCAGGTCATGAGCCCCGCATCAGGCTCTATCGGGGGAGTCTGCTTGAGATTCTCTCCCTCTGCCCTTCCCCTCTGCTCTCTCTCTCTTAAATAAATAAGTCTTTTTCTAAAACAAATCAGGTTGTTTGTTGTTTTATTGTTGAGTTTTGTCAGTTCTGTGCATATTTTGGATAGCAGATGTGTCTTTTGCAAATATATTTTCCTAGTGTGTGTCTTATCTTCTAATTCTCTTCACATTGTCTTTGACAGAGTAGAAGCTTTAAATTTAATGCAGTCCAGTTTATCAACTATTTTTTCATCGATCATGTCTTTGGTGTATCTAAAAAGGTACCACCATACCCAGGGTCATCTAGATTTTCTCCTATATTATCTTCTGGGAGTTTTACAGTTTTGCTTTTTATGTTTGAGTCGCTGATCCACTTTGAGTTAATTTTTGTGAAGGGTGTAAGGAGTGTGTTTAGATTTATTCTTTTTGCATGTGCATGTCCAACTGTTCTAGTACCATTGGTTGAGGAGATAATCTTTGCTCCATTATATTGCCTTTGCTCCTTTATCAAAGTTCAGTTGACTATATTTATGTGGGTCTATTTCTGATCTCTATATTTTATATAGAGAGATTCCACCAATACCACACTGTGTTAAGCCAGAGCAAACAGACAAGAAAAAGAAATAAAAGGCATCCAAATTGGACAGGAAGAAGTAGAACTGCCACTATTTGTAGATGACATGATTATTATATGTAGAAAACTCTAAAGACTCCATCAAAAAACCCCCAAATGCCCCCAAGGTTTTAGAGCTAATAAAGGAATTCAGTAAAGTTTCAGGATACAGAATCAATGTACAAAAATCAGTTGTGTTTCTACACACTAACAATAAAATATCAGAAAAAAATAAACAATCCCATTTAGAAATTCATCAAAAGGAATATAATATCTAGGAATAAATTTAACCAACAAGGTGAGAGACCTGTACACTGAAAACTATAAGACAATGATGAGAGAAACCAAAGAACATGCAAATACATGGAAAGATATTCCATGTTCATGGACTGGAAGGATATTGTTAAAATGTCTATACTACCCAAAGCAATCTACGGATTTAATGTAATCCCTATCAAAATTCTAGTGGCATTTTTAACAGAAAATGAACACATAATCTTAAAATTTTGATGGGATCACAGAAGACCACAAATAGTCAAAGCAATCTAGCTAAAGTAATCAAAACAGTGTGGTATTGGCATAAAAACAGACACATAGATCAATGGAACAGAACAAAGAGCTCCAAAATAAGCCCACACATATATAGTCAAAAAATTTTTGATAAAAGGAGGCAAGAACATACAATAGGGGAAGGACAGTCTATTCAATAAATGGTGTTGGGAAAACTGGACAGCCACATGCAAAACCATAAAACTCCTAAAAGAAAACAAAGATGGTAAGCTCCTTGATATCAGTCTTAGTGATGATTTTTTTATCTGACTAAAAGCAAAGACAACTAAAGCAAAAATAAACAAGTGGGACTACATCAAACTAAAAAGCTTCTGCACAACAAAGGAAATCATTAACAAAATGAAAGGCAATCTACTGATTGGATGAAAATATTTGTAAGTCATATATCTGATAGGGGGTTAATATATAAAGAACTAATATAACTGAATAACAAAAAATCCCTCCCAAACAATATGATTTATTAATAAGCAGTGGATCTGAATAGACATTTTTTTCCAAAGAAGACATATAGATGGATAACAGGCACAAGAAAAGATGTTAAACATCACTAATTATCAGAGAAAGGCAAATAAAAACCATAATGAGATATTACATCATGCCCATCACAATAGCTATTGTAATATATAGAAAAGAAATAACAAACATTGGTGAGGATGTGGAGAAAAGGGAACTCTTGTGTACTATTGGTGGAAATGGAAATTGATATAGTCACTATGGAAAACAGTATGAAGTTTACCCAAAAAATAAAAATAGAACTGGTATATGATCCAGCAATTTTATTTCTGGGATTTATCTGAAGAAAACAAAAATAGTAATTTGAAAATATATATGAATTCCCATGTTGACTCTGTTATGTACAATAGCCAAGATCTGGAAACAACCTACACATCCATAAGCGGATGAATAAAGATACTCACACACATACACAATCAAATATTATTCAGCCATAGAAAAGAATAAACTCTTGCCATTTGTGACAATATGGATGGATCTTGAGGATGTTATCTTAAATGAAATAAATCAGAGAAAGACAAGTACATATGAGCTCACTAATAAATGGAATCAAAAAAATAGAATAAACAAAACAACAAAAGCTCATCGATTAAAAGGATAGATTGGTGGCTACTGAGGGGTTAGGGTGGGTGGGAGTAAAATGGGTGAAGAGGGTCAAAGGATACAAACTACCAGCTAAAAAATAAATAAGTCATGGGGATATAATGCATAGCATGGTGACTAAAGTTAAAAAACACTGTACTGCATATTTAAAAATTACTGAGAGTAAGTCTTAAAAGTCCCCATCACGAGAAAAAAATTCTTTATGTATGGTACTGGATGTTAACTAGACTCATTATGGTGATTGTTTCACAAGGTATACAAATACTGAATCATTATGTTGTATACCTGAAACTAATATAAAGTTATGTGTCAATTTTATCGCAATAACTGACTACTGTAGTCATGACTACTGCAGATTGATAGTAAGTCTTGAAGTCAGGTGGCATCAGTCCTCCAACATTGTTCTTTTTCAATATTGTGTTGGTCATTCTGGGTCTTTTGCCTCTCCATATAAATTTTAGAATATGTTTGTTAATATCCACAAAATAACTTCTTGGGATTTTAATTGGGATTGTATCTGCAGATGAGGGTGAGAACTGGCATCTTCACAATATTGAGTTTTCCTATCCATGAACATGGAATATCTCTTAATTAATTAATTCTTCTTCGATTTTATTCATCAGAGTTTTGTAGCTTTCCTCATTTAGCTCTTATATATATGCCGTTATGCTTACATCTAAGTATTTCATTTTGGGATACTAATGTAAATGGTATTGTGCTTTTATTTTCAAATTTCACTTGTTTATTTTTGGTATCTAGGAAAGCAATGGACTTTTGTGTATTACCTCTTGTACACTGCAGACTCGCTATAATCACTGATTAGTTCCAGGAGGATTTTTTGTTAATTCTTTCAGATTTTCTATGTAGATGATTATACCATCTGCAAGCAGTCTTGTGTTTTCCTTCCCAATCTGTATACATTTTATTTCTTTTACTTGACTTACTGTATTAGCAAGGGTTTTCCAGTATAATGTTGAAGACAAGTGGTGAAAGAGGACTTTCTTCTTTCCTTTTCGTGATCTTAGAGGGAAACCTTCAACTTTCTCACCACCAAGTAGGTTATTAGCTGTAGGCTTATACAGTGTCTTTATCCAGTTGAGAATACTCCCCTCTATTTCTAGTGTACTAAGAGTTGTTATCATGAATCGGTGTTGGATTTTGTCAAATGCTTTTTCTGTGTCTATTGATGTAACCATGTGATTTTTCTTTAAAGTCTGTTAATATGATGATTATATTCATTGATTACCTGTCTTGGGATAAATCCCGCTTGATCATGATATATACTTTTTTAATACTTCTTTGGATTCTATTTGTTGAGAATTTTTGTATTATGTTTATGAGTCTCTAGTTTTCTTGTAATGTGTTTGTCTTGTCTTGATATTAAGGTGATGCTGACCTAATAGAATAAATTAGGGGGTATTCCCACTGGTTCTCTCCTCTGAAAGAAATCATAGAGAATTAGTATAATTCATTCCTTAAATGTTTGATAGAATTCACCAGGGAGGGGGACCTGGGTGGCTCAGTCTGTTAAGTGGCTGCCTTTGGCTCAGGTCATGATCTCAGGGTCCTGGGTTCGAGCCCCACATCAGGCTATTCACTCAGCGGCGAGTCTGCTTCTCCCTCTGCCTCTGTGATCCCTTTCCCTCTGTGATTGCTTTCACTCTCCCTAAAATAAATAAAATCTTAAAAAAAATAATTCACCAGGGATCCCCTCTGGGCCTGGTTTGAGAGGTTGTTAGTAATTGATTTAATTTCTTTAATAGATACAGGCATATTTATGTAATTGATTTCTTCCTGTGTGAATTTTGGCAGATTGTGTCTTTCAAGGAATTGGTTCATTTCATCTAGGGTATCACATTTATGGGCATTGAGTTGCTCATAGTATTCCATTATTATTCTTTTAATTTCCATGGGATCAGTAGTGATGCCTCTTTTTTCTGATATCAGTAATTTGTGCCCTCTATTTTCCTTTGTTAGTCTCATTAGGGAATTCATTGATTTTATTGAACTTGACCAAGAACTACTTTTTAGTTTTGTTGGTTCTATTTCGTTTTTTTTCAATCTCATTGGTTTCTGCTCTAATTTTTATTATTTTTTTCTTCTACTTAATTTAGATTTAATTTGCTTTTCTTTTTTCCAGTTTCCTAAGGGAGAAACTTAGATGACTGAATTTAGAACTTTCTTCCTTTGTAATATATGCATTCAATGCTATAAATTTTTTAAGAACTGCTTTTGCTGTATCCCACACATTCTGTTAAGTTGTAATTTTACTTTCATTAGTTCAAAACATTTAAAACTTCTCTTGAGATTTCTTCTTTGACCCATGTGTTAGTTAGAAGTATGTTGTTTAATCTCCACATATATTGAGATTTTCCAGTTATCCTTCTGTTACTAATTTCTAGTTTAATTCCACTGTGGTCTGAGAACAGACACTGAACAAAGTGTCTTCTTTTAAATGTGTTAAGGTGTTATTTATGGCCCAGAATATGATTTACGTCAGCAGATGTTCAATGTGGACTTGAGAAAAGTTTGTATCAACTGGATGTGATTGACATCCATAAACTATCTTATCCAACAATAGCAGTTGATACAAATAAGTTTCTTTAAATTTCAAATTTAGTTTGTTCATATGTACAGTGATAGTGGTGAAAAATAGAAATCATTTTGCCATTTTTTGGTTTTGATTATCAACTATGTAGGAAGGATTCATTTTGTTTCAAGAAAATCTTGCATTGAAGTTAAATCTTTTAAAACTGTTCCATGACTCAACCAATATGTGTTGGCAAAGTACACAACATAATTAAAATCATTGTCTTCTACTCTCATCAACAGTTCTATAAACTGGTGATGATCCCTAGCATTTGCACATATATTGAATAAGTTTTTAAAAAGTAGACTCCATACACTTACAACCCTGAGATCAAGACCTGAGCTGATATCAATAGTCAGATGCCTAACTGACTGAGCCACCCAGAGGACCCATATTGAATTATTTTTAGCAATTACACCCATGAAGAGTGCCCAGCTGACTCAGTCAGTAGAGCCTGTGACTCTTGATCTTGCGGTTGTGAGTTCAAGCCCTATGTTGGAGGTAGAGTTTATTTCAAAATAATAAATGTACAGCTTCAGAACATACACTGTGCAATTACACCCATGATATTTTACATAAAGGCCACTTTAGAAGACTGAGCACAAATAGTTTCAATATGAACCCTAGAGTGGAGCAAACCAATAAAGGAATCATCTGTTTTTTGTTTTAAAGTTCCATTAACTTCAGATTTTTAACCCAATATACCTGGAACACTGTCCATCATGGTAGAAACTATTTTCATGTCTAGTTGAAGTTATTCTTTGACAGATATAAACAGTTGAGCAATATTTGCACAAGTTTTATTTGCTTATTTACTTTTGGTTTGATTTGATATTTCTTAGTAAATTTGGAAGTTCTTTAAGAACTTGGGCTTATTGGGCTGTGTATCTTATACAACTCATTGAAAGCCAAAGTAAAGTTCTTGCAATATTCGATCTTTGATACTGTTAGGAAAATCTGGCATTCTATGTTAAGTTGCTTTCTAGCTTCATTGAAGAAATTCCACTTTTTATATTTTTTTGTCTTGCCCTCATTTTTTGCATAATTAATCTAATTATGAAAATTATGCAAAAAATTAACCATGTCTCTGTCTTTAAACTAGTTTTCTATTTTCTGTATGTACAAGAATTCAAGATGGTTATAGTTGGCCAAAATTATATCCTAGATCCTTTTAAAAAACATATTAAGTTTGTTTCTTGGACATTTAATTTGAATTTCACATGACTAATGTCACTGATGCCTTTTTGACTTTTGAAAGGAAACTGATTACCAATATCATTGAATAGCATTTTGTAATAGGATTTTGCAAAATGCACGTATAAGTATTAGACTCAATCATTGTAAACTGAATGATGAAAATGTCTGCTCAGAACTTACTGTGAGAATTTAGAAGCTAAATTCAGGCTTCATAGTAAATGTTCCCACTTGGGATTGAGAAGTCAAACTGTTTGCTATTTGTGAACTTAGATAAAAATTACTTTTATTTTCTGTATCTAAAACTATGAAATGTAACTGCTAAACAAGGAACTAAAACAGCTCTATGGCCTGGCAACAATCACTGTGTCTCTCATAGTCTCTGTCTTCCTCTATTTGCTGGAAATCCCTTTAGCTATCAAATGCTTTTTCTGCTTTTTCAAAAATTCTGCTGTTTTCTAACATGGCTTCCACTAGCTGTGGCACCAGTTCTAACTTTGTAGCCCCTTTGTGGCACTGTTTCAGTTACCAATTCTAACAGGCTCGAGGTGTCCACATTTCCCAGGTGGAATCCCTAAGAGCAATGACATGACTTGCCAATTTTTCACATTCAGTGAGTCACTGGCTAGCCTATTGGGCAGCTATCCATCCCCGAGCCCATCAGCTGAGGAAATGAGGTCATTTGGGAGAAGCCAGGGACATGAGGGCAACAGTGACTCTCCACAGGGTGGTTGCCCTTAGAAATAGTGTGGGCAGGCAGGAAAAAATTATCAGACATCTGAAATACTCAAGATTGGTGTAGAAGATCACTATAGCTCCTATTCTGATAAGCTGTATACCAAATTACTGGAAAGATTCAGAAGAATTTTCTGAGGAAGAAGAAAAGATTTTTGAAGGAGAATTCTTTGTCCCAAGAGAAGAAGAAAAAAGGATGCCAGTATTATCGGGGCACTTCAAACTATTGATGTCTAAATTTGATGCCCTTCTGTCATTTTCCATCCATAGCACCGATGAATGGATGGAAACCCTTCACCTTGTTTCATGGATTCCTTTTCTGGTAATAAGCTCCTGGATGGCCTCTTTGCAGCCAACATTCTGTATTCTAAGTTGGTCTGTGCATGAGAAGAGTATATTATATTTTACTTAAATGTGATGCTTGATTTCCTCTTCCCAGAACTAAGTTGTGACTTCTAATTAATTCCATTTATAAGTAAATATGGAACATACACTATGCAAGGTGCTTTGAAGAATATAAGCATGAACAGTGTATCTATTCTCCCCTCAAGGAGCAGACAATCTAAAAGAAGTTTTATGACTTATAACCAATTATCTGTAATGAAAGGAGAATCTGGTGTCCCAAAAGAGGTACAGATTAGGAAAAAATTTTATAAGCGTTCAGAAGAAGACTAAAAGCAATGTTGAGCTGTAAATATTTCACACTGGACTCTGGGTTGTGTACTTGGAGGAAACCCTAATTTGTAGTATTTGCTGATTTCCATAGTGCAAATAAACCCAGTATGGCCAATTTCAAGCTGCCAATCTGAAATCACTGAACATATATTTGGGAAGAGACATGTAGTCACCCATCATTTTGTAGTATTTCCATCATTCAGATGGGATACCCTTAAAAAACCTCAAGAACAGAGAGTAATAAAATGTAGTAAAATAATTAGGAGGTACGTAATCTTTGTTTTTAGTAAATTTGTTTAATAACAGATATTTAACTTAAATTTAATATTTAATAACAGATTTGTTTAACAACTGGCTTAGAAAATTCCCCAAAATGTAGCAAGTGCTACTTTCAAGCCACTCCAGCACACTGTGGGTTAACAGGTTGTGAGGAACTTGGATTCTAACTGGGGGAGGGATAGATCAAAAGGAGGCCTTTAGGTTGAGCCTCTGGACACAGTTGTGGAGAGGACAGGCCCATTCCTGAGAGAGAAAATGAGAAGAAGGAATCGAAGAACAAAAAGCTTGAAGCATGAATGGAAAAAAAAAATGAGCAAACCACTTCTATAACCCAACTCAGTCACTAACTACTGACCAAACTCAGGGCTAATTCTCACGTCCAACTCCACCCATTTCAAACTGATGACAATGATAACAATAATAATGGTAGTGGCGGCTAATATTTGTTGAATGATTGCTTGGTGCCAGGTACCGTTCTAAGTAAGGAACAAACTTCCCTGTTTCCTTATTTACCATGTTGCCGAGCAGCCACTGTCTCCTCTGGGTGAGGCACTCCATTCTCTGGCTCACCACCGAGCCTGCTGTTCACCCTTGTCTTTCCCACACCATAGTGCAAGCTGCCCTTTGTCACTGAGCTTGTGCAAGTGCTTTGTGCAGAGTGAAGAAATAGTCCTCTGCATCCATGACTCAGAAATGTGAAAACAAAGGAGAGATGACCACATCTTTCCAGAGAGATAGGAAAGAGTGTATTTCTTTGTAGACATAGAGAACACTTCCATGGGTTTGATGTGGAAATATCTGATCTGTTCCATTAATTTATATTCTGTTGACCACCAACCCTTCCACACCCTGCCACTGGCACTTGAGTTTGAAGTCCTATTTCTGAGGGCAAGACAGTCCCAACAACAAGTAGTAAAATCAAAACTAGTTTTATAGTCAAGGACTTGCTGTGTTGAGGAAGTCTGCCAGTTTAAAATGTGTCCAAAACTTTCAAAAGTCAGTGTGGAATGTGATGTATATCAAAATCGTTATGAGACAGGCTTTCTGTACATGGGCTCTGAGCAGTTAGGGTTAAGGGAGTAGAAAGAACTTGGTTTTGATCCTTTCTGCCAATTTCTCATACACCTTGTCTCGTTGGAAGCAATCCTATCTCTCACAATTTCAGGTTAAGAAATGATAGGAGCATCTCACTGTATTGCCACTTAGATTCCGGGAGTGATAGGAAATAGGAACAACAAAAAAAAGTGAAACAAAACTAAGATGAATGGTATTCCAAATACGATAAGACTAGTAATTCTGTTTTTATTTGGAAATCCATTGATTTTGGTAAAATCCACCTGTTCTCAACTTGGAGGAAATGTCTACTTAGAGAGAAGCAATTTCTGTGGTTCAAGTTTGAAATTTGTTTTTAAGGATAGATGAAATGTAAAATTGGAAGAGAAGTGAGAGTACACTTGAGGACCCTTGCAAGGATTACATATCATGCTCCTCACAGGAAGCTGTGTTGATTGAGAAATTCTATAGCTTGAGACACTCACGGGAAACAATGTAATGCATTAATTACAAGGGTAAAGCTGTGCGTATGTGTATGTGTATGTGTGTGTGTGTGTGTGTGTGTGTGTGTGTGTGTGCGTGCGTGTGTGCATGCACAAGGAAGGGAGATTAACCAAATGATGGTTTATTTTCTTAGAATTTGGTATTTGGCTTGCTTCTGCAAAACACTCAAAAGGCAAATAGTCTTTCTGTTCTCCAATAAGATATGCTGAGTTACATCAACATTATTTTCACATTAAAGATAAACCCAGTCGTTTGCTGAGGGTAACATAAGGTATATGGCTTTAGAATAACCACCTCCACCCTTGCCAATAAACAACTTTAGTGAACTCAATTTTCTCTAATTTATAGTCGGCCTGTTTAAATTACTGTTATTTGGCTGGGATTATTTCATAGGGATTTAATTGTGCCTGTAAATCGAGTTTCTTTCAAATTCATCTCTTTATTCACTTTATTTCCATCCCCCATGTCTCATTTTGCATATGCTCCACAACATATCAATAATTTATGCCACAAAGCCTTGTTTTCTCTTTTGTAACTACACACATGTTCTGCATTGTGTAGTGATGTCAAAGGAAATGTGTATATTATGAAAAGGTCTTGAATTTTTCATGAAAGTTGGTTAGGGTGGTTAGGGCCAAATGCCACTTTATAGATCTTTGGGAGAAGTACAAATCTATTTTGTGAAACAGTTTCAAAACTGAGTAAAAGCCATAATAGAATAAACGCTAACAAAGACAATATTTGCTGAGCATTCTTTTTTATCATGAACAGATCTAAACATTTACACACACAATCTAATCCTGATAACCACATTGTTAAGAAGGCTTCATGATCTCCATCTTACAGATCAGGTAACTGCCATGGGAAGTCACTGCATAACATCACACAGCCAGAGATTAACAGAAGAGGAACTTAAACTCAGGCCTTTTGGACCTCAAAACTCAAGTAGTCTTTTCATAAAATCAGTTATGCAACTTTCTTATATGTGGGCCACAATCGTTGAGACAGATTGGTTTTGCTTTAATTCTAAATCTAAAACTAGAACCTCCAACTCTTCTTCTTTTCTTAAAAAACATTTTTTTTCATCCTGTCTGTCCTACTCAATTCCTGCTGGCTCTCAACTGACCACCAAATCAAGTGAATAAAACCTGACGGCATTTGCAGCGAGGGGGAAGGGAATGACATCATATACACAGATGTCTGTAGGGCACAGGCAATAGGAGATCACCCTGAGCTGATACAGAGTTGATGCAGAATATTCATTCATTATTTATTGAATAAATATGCTATATGCTATTTATTGAATAGTATATGCTAAATTAGGGGTCAGCAAACTGTGGCCTGTGAGCCAAATATGTCCTGTCTCCTGTCTTTGCAATAAAGCTGTTTTTTTTTATTTTATTAATTTATTTATTAGAGAGAGAGAGAATGTGTGCACTAGCCCATGAGCAGGGGGGAAGGGGGAAGGGCACAGAGAGAGGGAGAAGCAGACTCCTTGCTGAGCAGGGAGCCTGACCTGGGCTCAATGATCCCAGGACCCTGGGATCATGACCTGAGCTGAAGGCAGACACTTAACTGACTGAACCACCCAGACGCCCCACAAAGTTTCAATGGAACACAGCCATGTGCATTCATTACATATGGTCTACAACTACTTTTGTGTTACAACAGGGACATTGTGTAGTTGTTGATAGACATTGTACAGCTTGCAATGATGAAAATACTCTCTTGCCCTTTATAGAAACTGCTTGTTAACCTTGTGTTAGATAATGATCAAAACAGACACAACTCCTACCCTTGTGACTTTTATTATCTTGTGAGACAATTTAATAAAAATTATTGTATTATTAAACATAATGATACATGCCATGAAAGGAAAGTAGAGTGGGCAACAGATTTTACTGTGCTTATCGTTTAGCTTTGGTTCTTGAAATTCAGTCATTTAGGCTTTATTCTTTTATATTAAAAGGTATTTTTTGAGTAAAGTGTAAACATATACTTCTTCACTCATTTATTCACTCATTTAAATTCGGTGAATATATACTGAGTACCTGCCATGTGGTGGATGCTATATTAGGTTCCAAATATAGGAGTGAACAAAAATTGCAATGGTCTCCTATTTGTTGATTCTTTGACCTTATTTCTCAATTGATTCAGAACTCAGGAAATGAAGAGTTCTAATTATTGAACCCAATCAACTTCCCAACAGAGTCCATTGTAAAATCTGGCTCTTTTTGTCCTTGAATTCTCTGAAATGGCCTTGTATTCTTATAGTACGTCCTCCATTTTAATTAAAACTAGTTTGACTGGGTTTCAACCCTCCAAAACTTGGAGTTTTGTGACTAAGTCAGCTAGATGAGCATGTGGCTTTACAGACTCTATGGTGGGAGGAAGCAATGGAACAAGGTGCTGGAAATGGCTTTTATGTAGACAACCATGTCTGTCCTAGTTCTGTTCTTGGCTTCCTATCTTCCTTCTCCATATGTTCTTCTTGATCTTATCTTATGCTTGAAAACTTCAACTACTGCTATTCTCCTAGTAGCTTTCAGGAGATAGCTCTGTCTCAGTTCCTTAGTTCAGTTGTTTGCTGTTCAAGTACCCTTGAATGTCTCATTGGTGCCTCAAAATTAACTGGACAAATCCACTTCTTCCACCCCTCTCTACAGGCTCCTTGTCTTGACTACACCCTTGGAGAAAAACATGGAGCATAGAAACAGCCAAAACCACATGTCACACCCGAGTGGGGAAATAGCTTCAGGCCTAGGGTGGAGGCCACACTGTGAGGAGCATCCAGGTGAATTCTATCTGCCTGTCCCTAGTTGGGCTCAGTTTACCACCTTGAGGATGTCCCTTTTCCATCCCTCCTAACTCTGACCTCTGTCTCTCCTGAAATTTGACTTGGTTCTCTAAATCTCAATTCCTTAACTTGATTTTATTTATATTTCCTATTTCTATGTCATCCTCCACCTAGGAATACTTACTGGATATTCAGTGTTTTATATATGTTACCTAATTTAGTCCTTAAAATAATCTTACGAGAAAGGTAGCATTATTATTATAATCTATTCCTAGATGAAGGGGTGAGATACCAACAGGTTTGACCTTGTTGTCAAACCTTGACTTGTCCAAGGTTACACAGATGTATGGAACTAGGATTCCAACCAGGTCTGATTGACTCTAAAATAGTGCCCTAATTCCTTCTTCCTGCTATTGGGAATCGATTTCTGTTTCTCTCATCCTTAATGTACTCCTTGGGGGTTCTCATCTTTTTTGGGGGGGGTGGTTCTCATTTTGACACTTACTTTAACATCAATACAAGGGACTAGTAAACTTTTCCTGTAAAGGACCAGACAGTAAATACTTTCGGCTTTGCAGGACATTAGATCTCTATCACAACTATTTTAGCTCTGCCATTGTGGTATGGCCATAAACAATATACAAATGATGCGTGTGGCTCTGTTCCAATAAAATCTTATTTTAGAAGCTGAAATTTGAATTTCATATAATTTTCCTATGTCACTAATTATTATTCTTTCAAGTTTTCAAAAAATCTAAAACCATTCTTAGCTTGTAAAACATACAACAGTAGGCAATGAGTCATGTGATTTGACACTGGGTTTATAATTTTTCTGAAATCCTCACCCATTAGCTGCCACTTACAGTGAGCTGAGTATACACAAACGTTCTAAGCATTTTTATATATATTAACTAATATGTTCTTCATAACCACTGCACGAGGGACATGCTATTATCACCTCAATTTTAAAGATGAAGAAAAGGAGCCACAGAGAGATGAACTAACTTGCACAAGGTTGTACTAAGCTAGGAAATGGGGGGTCTAGATTACAACCCACGCAGGCCAGCTCCAGGGTTGGCATCTTAAGCATGGAGCTATGCTTCCTTTCTGGTTCCTATGAGATAATGTACTTTAAAGTATTTTGAACCCTATAAAGGGTTATATAAGTTAATAACTATCATAATTTTTAGTATTACATCTTTATCTAGGTTCTTAAACGGATTGGATAGTAATCAAATTGATGTTAATCAAAACAAAAACACCCAGGCATGCTGTGAGATGGTATCTCTTTTTCTGTCCATCTGAGCATTCAACATTTGAAGCACTGAATTTTCATCACAAATAACCAATGCAGGAGACTTCTTATAGGTAGTTTGCTATTTGCTTCCATCTCCCCTGAACTTGGCACTACATCTCAGTTCTGATTAAAACCAAACTGAAGGGTGCCTGGGTGGCTCAGTGGGTTAAAGCCTCTGCTTTTGGCTCAGGTCATGATCTCAGGGTCCTGGGATCGAGGCCCACATCGGGCTCCCTGCTCAGCGGGGAGCCTGCTTCCCCCTCTCTCTCTGCCTGCCTCTCTGCCTCCTTGTGATCTCTCTCCCTCTGTGAAATAAATAAAAATAAAATCTTAAAAAAAAACTGAAGCTGCATATATGAAAGAAGCTGCATATCAATAAGGGTTGTGATTAAGTGTTGTTGCTGTTGTTGTTTTTTCCTACTCTTTCATTTCTTTCAGGTTCTTAAATTAGATAGCAGGAGAGACATGACTTAATTATTGAGAATACTTTGGAGCCAAATGGAAAATTATACTTCTACTTACTCAGATGCCAGGGTAATTAGAGCCCAATTATTTCCCTCATTTGGCGCTAATGAATGAAGATCAATTAAAAAAATAATGTAACTGTGAATTGCTTTTATTGAGCGGAGAACTCTAAGCAGCTGAAATTGTCTACTCTTTCACTAATTGAAAATACTAAATGAAGGCAACCTAGAGTGTGATTGTCTCCATGTAATTTTTAGAGCAGTTTGATTTTCAAAAATCATGCAGATGGCCAAAGCCTTGTATTAGACTCATTTCCTGGGTACAGCCCGTTGGTCTTTCTACCATAAGGAAAGTCAAAACATGGCTCAAGAAATTCCTATTTCCCTAGTGATAACATCAGGTTTGTTGGCAGGACTTTATTGTTGCTTCTGGGTTGGTCGTGCTTGGACTAAGATGGAATGTCTGATTTGCTTGGCTATTTTACTTTTCTCCTGATTAGTATATCCATTTCATCAAATGTATTCCGAAAACAACATTTATTGGACTGTACCAAAATCTGATTGAAAGAGACATCTCCTTGATTAAAACTTCAGATTCAGCTTATGTGGATGTGGACTTACCTGTCAAAGATAACCTTGGACTTCAGTTTGCCTTTTAACTAATGTTTGAACAGCATCCACCAGCATCAAAACGAAACAACAACAACAAAAACCCCAAGCTTATGTTATTTTATTTTGCTAGCATATTTTCTTTTGAGGGGGTGGTATAAGAATTGCAATTCTGTCGGTTTGTTTATGGTCTGAATACACATTCCCACGAATGAGTTAGAGGGTAGCCTGACACACAGCATTCTACGGAGGAAGCAATAGCGCCATTTTTCATAATGGTGTTTTCCCTCCTCCCCACACCCAAGCATGCTTCACACAATCTAGTGACCTTTGCAATTCACAAGATATGTTTACCTCTATTACCTTATTACACCCTCGAACAATGTTAGGAAGTAAATAAGGCAAGTTTTATCCTTAATTTACAAGCAAAAAAAAAAAAATGAGGCTTCAGAGAGCTTACAGGACACCCAGGCATCATAACCAGGACTAGTGAATCCCACTGTGGTCTCCGTGATTGGTGACCCCCTCCCCCCCCCGACTGGAGTTGTGTAGTATGAAACCTACGTAGTCGAAGACAGCACCTAGTTTTGGCTCCTAATTCAGCTTTCAAGAAAATGCAAACAGAAAAGCAAAAGAAAATTCTGAAATGCATGAGTCAGAATCCAGGCCAACCTTAAAACTTTTGCTCTCAGCATTTCCCCAGCTGAAAAAGAACTGGGTATGACCAAAGTCTGAATCAGCTTTGGTCACCCAGGCTTGGCTCTATGGCTGAGCAAGTGGAAACTCAGAAGAATAAATCCCCTGTGTCCCGTAATGCAAAGTGGTACGTGTGTGTCCCATGTTCGGATTGTGTGGTTACACTAATACAGAAGGCCTCAGGGTGGGGATTCTAAACCCGTGGATCGAGGTTTGGCGCCCAGGAGCTGTGGACTTCCTGGTTAAGCTCTCCTCGGCACCAGGGGAAGGTGGGCAGGCAGGTGAAAGAGAGCTGGTTAGCCTTCTAACAACCAGGGACCTCAAACTGTTACTGCCGAAGGAGGTTGTGCATAGGTCTTAGAGGAACAGTGACAGAATTCAAAGATGCCAATTTTTTGTGTCTTGTTACTGCCTTTTCTCACTGTAATTCACTGTTAACTACCACTTCTTTTTAATAATCCCATTTTCACCTTGTAAATAATACTGCTACACGTCATCATGAGTTTGTGTGTGTGTGTGTGTGTGTGTTTTGTATATTAGAAGCATAACTTTGCTAAGTGAACACACTTAAAATAGTGCATATTTTTTTCCACCCGATTTTGGCATGTTTTCATGAAGAACAAAACAAAAGATAGCAAGAGTTTAAAAAACAGGAAATAACTTCCCCCCCCCAACGCTGCGAAGCTTGTTCAGTGTACTGGGGATAAAGGAGGGCAGCACACTTGGGACCAAGTCTGACTCTTTCACATCTAAGCCTTGGGTAAGGTTCTTCTTTTAAAAATCTTAGCTTCCTCATCGCTAAAATGTGGACAATTATAATTAACTTCCTCATAGTACTGTCCTGAGAATTAATGAGATCTTGCTGGTCAGGAGCTTGGCGTAATACCTGCCACATAGTAATGCTCGTTATGTGAGAGCTCAGTATTTGTCTCTTAAACTAAGATGAACACATCCATCTGTGGGGAAATTCCAGGTGAGTGGTGTGTTTTCCCAAAGGTGTGGGGAAAATAGGGTAAAAAGGGGAGCTCTGTGGCTGCTGTGGCTGAAAATGACACTTGGTTTACTAACTCCACAAATGTTTATCCAGTTTTGCTACAAGGAGATCTCTCCAAGGCAGGGGAGAACAAAACAACTGTCTTGTGATCTAGTGAGGGAAACAAACAGTTCTTAAAAATAAACATGTAACATGTGTCATGAAGAACGGTGAATCTGGGTAGGGTAGGAAATTACATTTGTGCATAACAGGTACGAGTTCTGGGAGGTTGTTTTAAGAGTATAGACAAGGAACTCCTCTCCGATGAGGTGGCATCTGAACAAAGCCCTCGAAGAAAGGGAGGTAGTTGAAGTAACTGGGGAGGTGATTTCCAGAAAGAGGGAAGAACAAGTACAAAGTCCCGGAAGTCCAGGAATGAACTTGCTGTTTGAGGGATAAGAGCTCTGAATGTCTAGAGCAGAGGATGTGTGTTGGATGAGGGCACTGACAGAAGATGGCATCAGGAAGAGAAGTGGGCAGAGCATATAGGCCTGTGTAGACCAAGTGAATGACTTTGGGTTTTAATCTGAGTCTGTGGTGGGAAGCTAATGGGTTAAACGCAAGAGAAAAAGCATTTGATTTGCATTTTTGCAAGTTTACTTTGCATTCTGAGTGGAAAATTGATTCCAGGGGGTAATAGAGGAAGCAGAGAAGATAGTCAGCAGGCTCTTGAGGCTGTAGGACATGATGGTGGCATGGAGTAGAGTAGCTGCTATGAACGGTTTGAGAAGTAGACTGATTAAAGATACTAGGGGAGGACTTGCTGTTGGACTGGATGTGGGTGTGAGGGAAGAAGAGTCAAAGATTTCTGGCCTGAACAAATAGGTCAATAATGGTGTTCTTAACTAGGGCAGGGAAGACGAGGAGACTTGGGGGTGTGGATGATGAAATCAAAACTTCTATTTGAGGTGGCTATTCAAATCATGTCAAGTAGGAAGTTGGATATACGAGTCTGAACTTCAGAGGAGAATTTTGACCTGCTGATATTAACTTGGGAGTCATTAGCTTAAAGATGGTGTTCAAGATTCCATAATGTATCTTAATATTGATTAACCCAAGTGTGAGGGTTTATCATCAGTCTCTTCCCTTCTATATTCAGTATATTCAGTCATTGAGTCTTAAACTTTGCTATGGTTTTTCATATTTCAAAACCATTTAGAGGAGTTTATTAAAAATACAATTGCTCAAAGTTATATTTCTTAGACAATTTTGCCTGTTTTCTTTTTAAAGGTTTTATTTATTCATTTGACAGAGAGAGAGAGATCACAAGTAGGCAGAGAGGCAAGCAGAGAGAGAGGAGGAAGCAGGCTCCCCACTGAGCAGGAAGCCTGATGCGGGGCTCGATCCCAGGACCCTGAGACCATGACCTGAGCCGAAGGCAGAGGCTTTAACCCACTGAGCCACCCAGGCGCCCCGATTTTGCCTGTTTATATGACTTTTATCTGTTTTTGTTTTGTGTCACAAATATACACATATGCCTACTTCTTTTCCTTGGCAGTCCTTCTACCATTTGAGAGGAGTACTCAAAATAGTCATAGCTATCAATATTGAGCACACTCTAAATGCCAGGGCTTAATCCTCAGAACAACAAGGAGAATTTGGGGGGTTGCAGACAGGTGCAAGATATCTGGTTATCAACAATGGGAAGAAGAAAAGCAACGCTGGTGGTTTTGTCTTGATGTGGCTACCTGGAAAGTGTTGTCTGTATCTGAGATGTTTCAAAAACTACTCAAACCAATGAATGTGATCCCCTTCTATGAAACACATGTGCTCTAGTGCTCATTATTTGAAATGTTGAGGAGGACACAGGAAGTCAGAGTGGGGTAGGGATGGCAAGTAATTTCAATCTTTCTATAAAAACTGTGACTTGAACTTGAAATTGAGGCTTGGGAAGGCTCAGGTCTGTGTTGCTTGCAAGAGACAAAACCTATACAAACTGGCTTAAGCAAAGAGGGTAAGGGGTTAACTGGCCCATGCAATAGAAATGTTAAGCAAATTAACCTTAAACAAGACTGAATCTAAGCGCTAAAGTGAAGTTCTAATTTCTGAGACATGGACTGAGAGGTGGGCTGGTGTCATTCTGTAAACAAGAGTCACCTTTCCAATACTAGAGAAAGGGCGAAGGATTCTTGGAGACACAAGAACAACAAATGTCCATTACAAGCAGGATGAGAGAAAGGAAAATGGACAATTGTGTCAGCGGTTATTTGAAAGGTGACATTTTGCAGCTTTTGGTTAGTATTTAAAAGAAAAAAACAAAACAAAACCCAGGACAGTGGGCTCCTGGTAAAAGGACAGGTGATTCTCGTTTACAGAACCACACTAGCCCACTTAGTCACATGACACAGGACAAGTTTCTGTGCTTCTCCAAGCCACAGGAATCTCATCTGCAAAATAGGGGTGCGAACGGGGTCTCCTTCTCAGAGCTGTGATAAAGACCCAGTGAAATCCGCATGTGTGGTGCCTAGCACAGCCCTTTGCACAAAATAACTCCTCAAAAAGGTGATGAATCTTTCCCCCTCCTCTTTATTATTATTGCTTTTATTTTTGATAAACCGGATTCACAATGACTGATAAGATGCATATAAAGCTGACTCAGGACATTTTATCATCTGCTTATGCTCAAAAGGATTGTGTTTTATCTCAGAATAACAATTTTTTGACTAATACTTTGGCTTTGGGTGCACGGAAACTAAGCTGTTTTGTCTGAGATCAGATAACCCTAGCAGTTAGCCTCTGAGCCTCAGTTTCCCTGTATAGATTCTCATAGGATGGTGAGAATAACTTGAATAATTGCTCTGTTGTGCATATCATAATGCCTACACCCTGTGAGATTTTAATAAGTAATAATAACAGTAATAACATCTGTCATTATTGGATCTGTAGCAATTTCTGCAAGGCAGCCTTGGGCCTTGTTTTCACAAGGGAAGACAGAATTGTCCCTTGATGACAAGGCAGTTGTCACATGATGAACCTTCACCATATGGATCACCTTAGTCATCCTCGTTCTAGTTGGTTGGAATGTGACATCAGTGTTGATTTGCCTGCTGGGTGTCTTTTGAGGAGGGGAGTCTTGACTCCATTCCACCGATGATTGATTTAGATGCCTGGGAGCGGAGAAACACAGTGTTCTGAAAAGTCGGCGTGTGCATCTTGTTCCAGGGTGAATTCATGACTGTTCATTTGCTGTTTACATGGCTTACCTCTCTAATTTATAGACTCTGAAAGCACCAGTGAACGCAACAAACTAGCTTTGGATCACCTAATATAGTTTATACTGCAACCATAAATTTGGAGCCATTTATGGAACATTATGGCTTGCAAACATCTCCCCCACTTTTATTACTCAGGGAAAAAAATGTGTGGAGCTTACAATTGCTCTAAAAACTGTAAAAGCATTTAAAAAAATTCAAGTGCCTATACAGTGTAGGATACAAGCTTTTATCTTGAGTAATATATTGAAATCCCAGTTTTTTATTTTATTTTTTCTTACTGAAACATCAGTTTGTTTCAAAATACACAAGATGAAGGATTGGACTCTTAACTGAAACTAGTCTTCGCTCTTCCCTCTTCCAAAAATAAAAAAAAATTGTGCTATGCTTAAGGAGGAATTTAGCGATCAGATGGTTTCTGTAAAATTGTAATTGACATATGCCCTATTTTTTTCTACCATCCAAGATGTTTAATTTAAATAAAAGCTTTCTTCTCCATAACCTGACATTCTCCCCGAGTTTTATCTTGCTCTAAAGTCATTATCTTACAATTAGGTCTGAACTTAGGGGTAAAGCAACAACGACATGAACCAGGAACTCCAGCACAGAGACCTTCCTTGGGCTAGATCTGTCTGATGCTATCTGGGCTGAGCAGCTTTTTATCATCCTAGTGTTTAAAGGGAAAGGTCTCTGTTCTGTTGCCTTCCATGCCCCCATTATTCTTTAAAGTTGGACCTGCTGAGTAGGCTGGGGCCTCTGTGTGGCGGGACAAGATATTGTTATCATAAAAATGAATGTGGAGGTCAGACATTTATCTTTGTCTCTGTCTCCCCTGCAGGATCCCGAGAAAGAAAAATTATGGATGAGGTGCTTTTATCTAAGCAAAGTTCAGATGGAGATAAATAGTGCGGGGTGGGGGAGCAAATAGAATCAGAACTAGGCTAGGCGAGAGTGAGTCTTGGAAGAGAAGATTCTGTTCTGTGGAATCCTATAATTGCTCCCATAGAAGCAGCCCCAGAAATGCTCTAGTGTGAGTCCATCAGGACGTGGGAGCCATGCAGCAGGAGAATGAGAAAGGGCAGATTCCTTTCAAGTCACTCTTACATTAGGAAATTAAGGGCCCCGGAAGGCACGGTCTAAGTGTGTGGAGATTTGGGACCAGATGGCTTGGTATGAACTTGCCCGTGTCACTTTCTGATTGTGCATGGCAAGAAATAGAAATTCTCTAAGCCACTGTGCCCTAGCTGTCAAACGTGGAAGAACAATAGTCCATACAACATGCATTACTGAGCGTCTCCCCTAAAGTAATGGAGAGCACAGACCACCGTTCCTCCCTCCTGGCCTCCCTGTCTCCCTTCCTCCCTTCCCTCCATCATTCATTCACTCAGTGAGAAATAATTATTTGTGAGGTACTAATACTATTCTTGGCACTGGGGATACAATGATTCACCAGATAGTGTTCTTAATCTCATGAAATTTACTAAAATGTTAACTGCAATTATGATAATGAGTGAGGAAAACTGAGATTCTAAGAAATTAAGTCATGCCACCAAATATCAAGCAGGGTCTTCAGATTTTCATGCTTCTCTCCCCTTCCCCAGACCTCCCACTCCCATCCCATACTGTGCTGCTTCTACTCAGTTTGTCATCTTCCATTTGCTTTGTTAAGAAATGGATTTTTTGATGTAATGTTCAATGATTCATTAGTTGTGTATAATACCTAGTGCTTCATCACAATGAGCTATCTTAATGCTCTATCACAATGCTCTATCTTAATACCCGGCTACCCCATCCCCTCTCCCCTCCCCTCTGAAACCCTCAGTTTGGTTCCTAGAGTCCACAGTCTCTCATGGTTTGTCTCCCTCTCTGTTTCCCCACCCCCTTCAGTTTCCCCTTCCTTCTGCTATGGTCCTCCATGCTATTCCTTTTGTTCCACATATGACTGAAACCATATGATAATTGTCTTTCTCTGCTTGATTTATTTCACTTAGCATAATCCCCTGCAGTTCCGTCCATTTCAGTACAAATGGTGGGTATTCATCCTTTCTGATGGGTGAGTAATATTCCATTGTGTATATATGGACCACACCTTCTTTATCCATTCATCTGTTGAAAGGCATCTTGGCACCTTCCACAGTTTGGCTATTGTGGACATTGCTGCTATGAACATTGGAGAGCATGTGCCCCTTCTTTTCACTACATCTGTATCTTTGGGGTAAATACCTAGTAGTGCAATTGCTGGGTCATAGGGTAGCTCTATTTTTAATTTTTTTGAGGGACCTCCACAGTGTTTTTCAAAGTGGCTGTATCAGGTTGCATTCCCACCAACAATTCAAGAGGCTTCCCCTTTCTTCACAACCTCTCCAACATTTGTTGTTTCTTATCTTGTCAATTTTTGCCATTCTAACTGGTGTAAGGTGGTATCTCGTTGTTTTGATTTGTATTTCCCTGATGGCTAATGATGTTGAACATTTTTTCATGTGTCTGTTAGCCATTTGGATGTCTTCTTTGGAGAAGTGTCTGTTTATGTCTTCTGCCCATTTTTGTCTGGAACATTTGGTTTCTTTGGTGTTGAGTTTGAAAAGTTCTTTATAGATCTTAGATACCAGCCCTTTGTCTGTAATGTCATTTGCAAATATCTTCTCCCATTCTGTGGGTTGCCTCTAACTAATGATGTACTATATGGTGGCTAAATGAACATTAAAAAAAAAAGAAGAAGAAGAAAGAAACAAAACAGATGAGTGAAGGGAAAAAGAGAAAAAGAGAAGCAAACCAAGAAACAGACTGTTAACTACAGAGAACACACTGATGGTTACCAGAGGGGAGGTGGGTGGGAGGATGGAGGAAATAAGTACGCACCTGTGATGAGCACCAGGTGAGGTCTGGAGGGGCTAAATCACTACACTGTATACCTGAAACTACTTTAACTCTGTGTGTTAACTAACTGGAATTAAAATAAAAACTTAAAATATTTTATCAAAAAAAATGGATTTTTAAAAACATGAACTGTATATTTTTAAGCACAGTTTTAGATTTATAAAAAAATGGTGATGATGGCATGAGAATCCCCATATACCTCACAGTTTCCCCTAAATCTTTTATCAGTATGGTACATTTGCTACAATGAATGAACTAATATTGACACTTTACTCAATTTGCCTTAAGTTTTTCTTTTAACCTAATGTTCTTTTTCTGTTCCAGGATCCCATTCAGGACAGCACATTGTATTTAGTCTTCATGTCTCCATAGCCTCCACTGGGCTGTGCCAGTGTTTCTGACTTTCCTTATTTTATTTTTTAAAGATTTATTTATTTATTTTCATGGTGGGGAGGGGCAGAGGGAGAGAGAAAATCTCAAGCAGACTCCCTGCTGAGTGCAGAGCTCCTCATGGGGCTCAATCCCAGGACCCTGAGGTCATGACCTGAGCCAAAATCAAGGGTGGGACGCTTAATCAACTACATACTACGACATGGCAGATCACTGTTGATACTGACCTTGATTGCCTGGATGAGGTGGTATTTGTTAGGTTTGCCCCTCTTTTGTCATCCTTCCCATACTGCACTCTGGGGAAGGGAGTCACTCTGTGGAGCATACACTTACGGAGCGGGGGAATTATGCTCAACCTCCTTGAGAGGAGAACATCTGCATGAAGTATTTGGAATTCTTCTTCACAAAAGGGTTTTTTTTTTTCTTTTTCTTTTTCTTTTTTAAATGTGTTCGATCATTTACTTGTGTCAATACAAATTCATGGATACTTATTTCATACTTTGAGTTGCAATCCAGAACTTCTTTTCTTACTGTGTTGCTCAAATTATTCCAGCTTTGGTCACTGACAGCTCTTCCCATTAGCTTCTGTTATATCCTTGACATGCCTTCACCCATGTGCTAGTTAAGTGTTGCTATTGTTTGTTTGTTTTTTAGTACTTCTCACTTCCTGGCACGGCAAAGTTCTCTAGGCTTACCTTATATAACTTCTGTCCAGTCCTTGAATCAGCCATTTCTCCAACGAGCTCAAGTTCCTTTTTTACTGGAGAATGGTAGTAGAAATCAGTATCTGGACCCTAGGTGAGCTCATTGCTACTCTGGTATTGTTGCTTCTATACAGTCCTAGCTGACAGAGTGAGGGAATGTATGTGTGCTTACTAACTTCTATGTATGTACATATCTATGATTATTTCCATATGCAATTTTCTGTACGTAAAGTGAGCCAAACATGAAGTTCATACTAATGTCTCCAACACCAATCCATTATCACACAGGTCGTTCTTGCCTCTTCTCATATCTGTAAATTTCCAGTTCAACAATAACAGATAGCTCCCACTATTCACCATCCATTTACTTATTCAGTTTCAATATCCATGTTTGATAGTACCAGAACTGTTAACTTACACTCTTATGTTAATCATCTTGATCACTAACAAAGAGTGCTTCTGTACACATTCTCTTCTCTTCTTTATGATGAACTTATAGATTCTGTACATTTCCAAAGTTAAGTCAGTACCTTTTCCTCCAACCCTCTTTAGAGAGATCTTCTCAGACATTTGTAATACTGTCATATTTCTTCATCACATTCTGCATTCTGTTCCGGGATCTCCAACCTCCTAAATGATTTCTTGAAAATTTATGTACATTATGGTTGACTCTTTGTACTGTAAAGTTTAATGGGTTTTGACAAACGTAGTATCATGTATCCACCACTGCAGGATCATACAGAAGAGTTTCACCATCCTGTAACTCCCTGATGCTTTCCCCTTTCAACCCTATCCCTTCCACGAAGCCCCCGGTAACCACTGATCTTTCCCCCATTGCTCCAGTTTTGCTTTTTCCGGAATGTCATTTCACTGGAGTCATAAAATATGGTGCATTTACAGTCAATATGCATTTAAGATTCTTTCTTTCCTTTCCTTTCCTTTTCTTTCCTTCCTTCTTTCTTTCTCTTTCTCTCTCTCTTCCTTCCTTCCTTCTTTCCTTCCTTCCTTCCCTCCCTCCCTCCTTCCCTCCTTACTTCCTTCCTGGTTTAGTAGCACAAGTAGATGCATTTAACAAAATACATGCAAATTTCAAATATATGCATTTAATGCTAATATTCTATTACATGGATGTACCACAGTTTGTGAATGTATTACCTACTAAAGGACATCTTGGCTGCTTGTAGTTTTTTAGCAGCTATGAATAAAATTGCTGTAAATGCTCACAGGCAGTTTTTGTGAAAATACAAGTTTTCAAATCAGGTGGGTAACTATCTAGGAGATGATCAATGAATTTTATGCTAGCACTATGTTAAGCTTTCTAGGAAAATACCAAACTATTTCCCAAATTGGCTGTATTATTTGGCATTTCTACCAGCAATGAATGAGAGATCTTGTTCCACATTCTTGCCAGCATTTGATGTTGTAAATTAAAAAAAGTTTTTTTGCTATTCTAATTTGTGTATAGTGATATCATTGTTTTAATTTGTTAATTCCCCAATGAATATTTTTTCCTAATAAATCTTTTCATATTCTCATTTATCATAAATATCTTATTTACCATGTACATTTTCTTTTGTGAGGCCTCTGTTCAGGTTTTCTGATTTTTTTTTTTTTACTGAGTTGTTTCATTCCTTTCTGTTAAGTTTTAAGAACGCTTGTATATTTTGGACACAAGTCCTTTATCAGATATGTCTTTTGTAAATATTTTCTCCTAGGCCGTGGCTTGACTTTGATTTTCTTAATAGTGTCTTTCACAGAGCAGAAGGTTTTAATCTTTATAAAGTCCAACTTACCAATTTTTTCCCCCATGGATCATGCTTCCAGTGTTGTATCTAAAAACGCATTGTCAAACCCAAAAATCACTAAAGACTTTTCCTCTATATTTGATCCAGAAATTTTATAGCTTTGCATTTACTTTTAGGTATATGATCCATTTTGAGCTAAGTTTTGTGGAAGGCATAAAATCAGCATCTGGATTCATTTTTAAATTTTTTTCATATTTTTTTGCTTATGGATGTCTAGTTGTTACAGTGCTATTTGTTGAAAAGACTCTTTTTTTCCGTTGAATTGTCTATGTGCCTTTGTCAAAGATCAATGGACTATATTTGTGTGAATCAATTTCTGGGCTTTCTTTTCCGTTCCATTCATCCATGTGTCCATTCTTTCCATAATGTCAGGCCTTTTGGTCATGATAGTTCTATAGTGAGTCTTGAAATTTGGTAGTATGTATTAAATTTTTGTTTTTATCCTTCAGTATTGTGTTGGATATTCTAGTTCTCTTGCCTTTATATATATAGTTTAGTATAGGTTTGTCAATATCTACAAATCAGTGTGCTAGGCTCTTGACTGGGTTTTGTTGAATCCCTGCATCAAGTGGAGATGAATTGACATTTTAAGACTATTGAGTTTTCTAATCCATGAACACAGAATATTTCTCTATTTATTTATATCCTTTTTTTATTTTTTAAATCAGAGCTTTTTACTTTTCCACATATAGATCCTGTATATATTTTGTTAGACTTATATCTAATTATTTCATTTTTTTATGTTACCTACGTGGTAATTAAAAAAAAATCCCTTCAAATTCTTTTTGTTCATTTCTGGTATATAGGAAAACAACTGACTTTTGTATATGAAACTTAAATCCTGCAATATTCCTATGCTCACTTGTTTGTTTTAGGAGGTTTTGTTTTTATATTTGTTTGTTTTGTTTTGTTTTTCAATTCTTTGGGATTTTCTACATAAACAATCATGTCATCTGTGAAAAAAGACAGTTTTATTTCTTCCCAAACTGAATACATTTCATTTTCCTTTCTTATAGCACTAGCTAGAGTTTCTAGTATGTGTGAATGAGAAGAGTGAAAAGGGACATCCTTGCCATGTGTGTTCTTAATCTTAGAGAGAAGGTAACCATTTCTCAACATTAAAGATATTGTTACTCTAGAGTTCTTTGATAGATGTTCTATATCTAGTTGAGGAAATTCCCCTCTAGTACTAGTTTGCTGAGTTTTTATCATGAATGAGTGTTAGAGTTTGCAAATGCTTTTTCTGCATAAATTGCTGTGGTCATATGATCTCTATTCTGTAGTCCACAGATGTGGATTAGATTTACTGATTTTAGAATGTTGAGCCAATCTTGCATATCTGGAATAAATCCCATTTGGTAATTTTGTATTGTTTTCTATATTATTGGATTTTATTTGCAATATTTTTGTTGAGGATATTGATCTATAATTTTCCTTTGTTGTGATGTCTTTATCTTTTTTGGGTGTTGGAGTAATACTGGCATCCTAGAATGAGTTGGACAGTTTTCTTTCTGTTTCTATTTTCTGGAAGAGACTATGGAGTATTGGTATAATTTCTTCTTTACATGTTTGTGAAAGTTTATTAGTGAAACCAACTGAGCTTAGTGGTTTTGTAATTATTAATTTAATTACTATAATAAACAAGGTCTATTCAGATTATCTTTTACAACTTGTGTGAGTTTTAGTAGTTTGTGCTTTTTAAAGAATTGGTTTATTGCATGTAAGTAATAAATTTGTGGGCATAGAATTTTTCATATATTCTTTGATTATACTTTTAATGTCCATGGGATCACTAGTGATTTTTTTTTCATTTGTGATATTAATGATTTGTATCTTCTTTCTTTTTTCTCTTGGTTAGCCTAGCTAGAAAGTTGTCAACTTGATTGATCTTTTCAAAGAATCAGCTTTTGGTTTTGTGGACTCTATTATTTCTTGTTTTCAATTTCAATGATTTTTCTAGTTTTTGTTACTTCTTTTTTTTCCTGCTTCATTTAGGCTTGGATTGTTCTTCTTTCTCTAATTGCCTAATATGAATACTTAAATTACTAGTTTTTAGATGACTCTATTTTTCTAATATAGGGCAGATATGCATTGAATGCTGTGAATTTCTAAGCACAGACTTCACTGAACTCCATAAATTTTGATTTTCACTTTCATTTAGCTCAAAATGTTTTCCACTTTCTTATGAAACAATTTTTTAACCACGTGTACTTTAGAAGTGCATTATTTAATTTTCAAGTATTTGGGGGTTTTGTTATTTGTTAATTCTATTGTAATCTGAGAACATAAATTTTTTAAGATTTGGTTTTATGGCTCAGAATGTGGTTTTCCTTGGTGAATGTTCCATGCAAGATTGAAAAGAATGTGTATCCTGTTGTTTTTGGGTGGAGTATTCTATAGGTGTCAATTAGATTGAGTAGACTGAGAGTGCTGGTCAGATCCACAAAGTTTCTGCCTGCTTAACCTATCAATTACCAAAAGAGGGTATTAAAGTCTTTAACCATTATAGTTGATTTCACTATTTATCTTTGCAGTGCTATCAGTTTTTGCCCCACATGTTTGATACTGTTGTTTATGCATACATGTTTATCACTGTTCAGTGTTCTCAGAGATTTGACCTCTTTATCAGTGAAATGCCCCTATTTATTCCTATTTATTAAATTTATTTTTCTGAAATAAACTAAGTTGATGTGGGAGGTGATCCCAAGATCCAAGATGAAGTGTGAGGGAACGAGGACTGTAAAATAGGGAAGAAACAAAAGCCAACAGCAGTCATTGAGGCTGTTGCTCTTGGAAATGGGACATTGATTGTGCTGGAACAGCTGAAATACACGTGGAATGCTTCCCAGAATTGTTTACTCCAAAGATGGGAAGCTGGAACATTTATCTACTAGCTCTCATTCCTTTTTGGGTGAGGGTGACCCCTGGAGGCATTAACTTCCCCTCACTTAGAGGCTGGGCTTGCTATGGGTCCAGTAGAGTCCAGCAGTGCCACAGAAGTTGCTAAGGTAGGATAGAAAGTGTGGCCATGCTCTTGAGGTGTCCCCTGCCAGCATAAGGTGCGTAGTATTTCCACTTCAGCTCTGACTAGAATAGGAAGAAAGCCAGGCTAATGGGATGCAGTGCAAACCCAGGCATCTGCTATGATGGGTTTCTACTGCAATTCTAAGTGTGGAAAATTATTATAAAATACACCAGTATACTTTCCTACCTGGAGAGTGCCAAGGGATGCTATTTATGTCTCCTCACTATGCTGAAAGCCATCTTAAATACGCATACTAAGTAAAACCAATGTACTTACTATAGTCTGCAGCTTGAAAACAATATTTTTGGCTGTTCACTTCCACTCAGAGGGCTGCTCCTTTGCAGATGGATGCCAATTCTGAAGCTTGAATGGGTAGTACACACACAGAATGAGACTGATTCCTTGTTTGAACATTGAGACATTGGCAGCTCATTTCTGTCTGAACATCCATTTTTCTCAAACCCCATGATATCCTCAGATGCATTCATGTCTCATGCTTCCTCTACAAATTACGTGTAGCAAAAGATACAGTTCTCTCAAAGGATCAGCTAGTTGAAGTGTGTTCAGATAACTCAGTCATCTAACTGAGGTGTGGGTTACTTGCAATTTCTCATGACAGGAGAAGACAGAGGAAAGAATCACCTTCATAGTGAGTGTGAGTGACTCTTCTCACCATGAGAAGCTGGAGGTGCTGCTCCATAATGGGGGTAGTGAGAAGGAAGCCTGAATCCCAGGGCATTCATTCGTGGTGTCTCTTGCTGTTTCCATACCTGTTGATAATGGTCTATGGGAAAGTGCAATAACCAGTCCCACAGTGGCAAGGAAACTATGGGGCTCAGGCCTTCTGAAGGTGGATATTTGAGTCATTACCAGAAAAACATCCCAGCTGGAGTGCTAGCCAAGGGGGAAGGGTATCCAGAGTGGTTGGTGGAAAGGGGTCTATGGAGTATCGATTCTAGCCTCAGGGATGGCTGCAGCTGTCATCTGGCTGGTTCACTCACCCCCTTGCATTAAGTCTTTGCAGAGATTGTGGTGGCTGCCACTTTAAAGAAACTGGGTAATTATTTGAACTGAGAGAGTAAACGCAGAGCTGAGTGGTTCAAAGGGTAGACTGTATCACACACAGCGTGTGTATCACCTCAGAACTTCTTATCTGCTCTTATCTTCACCTCTTATTTTAGCCAATCTTCGATAAGCGGTGGTTCCACTTATGCTTTAGCCAATGCCAAAACGCTTTTTTTGGGGGGAGCCTTCCAGTGAACGTCTCCTGCTTTCTGTTCTAGGATTTCTCTCCTGCAGTGGTGTGGGATGCTCTTGGCAATCCATTTGGCACACACGCAGGCAGTGTATGGGACAATAATTGATCTATAGAGAATAGGAGCCGTTGCTCAATGCTTCTTCTTTCATTCCTTTGTGGACCTGAGACACATTTCATCCAGCTTCTGTGAAAGTCCCCTGGCATGAAGCACCCAGACTCCCCTAGCAGTTGTTAGGATTGTCAGTGATGCATCCGGGTATTTGGTCTCATTCATTTCCCTGTGTTTATCTCTTCATCCTACACTTCCAAATGAGCTACTTGAACCTAAGTGGGTTTTTTTTGTTTTGTTTTGTTTTTGGTTTTTTTTTTAGGGGCCACTTGTGGGGAAACATAAAATGAATCAAAATTAAAGCAGATGAAGAAGCATAATTCTTATATGGACAGTGAATATTTCCCCAATTTTATGTAAATTAAGAATCAAAGCATCTGGGGCGCCTGGGTGGAANTCTTATATGGACAGTGAATATTTCCCCAATTTTATGTAAATTAAGAATCAAAGCATCTGGGGCGCCTGGGTGGAACAGTGGGTTAAAGCCTCTGCCTTCAGCTCAGGTCATGATCTCAGGGTCCTGGGATCGAGCCCCACATTGGGCTCACTCCTCAGCAGGGACCTGCTTCTNGCCTCTGCCTTCGGCTCAGGTCATGATCGCAGGGTCCTGGGATCGAGCCCCACATTGGGCTCACTCCTCAGCAGGGACCTGCTTCCTCCTCTCTCTCTGCCTATCTCTCTGCCTACTTGTGATCTCTCTCTGCCAAATAAATAAATAAAATCTTAAAAAAAAATCAAAGCATCTTAGGAATCTTTATCATTTTGTTCAAATGATCACACATAATATTATTATTCAAAGTTTCAAGGGTTCTATGCAGATATGATTCTGAGAAAAGTCCTCTATCAGCCAGGCTACAACCCTTGGATAGAACTGCAGAGCGGACAACGAGCTCAAAGTTGTGAGGAGCAAGCACAAAAACGTTGCCATGTTTTTAGTCCCTGAGAATGGGACTGGAGGAAGGTACAGTTTCTGTAGCTGGATGGTGGGGACAGTTATCATATCTGTTTTTGTTTGTTTGTTTNATGGGACTGGAGGAAGGTACAGTTTCTGTAGCTGGATGGTGGGGACAGTTATCATATCTGTTGTTTGTTTGTTTAAAGATTTTATTTATTTGAGAGAGAGAGAGCATGAGAGAGAGTGAGAGCACAAGCAGTGGGGAAGGGTAGAGGGAGAAGTGGAACTTCCCACTGAGCAGGGAGCCCGATGTGGGACTCGATCCCAGGACACTGGGATCATGACCTGAGCCAAAGGCAGACACTTAACCAACTGAGCCACCCAGGCACCCAACAGTTATCATTTCTAAAAGCACATTATCATTTTCCTACTCCTTTGATTTATCTCCTGTTCTCACCACTGATGTTTCAGTTAGGTACTGAAGAGAGTGATTCTCATGGTTCTAACATCTTTTCATTATGGACTGCATTCACTAATGATGCTTCATGTAAAATGTGCTACTTTCTGAGAATATTTATTTATTTATTTTAAAAGATTTTATTTATTTATTTGACACAGAGAGAGAGATCACAAGTATGCAGAGAGGCAGGCAGAGAGGAGGAAGCAGGCTCCCTGCTGAGCAGGGAGCCCGATGCGGGCCTCGATCCCAGGACCCTGAGATCATGACCTGAGCCGAAAGCAGAGGCTTTAACCCACTGAGCCACCCAGGCGCCCTTTAAGAATATTTATGTTCAAATTTTTATTTATGTACAGTGAAGGACTGAAAATATAGTGGCTTAAAGCAAAAACATCATTGGGCTCAGGTATCTATAGGCTATAGTGAGAATATCTTGTCTTTGCTCCACCTAATATTAGTGGGGGTGGCCAGAGGCTAGAGTCTGCAGAGGATCCCACATCTAGAGTATAAGCAGGGTGTCCCCTGGGGCACCTACATGTAGCCTCTTCATGTAACCTGGGATTCCTCATAGCATGGTGGCCCAACTCCAAGAGGTAGCATTTCAGGAGAGAGAGAGAGAGAGAGAGAGAGAGAGTGAGAGAGCGCGCACGAGAGCGCACGCACGAAGCAGAAACTCTAGCATTTTTTCTAACATAGGCTCCAAAATTCCACAGTATCACATCCATCTCATTCTGTTCAATAGAATTAAGTCACTAAATTGGTCTATATTCAAGAAAAGGGGAATTAGAGTCCACACTTTGATGGGTGTTAGAGCAAAGAATTCATGATGTGTTTTAAAACCACCATAGTAAACGTGAGAAATGAGAACTCCCCCTGCTTCTCATGTAACTATGACAATTTCTCATGAGGATGACTTGTTTCATGATGTCTGATCTTATTTTCTAGAGCAATTCTCTGATGGGACTTTCTGTGATGACCTCAGTGTTCTCTATCTGCTTTATTCAGTACATAGTCACTAGACAGGGCGATTGAGCACTTGCCATATGGCTAATGGAACTTAAATTTTAATTTTATTGAATTTTAATTAATTTACATTAAATAGGTGTTTGTGTATGGTGGCTACTAGACTAGGCAGTTCAGTTCTAGAACAACAAGTAAAGAAATAGAGTTCAAATTCCAGCAGTGATGTAAGCGTTGGGCAGGCTTTCTAGTACAACCCTACAACATTCCAATTACAAGCAAAATGCTTCCAGGCCTGACTGCATTCAGAGTACAAATGGAGCTGATTTGGCCTAGGATGTCCTAGAGAGGAGAAATTTCCCAGTGTGTGGGTGTGGAAAAGCAGAATAATCTCTGGGGAGAAGAGTCAGGACAACTCCTCAGGTGGGCAAGATGCTGGAATGGTTTAGACACGCAGCTCCTTGCTCAACAATCTGTCTCTTCACACAGAGGCTCTAGCCAACTCATTTTGGCATCAAGTGTGAGCACTCCTTAAGTTTGGATCTCACAGGATGATGACTTCTGAAATTCCTGTGTATGCCTGTCTCCTGTGCCTGCTTCCCCTAGCCTCTTTGCCCTCCTTACCCTTGTCCTTCATGTTCCTTAGTCTTGAAACTTGTGATTTTGGAGTCGCAATGTCATGACTATCCCACCAAAATGATGAACAATCATCATCCCCCAATTTTTCTTGATCATTTACTATGTATAAGGCTCTATGCTAGGTATGTCACTATGAATTAATTTCTATCCTTGGAATGCTATCTTCTAGTTGGTGAGATTTAATAGAAGAGCTTTAGAGAGAGCTTACTTCTTGCCAAATATTATTTTGTCAAATATTATGCTATTTTTTATTAATATGATCTCATTTATCCTTTTAAAATCCTATGACACAGAAACTTTTTTATCCATGCTTTACAGATGGAGAAGCTGATGTTAAAATAGCTCACCCAAAATAAAACATCTATTAAGTGGTTGAGTGGATTTGAACCTAGGCTGAGTGAATGCCAAAGTCGGTGCTCATAACCACTCAACCATGCTTATGTCCCATTATTCTGAATAGCATTTCCCACTTCTTTGGGGACTCATGTGTGACAAAGCCAGGTCACTAATAGTTGGAAAGAGTTAGGAGACTTCCTGAAGGACACCAGGGCCTTGGTCTTGGGGGCATACCAAAGAGTACAGGTGGTAAAATTTGCTCATCTGCTCCAAAGACATGACAATAGGTTGAAGAAGGAGTTAGTGAGACAGGCTGTGAGAAATTTTTTTTTCAGATTACCAGTCAGAAGAAAATATCTTTAGAACAACAACTAGGTAACTAGGAGGGAATAAGTGATAAGCGAGAGGAGTTTTGAGAGTCACAGCTTCCATGAAAGGTCAGGTCCTGCCAACTTACTCTACCTGGGAAGGAATGTTACATTAGGTGTGCATGTTTCAACTTACTGAGCTCATCAGAAAGCCATGAGGAATTGCATTTGAATGCCAGCATAAGCCTCTCTGAGACAATGAACAGATCCATATCACTATGAAATACAATTTGAGGGACTTTGATTAACTGTAGGGAGGGAAAAATCTCTCTACGGAGGGCACACAAGAAAGATACAGAATTTAACGGGATAATCACTTATCTAAAATTAAATATGAGATAGAGATCAATTGTTTAAGTCCTGGATTAGAGACATGGGTTCAAATCCCACCTCTGTCATTTACTAGCTTACTAACTCTGAACAATATACTTAACATCTTTCTGTATTCCTTGTGAACAAAGTCAAGACAATTAATAAGAACCTTCTTTCAGTTTACTTGTGAGGATTGGTTGAAAGAATTCATGTAAAATGCTTAGTGCCATGAATGGCACATAATAATGCTCATTAAATGATAGCTGCTCTTGTCTTTAAAAAGTCAATGGAGAACAGTGTGGCCTCTGGGCCACCATCTACCTGGTGTGAATCCCCATCCTACATAATAAACATGTCACCTCAGGCATGGTATATTATCTCTCTGTGTCTCATTTCCTCACTTATAAAATGGAGATAAAAATAACCCCTCACACCCATTAAGAAGGATATTATAAAAAAAAGAAAAGAACCCCAGAATAAGCACTGACAAAGATAAGGAAAAACTGGAACCCTTGTGCACTGTTTTTGGGAATGCACAATGTGCAGCTGCTGTGGAAAACAGTATGGCGCTTCCTTGAACATTACACATAGAATTACAATATGATCCAGCAATTCTACTTCTGAGTATATACTCAAAATAATTGAAATCAAGGACTTGAAGGGGTATTTTTACACCTTCATAGCATTATTCACAATAGCTAAAAGGTAAAAACAAGCCAGTGTCCACTAATATACAGATGACCGAATAAAGAGAATGTGGTGTGTACACATAATATATTGTTATTCAGCCTTAAAAAGCAAGTGAATTTTGGCACATATTTCAACATGGATGGACCCTGAGGATATGGTACTAGTTGAAATAAGCCAGTCACAAAAGGACAAATACCACAGACTTCCTCTCACACGAGATTCCTAGAGTAGCCAGATTCACAGAGACAGAAAGTGGAATGGTGTTTGCCAGGGGCTGGCAGAGTGAGGAATGGGGAATTTGGTTTTAATAGTACAGAGTTTCAGTTTGGGAAGATGAAGAACTTTTGGAGACAGATGTTGATAATGGTTGTACATGAGAATATACTCAGTGACAATGAACTGTACTGCACATTTAAAAATGGTTCGGATGACAGATTTTATATTATCTATATTTTATCATAGTAAAAGAGAGAGAAGTTGTCAACTGTTTATATTATTACCTGGGACTACGTCTGAGGCTTTGCTATAATGATGATGATGTTTATCAGGATTATTTTTTTTACATCTTTGTGCCCTAGCCCTATGTAAAGCTGCATAAATTAACATTCGCTTTGTTTTCATATGACAAGGATAATGATCACCCAAGAGTTAAATAGAAGATTAGCCCTCCGACAGACCTGCCTGCCAGATTCTTCAGAACACTGATTATTTAGTGTATGAGAAAAATGAATATTAATGACTTTCAATTTCTTTTATCTTTATGACCAACCTTGTAGCATCAAAATAAAGAGGATAAAAATGCTGGAAGACAACACTGAGGGCTTATTTTTTTTTAATAAAGATGTTTAAAATGCAGGTGTCTTACTAGGGATAGAATTTTGGAGGAACTTTGAAAACAAATAAAACATGTCATCTCATCGTTAGTTAAGAGATTCAGGAAAATTCTGCAAACCATGAGGCTGGAAGAAATCGCTCACATGCTAAAACTAATAATGGTAATTTTCAAATGCCAAACTACTTGAGCTGTCACCTTCTGGAAAACTGCGTGTTCCCACTGACAGTAATTCCTAACGCTGGGGAGAAAAAGAAATTAAGTGACAGGCTTGTTCGACTTTGCTAATTTCAAAGGCTGAGGCTTATTCCTGGGATTTGTCTGAGAACCAGGGTCACTGTGACTAAAGCTACCCACTGAATCAGCCAACTCCAGCACTGAAGCTTTATACTTATTATGTGTGTTGAATGGTGTGTGACAGAGTTGAAGAAATGAAATGCAGGGGTTAAGTGCAGGGCCTCAGGAGTCAGACTGTTTCAAACCCTTGCCTGGCCATGAGATTGTGAACAAATGACTCCTTGTGACTCAGGTTTCTCACCTCCAAGTAGTGATAGTAACAGCTTCTGCCTCAGAGCTGTTATGATACTAGATAATACATAGATAATTGATAATTAGATAATACTAGGTGACCGTTTTGATTATTAAATAGGTACATAATAAATTAGAGAAGAATTGATAAACAGTAAGTAATAAAAATAATACAGGTGAATATTCAATCAACATCACTGTCATTAAGGATGATGGTAATGATGATGAACGAGCCTGGGGACCTCTCACCTCATGCCAGTGTTGTCACAAATGCGGTGGGGTATGTTTTGTAGACAACTAAAGTTACTTTACCAAGAACGCTTTTAGCTACTAGTGACAGAAAACCCAAGTGGCCTACAAATTATGTAGCGGTGTTTGGAGAGAGCATTCTTGCTCACCCTTGTTGGCTCAGAGCCTCAGCACTCTAAAGGAGAGCCTGTCTGTAAATCCCTTGTTCTTTTATTGTTCTGGTTGCCTCTGGGTGCCAAGATGGCTGCTATCTCCCCAGATACCAATGTAAGCAGGAACAAGGGACAATGGAGAGCATCTTCTTCTTTCATTAGGAAAGCAAAAATTTACCCAGAAACCCTAGTGGCATTTTGCTCACAGGCTACTGGCCAGAACGGTGCCTAAGATCACTTCTTACTACAAAGAAGCCTGAGAAAGAAGTATTTAGTCCAGTCATATCACTGCTTCAAACGAGCTGGGGTTGGACAGCAGAGGAACAAGGAGGAAGCAGATGAAGTTCCTTCTCCTACACTTGCCTCCCGGGTTTTCCATGTAGAAAACGGGTGAGACACTGGAAGCTAACCTACAGGATTTTTCTCGGAGAATGACATCAGAAAGTAGCCAATAAGGACAGCCCAACCTTGAATTTCAGCATGGATTGTACTACATAGTTATTATCCTGTCAGGCTTCCAGATCAGCAGTTTGCAATGTAGGTCACATGGGCTGGTGGGCTCTTTTTGTAATGGCTGCTTTACAAAATGAGTTAAGAATGGTAAAATTTGTATCTATCAGGTTTTACAAAAACAAACAAACAAGCCGGAAGCTTAGGTAACAAAGACCCTAAATGGCCCATGAAGCTTAAAAACATTTGCTTTCTGGCCTTCACAGAAACACTTTGCTGCCTCCTGTTCTGGCCTGTGGACTCCTTGAGAGGCATGTTGATGTTCCCTTTATCTTTGCATCTCTGTGATGGTGTCTGGCACGAAGTAGGTGCCCAGTAAAAGTGTGATAAATGAATGAATGGAGAAATAGTGACATGAACAAATACATTGCATTCCAGGACTTTTTAAAGTGCTTTTGAGTAATAAAGAGCCTCCCTATCATTTTCCTTATAATGCTCGCCATTGCCCTGGCAACGCCCCCCTCGGCTCATGACGCCTGCCCAGGATGTGAGAATCCCGAGTACTCTGCCTCCTTGGACCTGACGCTGTGGAGGGGTGCCCACTGCCTGTAATCATCTTGTTTACTTATGTCCATTGTTAACTCTCAGACTGGGAGCCTCACGAGGCTAGGGCTCCTATTTATTTTATTCACTGATGAGTCCCTGGGTCTTAAAAATGATCTGTCCAGGGGGTGCCTGGGTGGCTCAGTGGGTTAAAGCCTCTGCCTTGGGCTCAGGTCATGATCTCAGAGTCCTGGGATCGAGGCCCGCATCGGGCTCCCTGCTCAGCGGGGAGCCTGCTTCCTCCTCTCTCTCTGCCTGCCTCTCTGCCTACTGTGATCTCTCTCTCTGTCAAATAAATAAATTAAAAAAAAAAATCTTAAAAACATGACCTGTCCAATAAATGAGTAAATGGAGCCCTCCCATGTTAGACTATGTGGGGTCATGTTTTGCTGTGGTAGTATTGTTCTTTACCCTCATTTTGTCAGGGATTGGTTTAAATGGTTTAATTCCTAAGGAGAGAGTTATTCCTCATATTCTTTGTGCCTGGGCTGATTCAGCTCTGAATTCACATTTATGACTCAGGCGACTATGAATTTTGTTGCCTAATTGATTGAAAAATACACATGTGGGCCCCAGAGCTCTGTTTTCACTGCCTATCCAGAGTTATCCAAACCTTTCTTGACATCCTGCAAGACTCTTCACATGCAAATGCCAGCTAGTTAATTCATTGACTCACCCATTATCAAATGATGTTTGAGCATGCACTCTGTCAAGGTGACGTGCTGGCATTCAGCAGTGGCTCTGTTCCAGAAGGGCACCCAATCTAAATGGAGAAACAGAAGAGAAATAAGTTCCAAGTGGTCAGATATATATGGGCCATGAGGTGACATTCTGAGGTTGAGTTTTGTTTTTATTTTGAATGGTACCCTGTAGCACATGCAAGAAGTCAGCTGGTCACTGAAGATGTGGGTCAAGTTAAAAGAAACTGGCTAGACAAACCAGTCATCATGTCTTAGAAGTGTCAACCACAGACGTTTCATTTTTTGCTCATTGGCTCTGTTTTCCTGGTGAAACACCTAGTTAGATTCTTGGTATCTAAACTAGGCTGTGGAGCTGGGAAGAGTGAAACGCTAGTGCTCAGATGTCCTCTGAGCCCTTGTCAGCACATGCAAGTAACGGCATTTATCAGACTCATTTGACTTGATGTGAGTGACATTCTTTAATTTTTAAAATAAAACTTTTTGTTTGGAAATAATTTTGGAGTTACAAAAAAGTTGCCAGATAGTACAGCATTCCTATGTATCCGTTATCCAATTTATATTAATGTTAACGTCTTACATAACCATAGTACATTTGTCAAAACCAGGAAATGAACATGAATGCATCATCAGGAGTTAAACTCCAGGCAGTGTTCAGAGTTCTTCCCAGTGTCTTGCTTCTGTTCCAGAACTAAAAAATTGTATGTAGTGTTACTTATTTTGGGGATAAAGATTATAAATTAGATAGAAGTTTTTTTCTTTTAAAGTCTCTTAGTATAAATTTGCATAAAAACTATTAAAATACAGTGACTAATTTAAAATTTGCTTAATGTTCATGAGAACTTACGTATGTTAAAGTAATTCACAATATTTAACATACAGACTAACAAAGACAGAAAAACTATTTAGAAGAATTAGAGGCACAAACTTTTTCTGTAGTAATCACAAAAGAAGTTAAAGCACCTGCCAATCAAATAGTCCAATAAGCAGCCTGTGTGCATACTAAAACACACATCTAAAGCACAAGGTCCAGGCACCTGGGTAGATCAATCAGTTAAGCATCTGCCTTCAGTTCAGGTCATGATCCCAGGGTCCTGGGATCGACCCCGGCATTAGTCTCCCTGCTTAATGGAGAGTCTGCTTCTCCTTCTACCCCTCCCACTTGCTCTGATCTCTCTCTGTCTCATGCTCTCTCTCTCTCTCTCTCTCAAATAAATAAAATCTTAAAAAAATTAAAAAAATTAAAAAATTAAAAAATTAAAAAATTAAAGCACGGACTCCTATCAAGACTATTTTAAATGATAAACCCTTATTTAGAAATAAAAATTCTTTTAACTCTGCTATATGAGCCTTTCTCTTCTGTAAATTCCCCCAACATTATGTACAATTAAGATTGCCTGTAAAAACATTATCCACTTAACATTCCAAGACATTTTTTACTACTTTCAGCCAATAATTAATTTTTATGGGCAAATCAGGGAAATGCTGACAGGCTTGTGACTTTTGAATGGAGTCTGTCTACTGAGTTATATTTAAATGTACTAATCCTTTGTGGCCATGGTACATCTGCACAGTTCAGCTACTTTATATCAGGAAGTTGTTCCTTCGCAGAAAGACGTTGCCTCAACTTTATACACATGTCAGTGGTCTAGCTGGTTTCAGACCAGACCGAAATAGGTTTCCATTCTGCACATGGTCATGATATTGGCAATGGTATTAACATGGAGTATTTTAAACTATGAGGAGGGGTGCATTTAGTAATGGTAAAGATGTTAAGCAACACACGTTAGGGTTTTCACTTTAGCCATAAGGTAGCCTGGGTCTATTTAGTATTTCTCAAGACTAGGCAGATAGCGTGGAATACTGAGAACATGGGTATTGAAGTTAGGTAATGTTGTGGGTCTGAGCTCTACCACTTATGAACCAGGTGAACCAAATTACCAACCTTTCTGAACTTCGGTTTACCACTTTGTAAAATAAGACTAATAGTAACAATGACCTTTTTAGCTACTGGATAATTGATATTGAAAGCATGTAGCACAGTGTCTGGAATGTAGTTAGCCCTCTACAAATGGTAAGAGCCATTACCACTACTACTACCAGCCTGTGGGACATTAGTCTTCCTAGAGAAAAGTGTGGGAAGCAGTAGGTTTCAAGAATTTCAAAATGGTTCTTTGGTGCAATATTTCTCAGGGTACATTATGCAGGAGTTCCCAAACACATTTGATCAAGACACCCATTTTGTCTAAGCCACTTGTGTTACTTTCCTAGTGCTGGCGTGACCAATTACAACAGATTTAGTGGCTCAAAACAACATGGATTTATTCTCTTCTGGTCCTGGAAGTCATAAGTCTATAATGAACACTACCAGGCTCTAATCAAGGTATTTGCAGGACTACATTCCTTCTCAGGCTCCAGGGGAGAATCTGTTTCCTTGCCTTTTCCACCCATACAGCTGCTGCCTTCCCTGGCTCATGCTTCCTTTCTCCATCCTCAAAGCCAATAGCATAGCAGCTTCAAGGCTCTCTCTCCCACTCTGTCGGACCTCTGCTTTCTTTGCCGTATCTCCTTGGATGTCAGCCTGCTGGCCTCCCTTTTAGGAGGACCCATATAATTAGGTTGGGCCCATTGAGATAAGTCCAGATAATCTCTCCACGGCAAGATCCTTAACCACCTCAGCAAAGTCTTTTTTGTCATGAAAGAAGCATATTGGCAGGTTTCAGAGGTGAGGATATAGACATCTTTGGGAGACCATCATTCTGTCTCTATTACATGTTACCTAAGAAGTCTAGGGTTCTGAGAAAGTAATTAAGAAAAACCCTGGACTTCATTGGTCAACAACTTAGGAGATGGGAGGCAAGGCAAGGAAAGGAAGGCTAGGGAAAGAGTATACCTGGGACATTTCATTTATATTGATTATAAAATCATATGGATGGTATACCAGTCAGGTTCCCCCCAAAAATGGATGGCCTCACAGAATGGTAAGATAAACAACAGAAGGCTTAATGAAGTAAAAAAGGGCTTCAAAGGTGTGTATCAGGGATAGGGAACCTGCCAGAATAGTCCCAATTTTCAATCTTCTTTCCTTCCTGTTAGGGTCACACATTGACCAAACCCAACTGCAAAGCCAAAGAAATGGAGAGATGGGGCTGTAGAACAGGTATTCTCAATCTCTAGCCTGTGTCCGAATCACCAGGCGGGCTTCCTAAAACACAGACTGCTGAGGTCTATCCCCAGAGTCTCTGATCCAGTAGGTTTTCAGGGTAGTCTGCTGCTGCAGTCTGGCGTTACACCTTGAGAACCAGTGACATTGACCAAACAGGTTAGCCTCCAGGGCACAGAGCACGTGGAGAAGGATGATGAATGGGATTGAGTGGGCCCAACTGAAACAGCAAATTCTGAACTGAGAGTGTCGATTTTAAGTGCAATGGGAGGAGGCCTAGCATGTGGAAAGCCAGACAGTCTGGAGGAATTGAGGAAGGTGTCATGGAGGACGGGGAATTTCCTCAGAGGGATTATAAACGTTTCAAAAGCAGGGGAGGGGAGAGCAGGGCACTGAGGTCTAAGAAGCCCACAGACTAGAGTACAATGACACCGTCCCTTTTAGGAGATCTATTTGCCTCAGGAAAGCAACCTTGCTCAGTGAGAAGGTCAATTTTGAGGAAAATCGGTTGTGCAAGAGAAGGGAAGAAAGATAGGTAACAGTATTTGGGATTGACAGGGGTGGCAAAAGGGAGCCAGTGCAGGTTTTTGAGTAAGGGTAGAATGTTGTGAATGACCAGGATGAGTGAAAGGAGAAGATAGATGGCTGACTTGGTGACACGAGTTAAAAAAGTTGTTATAAGTTGTTCAAATACTTGGCATTGTAGGAAAAAAAATCCCTACTAAGTTTGAGAGCAAGAGGCTAGGTTTCTGGTATAGGCCCTGTTATTAACTAAATAACTAGCTAAATCGGGTTGGTCCAACCATTGAACCACTCTGAAGGGAGTGGAATTATTTTATTATAAGGGTGTGTTGATTGCCTGGAGAGAAAAGAGCAAAGAAACATTTCAAATGCTACAACATCTACACCTAGAAAAATAGCGACATCTGACAAGCAGTGTGTAAACTTTGTCAATCTTTGCTAACAACAAACTTTAATTCTTGCTTGTGATGACTTGTTGCTGACCGTGCAAGGATTAGGGCCTATTCTTTGGCTGGATGATATATCATTAATATGAAAAAAAAGTTTTATACCACTGAGGCTAATTTACTTTGCTTAAAATTATTTCCCTCATTTATTCATTCATCCATACATCCATCCATTTATAAATTAATTGCTGCTATAAATGAGACTTTAAGTCCTTGAAGACTTTAAGAATATGACTTAGTGTATAGTAGCTTTTGTTGAAGAAATTTACTGTCTTCAAAGTAATAAACATGGAACTGACGTTAGCCATCTGCTCTCAGTGAGATAAGGTTTTATGTGCATTTTAAGGATGATGTCTACACTGCTCAAAAGGGAAAAAAAGGAGTATCATTTTCTTGAAACAATTTTAATTTCTGTCCAAATATGTTCTTTTCAGATCTATTAGTTCTACTTTGTGTTCTGTACTTTGATTCCTTGGAATGTTCTGGATATACAGAATTTACGTTTAAGACAATCTACTTAAAAAAGTTAATTAAGATTCTGATGTATTTCAGAATGACAGAAAGAAGGAAGAAAGAGAGAAAGAGAGAGATATAAAATGGTATTCCTTTTCCCTGAAAAGACTGGCAATGTCAGCTCTGACAAATATGTGATGTTTGCCTTCAATGATATGGTCACTAATAGTAATAACTTAAGCCAATCTAGTGTTTATCATGTGCCAAGTAGATATTTCATGGCCATTCTGTTTTCTAATCATTACAACAACTATATGAAGTAGTTACTATTATTCTGAGAACACAGACAAAAGCAGCAACAGAAGCTTAGATATGTTAAATATTTGCCTGATGACATTGCACTAACGTTGGTGTTGGTTCTGAGTTTCGAATTCATGTCTGACTTATTCCAAAAGGCCATGCTTTTTACCATTACACTCTTTTCTTCTAACATTCTCTCCCTGACCCCACACCCCCACTTACTCTCTTTCCTTTTTTTTTTTTTTTTTTGGATGGATGGTTTATACTCAAAGCCTCTACTATTCCTACTCAGTAAGTTATCTACTGCTGCATAACAAGTTACTCCAAAGCTGAGTAGACTGAAATAAAATCTATTAGCTCAGTTTCTGTAGGTCAGGAATTCAGGGGTGTTCACCTGGATGTTCCCATCCCACAGTCTCTTAATTGCAGCTAGGGCTGCAGTCATCTGAAAGTTTTGACTGATGCTAGAAGCTCCCCTATCAGGATGGATCCTCATGTGATGATTTCCAGCAGGGCTCAGTTCCCAGGGGACCTCAGCCCCTCAGCACATGGACCTGCCCATGGGGCTTCTTGAGGGTTCTCATGGCATGACAGCTGGCTATCCCTAGAGTGAGTGATTTAACAGAGAACAAGATAGAAGACTAGTAGATAGAGTGCCTTTTATGACCTAGCTTTGGAAGTTAGACTCATTATTTCTGCAATATCCTATTGGTCACAGAGTCAGTCCTATTCAGCATGGGGGAGTGTGAGTACCAGGGGGTGAGAATACTTGTAGCCTGGCCACACACCTCTCATTTGGGAAGGTGGCTACGCATTTACCATTCACTTCTTTCTTAACTCTCTATCCTTTAATTTGTTGCCTCCTTTCCTGGATTTTTAGAGTCTTAATCCCAACATATTTTATAATTTCCTTCCTATTATATTTCAAAGTTTTTGCTGGATTTAGCAATCTCTTACCATCTCCTCCTTTTATTCTTGGTTTTTCATTCAGATCTAGTGCTTAGCATAGTGCTGGGCACATAGGAAGACTACTTAATAGACACTTGATACATGAACGAACACATTCAATGACTATCTTCTCAATTTTGTTCCTCCTCTGTTCTATAATTCTTTCTCTTCACAAGGGCTCTGTTGTAGGCTGGGCATATTTGGGTCAACTAAGGTGTTTTATTTCTTTGACTCACACAGAATTTTAAAAATTGAGGCAACATTTAAAAGGGTGTTTCCCACAAAAATATTAGTTCCTGCTTTTCTTGAAAACTTAGAAGGCCTGGCATGGAAGTAGTTGCTGGAGTCAAGAAAGGATGCCCCCCTTTAGAGATGGCAGATGCCCTTCAGTTCATCATAGTTCCCGACATTCCTGCTTCTCACTCTGACACTGAGACTCCTTTAGCTTACTATTTATTACTGCACTTACAATGTTATTTTTATTTGAATGCAGAAGTGTACTAAAATCCATGCATCTATCAAAGTGAGAAAATGAAAGATAGCCCAGGTGCTTACATGAGTTTTCTTAGACCTCCCTGGTTAAAATAGGCAAGAATTTATGATCTGTGTTCTCTGCTCCGTGGTTTAGGAAAATGATTGCGTCATGTAGTCTCTTCAGTAGGCCTCCTGCATCCCTATGTTTGATGTCTTTTCTTTCTTACCACTTCAGGCTTGAAATGGAGAGTGAAGGTGTACCTGGTTGGCTCAGTCAGTTAAGTGTCTGCCTTTGGCTTGGGTCATGATCCCAGGGTCCCGGGACTGAACCCACACTGGGCTCCCTGCTTAGCGGGGAGTCTGCTCCTCCCTCTCCCTCTGTGATCTCTTTCTCTCAAAAAAAAAAAAAAAAAAAAAAAAAAAAAAAAAAAAAAAAAAAAAAAAAAAAAAAAAAAAAAAAAAAAGAAAAGAAAAAAGAAAAAAGAAAAGAAATAAATGGAGAGAGGTCATTGCTCAACTAATGTTAGCTAATGTTTCTATGACTTTGTGGTGGGCAGAATGCCCACCATGGAATGGAATGCCTAGTCTTCTGGTAAGAATACATCTATACACACTGGAAGTATTTTGTTTTGTTCTAGAAATCCATCTGGCTAATACTTTGGTTCTACTGATGGAAACTAAATTCCTACTCATTTCCAATTCCTACTCGTGTCGGATTCCTACTCATTTCCACATTTAACACACCCTGGTATGTATAGATCAGAACTTAAACTGTGTGTGTGTGTAAAGCAATCGAAGAATGGGAAGACAAGAGTGCTCTACTCTATTGGCAAAATTATAAGTCACTGAGGAAAACTTATTTACACAAAGGCCAAGTGAACTCTAGACTGAAGAGAAGGACCAGTTTGTCCCCACAGTGGTAGGTGATGGAAAGGGAGAGAGACTAATTATAGCTGTATGAACATCTGTTGTCAAGTCAACATGAAAGTGAAGAGAAATTCAGAAGATCTTCAAGTTTAATTATTTGTGGTATTTGTTAGGAATTGCTTTTTGCTCTTAAAAACAGAGACCAAATTAAGGGGCTCAGATCAATTTAAAGATCTCCCACTTAAGCCATATGCAGAAGAATGAAACTGGATCATTCTCTTATACCACACACAAAGATAAACTCAAAATGGATGAAAGACCTGAATGTGAGACAGGAATCCATCAAAATCCTAGAAAAGAATACAGGCAGCAACCTCTTCCACCTCAGCTGCAGCAACTTCTTGCTAGACATGTCTCCAAAGGCAAAGGAAATACAGGCAAAAATGAACATTGGGACTTCTTCAAGATAAAAAGCTTTCGCACAGCAAAGAAAACAGTCAACAAAACCAAAAGACAACCGAGACAATGGGAGAAGATATTTGCAGATGACATATCAGATAAAGGGCTAGTATCCAAGATCTATAAAGAACTTACCAACTCGACACCCAAAGAACAAATAATCCAATCAAGAAGTGGGCAGAAGACATGAACAGACATTTCCCCAAAGAAAACATCCAAATGGCCAATAGACACATGAAGAAACGCTCAACATCACTCCGCATCAGGGAAATACAAATCAAGATCACAATTAGATACCCCCTCACACCAATCAGATTGGCTAAAATTAACAAGTCAGGAAATGACAGATGTTGGCGAGGATGTGGAGAACAGGGAACCCTCCTACACTGTTGGTGGGAATGGAATCTGGTGCAGCCACTCTGGCAAATGGTATGGAGATTCAAAATATAGCCACCCTATGACCCAGCAATTGCACTACTAGGAATTTACCCCAAAGATATAGAAATAGTGAAAGGAAGGGGCATCTGCACCCCAATATTCATAGCAGCAATGTCTGCAATAGCCGAACTGTGGAAGGAGCTGAGATGCCCTTCAATAGATGAATGGATAAAGATGATTTGGTATTTAATATATACAATGGAATATTACTCAGCCATCAGAAAGGATGATACTTACCTTTTACATCACCATGGATGGAACTAGAGGGTATAATGCTAAATGAAATAAGTCAACTGGAGAAAGACAATTATTATATTGTTTCACTCATATGTGGGATATAAGAAATAGTGCAGAGGATCATAAATGAAGGGAGGGAAAACTTAATGGGAAGAAATCAGAGAGGGAGACAAGCCATGAGAGACTCTTAACTATGGCGAGCAAACTGAGGGCTGCGAACTGAGGGTGGGGGATGAGGTAACTCATTTTATTTATTTAAATAAATTTTAATTTATTAAAAAAATAAAATAAAAAAACAGCAGGGGGAAAATAAAAGATTTCTAATTTAAAAGATCATTGTTGGGGTGCCTGGGTGACTCAGTCAGTTAGGCATCTGCCTTTGGCTTAGGTCATGATCCCAGCGTCCTGGGATCAAGCCCCACGTTGGGCTCTCTGCTCAGTGGGGAGCCTGCTTCTCCCTCTCCCTCTGCAGCTCGCTCTACTTGCGCTCATGCACTCTGTCAAATAAATAAATAAAATCTTAAAAAAAAAAAAAGATCATTGGTAATAGTAGTCTAGGGATGGTATGGAAGATCCATAGAATTGTTGTGGCTCTTTTTTTCCCTGCCAGCCTTGAAGCATAACTTCCATCCTTAAGTCACAAGGTGGCTGCTGGAGTTCCAGCCGTTGTGTCAACTTGCTGAGTAGGAACAAATAGAAGAACAATGCCAAAGGGCTTGTCCAACTGCCCCTGTCCAGTATTTCTGCTTATATCTCACTGGATGTTCTGTGTATAAGGGAGTGTGTGTGAAAATATTTCTTCAGCTAGATTCATTGCTTAGGGTTATGGTGGTAAGGACCAAAGGATGAATAAATGTAACAAATTGTGTCAAATCTTTTTTAAGGGAAAGTAATAAAAGTAATTATTATTTGACAATTTACTCTGTGCTAGGACTGTACTATAAATAATCTCAAATAGTCAAACGACCGTAAGAAATAAGAAACAGTATGCCATTCCTGTGTTATAGTTAAGGAAACTTAGGCTCAGAGAGGTTATATAACTTGACCGAAATTAAGTTGTAGGTAGTAAGTAAGTAGTAAGTAGTAAGGAGGCCAGCATTTCTAAAAGCTGTTAATTTTTCCTTGGCAATTTATAGGAGATGAGATACCCTTTTTTGATGACACTGGAGTTTCTTATTTCCCTTAGTTTAGTAGAATTCGTGCAGACCAACATGAACTCCTCACATGACTTATCCTGCTCTTTATTACTGATCTTTTAAAACACAACACAGCAGCATTTAAAAGCCTTTGAGGACTTTAGGAAAGTGATAAACTGTTTTTAGATCTCTTTCTGGATGTTCAACTTAACACATTAAGGCCCCACAAATAGACAAGGTGTTTTCCTTGAAGCTATATGTATATATACACACACTTTGCTCAAGTGAATCAAGACCTACCTTACAGTTGAATATTCCTTGCTCTTGTTTAAGCATTTTGTCATCTCAGTAATAAGTAAATTGTACTTATTCTAGTTGAACGAGGTATATATTTTCTTATAAACCAAGATAAAATTATGAACTGTGAATTGCCTACTATACAAAAAGAACAGTTTTGTTGTCTTATTATGTGAGTTCATTGTTATTTGTAAAATTAAACTCAGCAATTTATGAGTGAGGTTTTCAAAGAAAGAGTATTACTCATAAAGTTCATGTTGGGAAATTTGGAAGTCTGGCCAGACTAAGCATAGCGTCATGGGCTTTGTTTTTAGTGAAGAACAAAAGATCAGATTTCCTCAAATTCAGGAGCAAAACAAGTTGCACCTAGAAAACTGAGCTGTGGATCAAATGTTCAAAGTTGGATCGCGTAATATGTGTTATTGTCATGTCAACCACAATGCTAAGCACTGTGTAAAAAAAGATCTATTATTGCTAATTCCTCCAGTGTCTTTCTCAAACTCTTACCAGAAAGAAAATTCAAAGCTTGCTGTGTTAGCATATCTTTTGAGAAGCCTGAATGCCAGGGGGGCAGAATATACTGGGATTGAAGCTTTCCAAAGTCAGTGATGTTTTTCTTGTTCATTGTTTATCTGCTGCTCTGAGCACATAGTAGGCACTCAAATACTTACTCAGCAAGTGGGTGAAAGAAAATTAGATTTCCTAGTTCTTTTTAAAATTGGAAAATCTACTTAGGATCACGCTTGTGGTCACCTGATCTAGAAGCCACCTCTCTGGTCACTCCCGATTTACTCTGTTGGCCTCTGTCTACTTTGGTCTAATGAAATGGTCTTCTCGAAAAATCACCATTTGCCTCTTACTCGTCAACTCTTCTGACTTTTTCTTGGTCTTTTTTTCTACCTGGTCTGACACAGCATTGGTCAAGGTTGGCTTTAAGCAGTCTCCTCTCTTTGTTCCTACAATTTTGATACTGTTTCTCCTTCTGTGACCTCATCTCTGTCATTCTTTGAATGTTCTCTCATTTTTATACAGAAAGTCATTAATATTCAATTATCCACCAAGGTCTCCTCATACCTTTCTAAATCCCCTTGTTAGAGATCTTGTCCCTACATTTGACTTCAAAGATTCCCTGCAGTTTACCCCATCCTGTTTTTCTCTGCCCTGCATCTTCTGTGTTCTTACCTCATACCTTTATTATCTTGCTATCTAGAAGACACTAATATACATGTCTAGAGTGGAAGTGATTCCTCTTTCTCCCTCCTTCAATACACACATGCACACATGCTCACACACATACACACTCACTGTGATGGTTAGTTTTGTGTGTCAACTTGACTGGAGCATGGGGGTCCCCAGATATTTGGTTACACATTATTCTGGGGGTATCTGGGAGGACATTTCTGGATGAGATTAACATTAGAGGGTAAAGCAGATTGTCATCCCCAGTGGGGCTGTATATCCTATCCTTCAATCATCTGTTGAAAGCTTGAATAAAATAAAAGCCTGAATAGGAATAGATTCTTTCTCTCTATTCTTTGAGGTAGGACATTAGTCATATCATGCCTTTGGATTTGAACTCAGACTGTAACTTACACCATCAGCTCTCTTGGTTCTTAGGCCTTCAGACTCAAACAGGAACTATACCATGGGATCCTCTGTGTCTGGACTTCTCAGACTTACCAATTGAGCCAATTCTTTATAATCTCTTACCCTTCTTTATAATCTCTCTCTCTGCACGGATATACCGTATTGCGTTCTATTGGTTCTATTTTTCTGGAGAACCTGGGCTAAAACACTCACATGCCCATAGCCACTGACACACACTTGAACTCACATAAGCAGGTCTTCGTTAATGGCTTTTCCCAATTCTGGACCCAATGTCTCAAACAATCTTTAAGGTAGCTTTGACCCACCACCTACTCCTTTAATCTTCAATGCTAACCAATCAGCAAATACTGCTGATACCTCTTTTCATGATGCCCTTCAAAGGCAACTTCTCCCACTTATGTTTTATCATTATTTTTAAAAATAGTTTTAGTCTTATACAAAAGTTACAAAATAGTACTGAGGATTTCTCTACATCCATCACCCAGCTTCCCCTAATATTTACATTTATACAACAATTACACACTTATGAAAGCTAAGAAATTAACATTAGTACAATACCATTAACTAAACTACAGGCTTTATTCAAATTTCACCCTTTCCCCCTTCTTTTCAGTTCTAGGATTTCACATTGCATTGAGTTGTATTATCTCCTTAGTCTCTTCCAATCTGTGACAATGGCAATGTCCATCCTTACTACATGGATCATATGTCTTCTGGGTTTTGCCACTGTAAAATTACTCCTTTTCCCCCTTGAAATCCATAAGTATCTTAGAGGAAATGCTTTGAGACTATAGAAATACATGATTTATCCTCAGTTTTTTTCCCACCAATTTTAGCATTCATCACTGGGTCTTACAAGCAAGAATTATTGTCATGGTGTTCTGGTGGTGATTTTCTAGTACCCCCCCCTTTTTTTTAACTTTATTAATTCCTTTCATTCTATTTGAAATTAAAACTATTAACAATAGTCGCAAAGAGTTTTTGGGATATTTACTCTGCACCAGGTATTGGATTATGAATTTAATATTCACTGTATAATTTAATGCCCCCAGTAACCCTTTGAATTAGATATGGTTATCACCACTTTACAGGTTAGCAAAAGGGGACCCACAGAGGCCAATAATTTGACCATGGCAAACAGGATGAGGTCAGCATCTCATCCATGATTGTCTGATGCTAAAATCTGTTCTCCCAGCCCTTACATAACCCAGCTATTACTTTGGTTTATACACTCATGTCCTTAGATCTCTGAGAGAGCTCCCTGCTACCACAGTGCCTACCAGGGTCCAATTTGCTTCCCTAATCCATAATTCTGTGATGTTACTCTTATCCTCAAGATATTTCAATGTCTCGGGGTGCTTGGGTGGCTCAGTTGTTAAGCAGCTGCCTTCGGCTCAGGTCGTGATCCCAGGGTCCTAGGATGGAGCCCTACATTGGGCTCCTGCTTGGGGGGGAAGCCTGCTTCTCCCTCCCCCACTCCCCCTGCTTGTGTTCCCTCTCTTACTGTGTCTCTCTCTGTCAAATAAATAAATAAAATCTTAAAAAAAAAAGATATTTCAATGTCTCCTGTTAAAGATGAAGTCTGAAATACTTAACCCACACTGAAGTCATCTGACACCTAACCCCAAGCCAACCTTCCCCTCCTCCCCTATATCTGTTCTCTACTCCAATGAAATGTTCCCTTCACAGCAGCCTGCAAATTCATGGTGTTTTCTATCTCTTGGCTTTGCCTTATGTTTCATTTGCTCTTTCTCTTTCTTTGACAGCTAATCCTGCCCATTTCTTAAAGCTCATGGCCTCCATGATGGGGAGATCCTATTGGCTCTATTTTCCAAACATGTCTGGAATCTGGATGCTCCAGATTAATCCAGATGCTCCCACAGTTAACCCCCAGGCCCAAGCTCCCAACATCTCACTCCTGAATTATGACAGGAGCCTTCTAACAGTTTCACCTTCCTCTGCTCTTACCCGCTAGCTTCTCTCCTTTACTCAGCAGTCAGTGCATCCTTTAAAATGCATATTAGAAGAGGTCCCTCCTCTACCAGACTCTGCAATGACTCCCATTTCATGGTCAAAAAGACCTGATACCTTCCTGCTTCCCCACCATCACCTCTCCGACCTGGTTGTTTCTATTGTTACCTTTATTAGTTCCACTCCAACTACACTGACCTCTGTGCTACTACTAGAGTATCCTAGTAGGCACACTGAAGACTTTGGCTTTGGCTTTGGTCCCTTTGCCAGGAAGGCTCTTTCCCCAGATATTTGCATAGCTAATTCTCTCAGGTTCTTCGTCTATTCACTCAGATGTCACCTTCTCAGTGAGGTCCAACCTAACCTTGAAGAATGTCCAGTCTCTTTTTTCTTCCCTGCTTTCCCTGTTTCCACAGTATCCATCATCTTCTAATGAATGCTATGCTTTACCTGTGTTTATGTCTATGGTTTATTGTCTATCTGGAATATAAGGACCAGGAAGGCAGGGATTTTTGTGTTTTGCTCACTGATACATTCCAAGCAGCAGAGACTGAGCCTAGTACATATAAGATCCCCAGGAAATTTTTGATGAATTATGATGTGTGTCTGTCTCATTCACAATGACCTCTTCCTTCTGTGTCACTCTATGGTATACATAATGTTGGAACAATTCTTTTGGCATGTATCATGTATGCACTGTCTTGTTTCATTTCTTTTACCCATGACCTGACTGCCCAACTGCATTGTATGTTTGGAGAGGTGACATCTGTGGCTTTATCCTGCCAGTGATGCAGGGATCCAGCTCACCTTCTCTCCCACCTACCCAGTAAAAGTCTATGGTCTACCATTATCATTACTGCCTTGCAAATATCCTCAAATTCCTTACCCCTGACCTGATACACTTCATCCCTGGTTATATCTCAAAGCCAACCCTCTGCCTACTCCAAGCTTGATCCCCAGCAGGGAAACATAGTTTGAGGAAAACATATAACCGTACTGATGGGCTTCACATTATATTCATAGCTGCAGATGTCAAGTGTAGTTCAGCAACCTGGTTACATTTCCTTATTCTTTTACTTATCTAGGTGACTCTTTCATGTTCAATAAACTTTCATCTTTCCCCAGTGTCAGGGTGGAAAGGAACTCCCATTTCCCAGTTGCTTCTGAACATGTGCTGTATCTGTGTTCTCATTCTTGATGTGCCCTTCTGGTTCTATCTGGGCTAACCCACTACCTGCATCCTGTGTTCCCTCCTTTTTACCTGCTCAAGCATTTCTCTCCTATTGGTGAATCTGCTTCTTCCTATATAATCAATTTTTCCCTTTCTCTTGGATTGGCTTGACCGGGGTGAAAAATTTCCCTTCCTTACAAACCCTCCTAAGTCTACATATCCATTTTTTGCTACTTTCCCATTTCTGTGTTTCTTTTATAAGAAATGCTCATTGGACTTACTGTCTTCCCTTCTTCACATACCATTCATTATTCCCTAACCCATTTTAGTTGGGTTTTCATTCCCACCCTTTCATTGAAATAGCTTTTGTTAAGGACCTTCTTTTTGCCAGATCCAGTGGTTAGCTCTCAGTCTTTGTCTTACTTGATCACTTAACAACATTGGACACAGTAGACCCTCCCTTCCTTCTTGAAACACTTGGCTTATGGCTCCTCCATTTTCTCCCATCCTGCAAATGTTGATGTTCCAGGATTCAGCCTTTGATTCTCTTTCTTTTCTCTCTAGATGCACACCTGACTGATTGTGGCTTCAGACCCATCTCTGTACTGATGATCCCCAATCTTTATTCCAACATGGACCCTCCCCCAAACTCAACTCAAGCAGTCACTTAACACCTCCCCTTGAATGTTTCATGGCAGCATAAGACTTGCCCCAAACAGAACTACTCAGGTATCACTCTTTCCCACCTCAGCAAATGTCATCCCCATTCACTTAAAAGAGTACAACTACGAGTCATGATTGATTTCTTCCTTTCTTCACATCTCAATCCACCAACAATTACAGTTGGATCTACCGGAAAAATATATCCCAAATTTCATTCCTTCTTATTTTTTACCAACATCCTAGTCTAAATTATCACTCTATGCATGGATTATTGCAGTAGACTCTCTCTGGCCTCCTTGATTCTATTATTTCCTCCAGTATGTCCTTTAAAATAAAATTATAGTATTTTTTCCTGAACCAAACCTTTTATTGCCATTCCATCAAACTGAGAATAAAATCCAAACTCCCTACCACTGCTTTTAAGACTCGACCTGAGCCTTCCTGTTATGTCTCTGATCTTGCCATCTGCTACTACTGTTCCTTTAACTCACTTCATTCTCATCACTTTGGACTTCCTGCTCTGTCTTGGAAAGTTAAGCCTACTCCTGCCTCAGGGCCATTGCACTTGCTGTTCTCTCCACCTGAAAACTTCCTTCTCAAGATCTTTGTATGACTTGCTCACTTATTTCATTCATTTTTCTATAAATGTTTCCTCCTCAGAGAGGCCTTCCCTGACACCCAGTCTAAAGTTACTTCCACCCCCACCACTCTCTCTCCTTTTGTCCTGCCTTAATTTTCTTCACAGCACTTAGCAGTGAAATCATTTAATAAATGTGTTATTTCCCGGACTGGCCTATGAGGATGGAAACTCTCTGGGCACGTGAAACATCTTTGTCTCACTGTAGACTCCCTAGTGTCTAGAACAGTAGATACCTGAATAAATCCTAATTGAATGAATAGATACACTTAATAATTTATATTGGTGCCAGACATAGGACAGGGTGCTATGGAGACAGGGATAAATGAGAAAATTCTTACCCACAAAGAACTCACTGTCTTATATAGTGGTTCTTGACATGTCTTCCTCAGACCAGCAGCACCAGCACCTGAACATGTGCTGTATCTGTGTTCTCTTTCTGGGAATTTATTAAAAAAGGAAATTCTCAGGCCCTACCTGGAACTGCTGGATTAGCAGCCCTAGGGGTGAGGCAGCAATCTGTGTTTTAACAAGCCCTCCTGGCAATTCCAATGTCCTGCAGAGCTTGAGGACCACTGTCCTAGGGATGAAGTCAGACCCGAACAGGAGATGCTAGTATATGGGGTCCAGGGCTGGTAGCTAATGCTGGACACTTTGAAGACATTCTTTGTTAAAGGTAAGACTGCTGTGCCAATACAAATACATCCCCCCAACATACTCGTTGCTCTCCTTTTTCTTATCCTTCTCATTTTCCCAAAGGGAGTGAGCTTATATTCTGAACATAGGGGAAAGAAAAACAAAAACAAAAACAAAACACATACAGCTGATCTAAGACCAAGGGAGTTGTAGCCTAGTTGAACCAGTTTTCCAAATCCAGTTAAACTAGGCTATAACTCCTGGGGCTGGCTCAGGCTCTGTGTTGTTTAAATTCCAGAATCTCCAGATGAATGGGAACAACAGGCCCAGTGTTGCCAGCGGAACACCTAGACAATAGGAGTCACTCACAAAACAAGGACTTAATGTATCGCCAAGAATGGAAACCTCTGTGGAAGGTTAGCCTTGATCCAAGAAAGCCGGCCAGCCCCGTTTGGGCCCCTCTCTGTCCACTGACCACTGCTGGAGTGTCTCTGCTTGAGGTTTCTGTCTGTTCACCAAGGGGTGTTGCCAGGACAGTTTTGTTTTGTTTTGTTTTGTTTTTTTTAAAGATTTTATTTATTTATTTCACAGAGGGAGAGAGATCACAAGGACGCAGAGAGGCAAGCAGAGAGAGAGAGGGGGAAGCAGGCTCCCCGCTGAGCAGGGAGCCCCATGCGGGCCCCGATCCCAGGACCCTGAGATCATGACCTGAGCCGAAAGCAGAGGCATTAACCCACTGAGCCACCCAGGCGCCCGCCAGGACATTTTAATGAACCCCAGTGGGCTGTTTCCCTACCACCCTGACAAATACCAATCTGCCTGCGAGGCTCCCTCTGATTTTAGCTCCAGATAAAAAAAAGACCTCCCGGACACTTCTACCTCATATTTATCCACTGAGCAAAACTGTGAGAGCCAGTTTAATTGGCCTGAATACCTCTCAGACTTGCTATCAGCCGATAAATCTGCAGGAGGCGCTTAGAAAATTAGGTTGCCCTTAATCTTATTTTAAAACTTGGAGTTGCAGGGGGAAAAAAAAGAAAGAAAGAAAAAAGAGAAAGCATTTGACTAAGTTTTGGTGCAGTGAAGTTATTGGCTATTTCAAATGTTCTAGGATGTCAGCTGAAGCCCATATGAAAACAGTTAAATGCTATTCCAAGAGAATCCAATATGCTAGGAATATGATAGGGGACATTGAATGGAAAATTCTGTAATTACTATGTTCATATTTCATGGTAAAATATATTCAAGATTAACTGTCTTCTAACGGAACAGTACATGTATCCAAAACATTTGGGGGCCGCTTGGTTGGGTGGGAAGGAGGAATAATTTAATTAGGTCACAGACAGAATTTTCTTAGAATTCTTGGTCCTACGTAGCTAGTTTTGAATTTCTTCTTTTACGGCTTTGAGCCACTGGTCATGAAATCAGCATTGTTAGGAAATAAACATGATCAGCAGCCTTATCCTTTTGGCGCCATACGTGTGGGGCCATCTTTGAGGCAGTGGGATTGTGTAGAGTCGGGACGGCCTCCCGAGGCATTGCTCCTATCCATAGAGCCCTCTGTGGGTTTCACAGCTGTATACGGCCTTTGGACACTAGTCAGGTTTTCTGAAAATATACGCAACGTTAAACCACAGGCTGAGTTTTCAATATATTGTAAACATTCTCACAGTGAGCACAAAAATAGCCCCCTTGATTCACTGCCTGCCAGTGTTTGCTCTTAAGAGTGGCCAAGAGGGGCAGAGAATCGAAGGAAAGAAAAAAATAGAAAGAGACAGAGCCAAAGAGAGGGAGGGACAAGTGAGAGAAAGGAGGAGGGGACAAAGGAGAGGGAGGAAGAGAGAGAGAGGGAGGGAAAGGAGGGGAGGGGGAGAGAGAGGGAGAAAAGATTTTAAAGTAAACTAGCAGCCTCAAGTACCTTAGAATGTTCAACTTGCTACAAACATCAAGGGAGCAATTCAAGGGCAAACCTTACTCGCAGGATCCTGGGGTAATAGCAAGTTACGTTGGATGTGTTGAGGAGGTAAACTGGTAATGGCAGAGCCACTGCCTGCTGGCCCACCTGGACCCACAACTTTAGAGATTCGCTTGGATTTTAGATGCATGCATCTGTGAACAGCAGAGGAAATACTCCTAATGCTCATCCGGAATGGATTTCCCAGCAGGACTCAGTGCTACTCATTACTGTGAAGCTATGAGGGGCTTTCCAGGGTTTCCCAATTCTCAATGTATCTTACACCTACACACAAAGATCACTGGAGTCCATTCACAGATTACAGAGCAGGGGGAAATAGAGGAAGAAATGGTGTTTATGATATTTACGGTACCCATACATAAAGAATATTCAGAGGAAATAATGCTGAGTGTGCTAATATTTTAAAGTTTTCCTTTGATTTAATGATTTTTTTTACTGTTCACTATACTTTTGTGAATTTCTAGAGTTTTTTAACAGTTTTTTTAAGTAGATTTTTGACTGATTTTAGAAGACCTTACTCTCTGTTGAGTTCCACCGTATACTCTTCCTTCTATTCCATATTCCTTTGAGTTGCTCACATCTTTCCAAGAACATTGCTCCTGAATTTCACAGACCCAATTTTAGAACCGATGTTCACTACTTCAGCCCACCCTATTTGTTCCACTTAATGTTATATATGATTCCAGGGATTTTGTGGACCTCCAAGAAAGCAGTGGTTTTCTATTTCATCCAGATTCTTGGGTTCAAATCTCAGTGGCACAGTTTGTTAATTGTGTAACTGTGGACAAGTTACATGTTTTCTCTATAATTCCATTTCCTCATTTGTCAAATGGAGACAATACTACTACTTATTATATAATACTATAATAATACTACCTACCACATAGGGTTGTTGTGGAAGTTTTTTTTTTTTTTTAAGATTTTATTTATTTATTTGACAGAGAGATAGAGAGCCCAAGTAGGCAGAGCGAGAGGCAGGGGGAGAGGAAGAAGCAGGCTCTCAGCTGAGCAGGGAACCTGATGTGGGGCTCGATCCCAGGACCCTGGGATCATGACCCGAGCTGAAGGCAGATGCTTAACCGACTGAGCCACCCATGTGTCCCTGTTGTAGAATTTAAATGAGTTTATATGAACTAAGCACTTAGGGCGCCTGGGTGGCTCAGTGGGTTAAAGCCGCTGCCTTCGGCTCAGGTCATGATCCCAGGGTTCTGGGATCGAGGCCGACATCGGGCTCTCTGCTCAGCGGGGAGCCTGCTTCCTCCTCTCTCCTCTCTCTCTGCCTGCCTCTCTGCCTACTTGTAATCTCTCTCTCTGTCCAATGAATAAAAAAAAAAAAAAAAGAATAATACACAGCATGTGGGAAGCGTCTAAGAGATGCTAGTTCTTATTCTGAGCCACTCATTCATTCATATAACCAATTTTTATTGGTCAACTACTCTGTGTGTCCCCTCCTTTGACCACAGGGCCTTTGCAGGTATTGTGCCCCTCATCTGGAATATTTTTCTCTTTACTTGATTAAATTATATATCTTTTGAACCTCAGCTCAAATGTCACTTTTTATTGACAGCTTCCCCTGAGCCCCTAGAAGAGATCATATTCTCAATGTCCTGATGCCTTTCCTTTATAACGTTCATTATGCTTTGTAATTATGCATTTGGCTTTTATTATTTGACTACTCTATGCCCTTCTCTAGACCATGTACCCCACAAGAACAAGGACCATGCAGATTTTGTCATTAGTGAGCGGCAGAGAGTACTGGATTAAGAATTACTTGTGACCTGAGCCAGTGGGTAAGTCTGTCATCACTGTGCTGAGTATCAACAGTCCCTGTCCTGAAGGAGTTTGCCATCAGCTAGAGGTTGGAGTCCCGTCTAGAATCAATTTCAATTGTCTGGGTGAACAAGGAGGAAGGCCAGACCTAAGGCAATGACAGTGCTTTGGCTCACCTGGCCCAGTGGCTTAATGACCTGCCTTGACAGCTTCCAGAACAATTGAGGGCCTGGGCCCAGGGGCCAGTGAGAATCTCAGTAGTGAACCAGATTAATGGGCTTCTGCAGAAAGTCACACTTGGGAATCCTCAGTGCATATTTATTTGCTGCCTAACATTAGCCTGAAGCACCATGAAGTTTCCCATTTTTATTCCCATATAACTTATCCAGGCTGTTACTGACACTACCTTGCAAAACTTTCTCTCTTCCTGAAAGCTACTTTTACATTTTAGTTGTGAATTCAGTGGTGTATTTGTGATTCTCAGAGGTCTACTCTCTTTGGAGTGTGGCCCGGGGCTGCTGTTCTATGTATAGCCGTTGACTGCCTCTCCACATCTTGCTGGATGTCTCACCAGGCAGACCAAATCCATCCACATAGTGTACGGTGGGCAGTGGAGATCAGAGGACTTCATCTCAAAAACCTAACTACAGCTGAACCTGTATCTTTTCTTCTATTTCCTGTTTTAAACTCATAAGCACAATGCCTTGGCCGGGATGAACATCATCAACATGTATTTATAAAGTACTCACTACCTTAGTGGGCTCTGGAGTATTGGGCTTTAGGTAAAGAGACTTTAGTTTCTCTGCTGTTAGCTGGCTGTATGACCATGGGTTTCAGAATTCCTTAGAGCATTGTGCCCTAGCTTTCTCTCTGTATTAGGGGAGTAATTGCAAGAGATGCATCATGAGGTTTCTGTGAAGTTTAAGTGTGATAACATCTGAAGCACTTAGATTCATTCATGTAAGGAATCAGCGCATAGTCACGGAAGGAGTACAGCTACTGATACTGATGAGACATTCCTCAGTCATGAAGTCCATCATTGTCTCAACCCAGGAAGTTACTTTAAAGTTATCCTGGACTGATTATGTATCTAAGTATGTGGCTGAGGTCATTCAAATGATTGTGGAGGCTGACATCTTCCACTTAAGTCAGACAGAATCCCCATAAACACTTTTTAAGGACAATGGCCAATATACAGTTAAGAATGATCAAGCACATAAGGAAACAAGTCACCAAGAGTGAGAATCAGCAGAAATGATAAAAAACAAAAACATCATTATAAAGACTTCAGATATTGGACTCATCAATAAAAGGTCATAAGACAAGTCTTTTTGAATGTTTAAATAAATAGAAGCAAGCTTCAGAATAGCTACAAGCTATTATCCAACTCCAGAAATGGCAGAGATGAACTCTGAGTATACTTGCGCTGAATATGTTTTCTTTAGCTCTTCATTCACCTTGGTCCTCTAGTCAGCCTGATCTGCAATTCACAATTTCCTCGAACCCTAGTCCTCATAGCTGGGGCACTCACTGGTATCTTCCTTCCCTTGAAGACGTGGGTGATTCCACTTCCTGTTCGTCCTGAGCAGAGCTGGAAATCTTCCCATGAAGGGACAGATGTCCTGGGACCTCAACTTGTCTTAGGGCAGTAGCATATCTCTTTCCCTGTCCTCTGTTCACTTTGGTTCCTATTTCATAGGAAAGAGGTCTCTAAATGGTTCAAACAATAATGAGATTTATTATTTCACAGAACAGAAAATCAAAAGGTAAGCTGGGCTTTAGAACTGGTTAATTAATGGTTCAGCAACAGTGCCAGATTCTTTCCTTCCACCCTCTATCCACACCATTGGCTTCATTCTACAGCTGGTTCCACTCACCATCTCAAGATCGTTGTCAGAGACAATTAAGAGTATGTGCATCTTTGCTCCAGCCCAGTCAGAGAGAGAAAACTGGATTCTTCCCCAAACCATTGGATAAATGGGTTTCCTTTGGTCTGATCGGGCCAACGATGTCATGAGAACACTAAAAACATTTACTGATTGGCTTAAGTCTGAATTCCTGAACCAATCTCTGGCAAGGAGGAATTCTCTTATGCAAATTCCTTAGACCAGTGGTTCATGGTTTTTCACGGGGCTGAAACTAGCCTTGTGAAGACATTGCAGGGGCTGTTATTTTCCTTACAATGATTTGGGGGAACAAGTGGCTGAGAAGCTAAATGTCTTACTGAGGGCAAGGGGAATACAATACAGAATGGTACAATAATGAATTGCCCTCTTATCTGCAGGACTTTAAAAAAAAAATAACAGCCTTATGGAAAGGTACCTGGATGGTTCAGTCAATTGAGCAACTGACTCTTGGTTTTAGCTCAGGTCATGATCTCGAGGTCGCGATATCAAGGTCATGAGACTGAACCCCATGTGGGCCTCCGGGCTCCTCACAGAGTCCGTTTGAGATTCTCTCCCTCTTCCCCTTCCCTTTCCCCTGCTTGTGCTTTATCTCTCTCTCAAATAAATTAATAAATCTTTTCAAAAATTAACAGCCTTATTGAGGTATAATTCAAATACTATAGTAATCACCTATTTAAAACATACACTCCACTTTTTTAAAGTTTTGCAGCTCTAATCACAATGGATTTTAGAACGTTTTCATTGCCCCTCTCTGTGACAAATAGATTCCCATAGCAATCAGCCTCCCCTCACCCTCTCAACACACACAACACCTAACCTACTTCTGTCTCCATAGATCTGTCTATTTTGGGCACTTCATATAAATAGAAAACTGTGACTTTTGGTGACTGGCTTCTTTGCATGTTTTTAAGATTCATCTACCATTGTGGCATGCATCAGTACTTCATTTCTCTTTAGTGCAAATAATATTCCATTGTATGTGTATACCACATTTTATTCATCCATTCATGAGTTGATGGACACTGGAGTTTTTTCCACTTTGGGGCTGTCATCAATAACACTTTGGGCATTCATGCGCTTGCATCAGTTTTTGTAAAGGCACATGTTTTCATACGTACGTGTTTGCATTTCTCCTGGGAATATAACTAGGAATGGAACTACTGGGTCATACGGTAACTCTATGTTTAAGATTTTAAAGAACTGCCCGATTGTTTTCCAAAGCATTTTTATTCTTACCTGATCTGCACATAGAAATGTCCTTGTTTCTAATTATGTGTATCAAATGACCCTGATTTACATATAAACAAAGCATTGTTTCATGCAGCCATTGGGTGAAATGAGGGGATGCCTTACTATACTTTGTTTGTAACTATGCTTTGTTTGAAACTTTACTAGGACAAGGTCACCACTTCAGAAAAATCACATCGCTGACAACCGCACTGTTTGTTGTGTTGGAGTTACCAAAACAAAACAAAACAAAGCAACCAAAAAACCCCCCAAAAAACAGAAAAACAAAAAAACTCCACACCTTATATTCAGTCTATGCCAGTGGCTCTCAACCAGACCTGATTGTTCCCACTACCCATGGCAATGACTGGAGTCATTTTTGGTTGCCTGGAAGGTGGAGTGGAGGGGCTCCTGACATCTAGTAGGGCATTCCCCGCAACAAATAATTATAGAGCCCAGAGTGTCCACAGTGCCAAGGCTGAGAAACCCTGGTGTATACTCCAAAGTTCTCAGATTCACACTGTATTTTCCCTCGAGCACAATCTTCTCACATGTTATTATGTACTTTAGTGGAGTCAGCCTAGGCGTTTTCTGATCGAAATGCATATAACTTTATTATATGAAACTTCCAATTATCTTTTACATGGCAGTTAGGGAATTATACTGAATTTATAAAATATGTGTCTCTGAATTTTATTTCATGGTAAGTACAGAGGATACTACAAATCACATAAATCTGCTAGGGGAGTCAGTGGTTTGCACCTCTCAGATTCAACAATGGGAGCTGGGCGGATCTTCTGTAGATGGCTGGGCCCTGCAGGGAAAGGGTGGATGTGGGGGGGAGCAGGGACTCTCTGAAGAAGATAGGACAAGGAGAATGCTGGCAGAGAGTCGACCATGTCCGCCATGGTTACCGATGTTCGCCAAGATCCTGGTTTTAGATCCCTGGGTAGCCTGCTTGTATTTTCTACCTTCCTGCCAAAATTACCCTTGACACCTTATAACCCTCTTTCTTCCCTTCTTCCCTCCTTCCTTCTCTTTCTTTAACTCATCTCAGGAAATTCTGTTATTTGCAACCAAAAGGAACCAGAAGTAAAACAAAGGCAGGTGCGAAACAACTACAAGTGGGAAAAAAGCGTATGGCATTCTCACTCTCGTAAGCTTCAAGAGGGACTGTCACTAATATGATTTAAACCTGTTTTTCCCACTGAGTCTTATCAGCAGCAGATGTTGCTGTGGAATGTATCCATCTAAGAAGATGACAGTAGATGGGGAAACTGAACTTTCATATTGAGACCGGTGCAGAGCTTCCATGTGGACAGCAGAGCCCCCACAACAAAAGAGCTGTCGTGGGACGAATGAGAGCTGAAAATATTTCCTGCCCCTGGGAAGTGGGGGCTCTGAAACTTTGTTCTACTCAGCAATCAAGCAACACATTTCTTCACTGGTCTGTGAAGAACAAGGTAGTTCTAGAGTTGACCAGTTAACCGTTTCTTTGCACTTCAAAACTTCCCTGTGTCACAGCACCGCAGCCTGTGTATGCCTCCCCGCATGGGCATGTGGTGGTGAAATTCAGATTCCTAGGTTCTGCCCTAAGGGATAACTAGGACAGCAGGTCTGGCCTGGGTCTGGGAACCTGTATTTTAATGCTTCCCGTCTCCTTTCCTGTTCGCTTTGATACAAGCTTTGAGAATCATCCTGTAGACATAACGATTTTGCTTTTTTTTTCCTGACTGGGGCAACAGCCGGGAAAGAAAACGCTGCCAGAGTTTTTCCTGCTGCAGGGAGCTTACTCAGATCTGTCTGTCAGCTCAGCTTTCTGGCCTAAGAAGTTGGCTCTTCTGGGGCTGGCTGACGTTCCCTCTGCAATGGAATTTCCTTTGCTGCAGAACCTGTGGCCTGCGTCCTGCTGAGCACAGATTTTGTTGCTACTCAGGAAGATTTCCTTAAATCAGCCTCGACTGAGCAATGGTTAGGAATGGGGCGCGCAGGCCCTGAGAGCACACGGGTCGCAGCATGGACAGCAGACACGGCTGGGCAGTGCTGAGGAAGGTGCCAATCGTCGTCACCCCTTCGGGGTGTGAGGCCACCGATCATGTCAGCAGCCTTATGAAATGTGCTCTCATGCCCCTGTAAAGGAGTTACTCTTGATAAAGACCAGGGTTTGAAAATTTGATGGATGTATTTATATATGTATCTAACCCCTGATGGGCTGAGGTTTCTGTGTTTCCAATGGACTTTGACGTGGAGGATAAAATACATTTCAGCACGAAATCCCTGTTGGAGAGAAGACTTGGGTGCCCCCCCCCCAAAGACTTCTGAATCAGATAGAAAGCAGGTCCTGAGGATATGAAAAGTTGAAGTGCTGGAGAAAACAGTAATTTCAGCTGGGATTGCTGGTGGGTGTGGAGAGATGACTCAGATTCATGAAAGAGAATCAAAGAGACGCTGGAAAAGAAAAATGCATTTGGTAGCATATGGTTGTTTTGCACTTTTCTTGTTGGGAATGGGGGTAGGGGCTTCAAGAAGAGGGAACCTAGGCCATACCGTAGTGTTTGGGTAAGCTAGAGAGGTAAGTGTCTCCTGCCAAGGCCAGAAATATCCTCAGGAAGAAGTGTAAACCGTCTTGGTAATAGAAATTTTGTACCATATTGGTGCCAGCTCTTCACAGATAGCAACTATCAGAAACTCAGGTCACCTCTACTCATCCTGTGACAGAGATTGCCAATGGATCACAGCATACTTTTTCACTCTAGCCAGCCTTTGGCAATTGATCAAGGTCAGCATTTATGATGAGATAGAAGAAGACACTAAAGTATCTGACCAGGGAAGATCTGAGAGAATATCTTAGACTAGATGAAATGCAGGAAAAGCTAAAGTTACAGAATGATTCCAAAGCCTTGGGAATTTGGGGGAGATTCTCTGATTTCTTTCTAAACCTTGGATAATTTATATCAATGTTAATAAAAACAACTATTATTTATCAGAACTTTCCATGCACTGAGCTGTTTTTTTGTGTCATTTAATCCTCACCCTAGAGTTGTGAGGGACTGTGACTCCCATTCTGTAGGCGAGGGAACTGAGGCTCAGCAAAGTTAAGAAATTTGCCTGAGGTCATGCAGAAGTGTAACTGCAGGGGGTCGATTTTAAGCTACCACTCAAAATCCAGAGCCCTTGGGCCCAAGGAGATTTCTCTCAGTCTAAGTGAGCCTGGGGTCATGTGAAGGCACAGCTCAAGAGAGACTTCTGGCCAGCTCCCTCTGATTTGTTTATCCCCTAAATTACCTGTGCAGAGATTTCTGCCATCCACCGCCTCCCTTCTCCCTGGCTGTGGAGGACAGCCTTTGCAGTAAGGAGAAACATGCAGAAATTGTAAGCTGACACCTCGCCCTGGTCATTTCCATGACTTATGAGCACACATCAGACACACAATTGCTAAACACTCTTGCATGATACTCATTTTCCTCAGATCCCAGCTGCCTGCGATTTTGGAAAGAAAGCTGGGGCCTGCTCTAGGGTCAGCCGAACCAACAGATGGGGATGAGCAGAGGTGACACATGATCAGTCCTTGGCATCTGCGGGGCCTGTCGTGGCTGCTTTGGCTGGCTGATGCCTTGACCCAGCTAATCCTGTTGGTCATCCTGGGCCGGCTGTGTTGTGTCACTCATTCCAGCCCCTAGGGTAACTTCTGCTTACAGAGGGTTTCTTTCCTTCTGAAAGTCATACTGGTAGTGTTTTGACTGCTTGCTTCAATTTTGGCCTTGGCTTGGCCTTCAGCCAACAAATGGCCCATACATAAGGGCTAAAGGAGTACCTAAGATGCCAGATTCTAGGTAGTTTACTGATAACATTAGTCTATTTCTAGGACCTTCCTTTCCTGGCATTTGTCATCTCATGCCAACAATGGTTATACATGTATTATGGTTAGCTAGATTTTTTAGAATGTCATGCTGAAAAAAAAATGGAGGACACAGGCTTATTTTGGGGCAGCTCCTTGGGTCTGTGGCCACTGATGTCATTCATCTTCCATTTACCTATTAGTTACTGAGTACCTATTATATGCCAATCAACCTTATTAAGGGGACCACCACATCAGCAGTGACAAAGACAAAAACAAAAACCAATTTCATTAGTGTTATCATAGAATTTACTGTCTACTGAAAAAGGCTGAACAAAGGCTAGTTAGAAACAAATTAGTGTAATTATAATTTGAGTAAAGCTATACAGGAAAAGAGTGTTTCAGGAACTGATATGTGAAGACCCAGAAGCAGGAAAGAGTTTGGCTTGCTTTAGGAACTGGGAGGTGGCCACTGGGGCTGAAGTGTCTTAGGCAGTGGACATGGGGCAGGAGACTGGAACAGGTTGGCTCAGGTAGCATCACGCTAGGGAGCTTAGATTGTGAGTTTCACTGGAACATACAGAGAGGTTTTAGGCAGAGAAATGGCATAATCTAGGCAATGTTTTCAAACAACTTGTTTTTCTGCATTCTGGAGAATATTTTGGTCAGAACTAGAGGGGAGGAAATAAGACAAAAAGAGGCTATTATAATACCTCAGGAACACTAAGATGGCTGTAATGAGAATGGAGAAAAGTCAGAGAGCGGTCAAAATTATTGTTTCCTGTCATTTGGGGACAAAATGACAATAGGTTAATGGCCTGGTTGATTCAGGTTCTTCATTGTGAATTTAGAGATTATAAAAAAAAACCTAATTAGAAATTAGAAATTGTGTTACTAATTTTGTATTATATGAGAGTAAACAGGTAACTAAACACAGATTTTCTATAAGAATACTCACTACAATGCTGTTTTCAAATAGCAAAAATTTATAGTCTCAGTGTCCCAAAGGTCCTACCTAGGAACTTGTCTAAGATACCACAATTTATCTGTATAATGGAAATTTATGAAACAATTATCAAAGACATAAAATAAATCTATTGACATAGATGTTCATAATATAGAAGTTGAAGAAAGCATATTTAAGATAAATATGGATGATATGATGCCATATTTTGGATGATATCTGCAAAGAAAAAGAAATCTCTCAGATCATATCCAACCAAACATTAATGGTGAACACTGAGTGGGAGAAATCACAGGCAGTTATGAATCTTTTTCTTTCCCATTTCTATTTTCTGTTTATTCTATTGTGTACCAGAATGTTCTTTGGTATAACTTCATGAAGTAGTGGATTGGTAGTAATTGTGCTTTTCTGTTATTGCCACACATATTGCTTTACTCACTGAGCCTTGGCACATGACTAATACGTTCTTTTCTCTTTGATCTTGCTCATAATCTTCATTTACTTCCTTCTGGAATATCCTCCCTACTCTCTCTTCCTTGTATCTCTACTCAGTCTTCTATAAACAGGGTGTGATCATGTAATTTCTCATGCAAACTGGGACACTTCCACAAAGAAAAGAAACCAATATGATACTATAATACAGCCAAATCAGTACATCTGGTCAACCTCTTATAATCCTTTACTCATTTGGCATCTCTTCCATAATGTTCTCTCTGCCATTTTTATACTTCATCCTTTGGCAATAGTTATCGACATAACTTTTTTTATATTTTTTTCCATATAGTCATTTGCATCTTTGACTGTTATTGACCATTTCACCTGCCTGTGTCTTCCTTCTCAACTAGAGACACTAAGCTCAGGGATAGCAGACACAATATTACCCACCAAGCTTTTCTGACTTCGATACCTAAGAAATGCTCAATAAATGCTTTCTTTGTTTGGTTGTAAAATTATTCTATCATTCCAGGCACATGAATAAAAGCATTTACTCAGATGATAAAGAGAGTTACAGCAAGCCTCTTGGGAAGGTGTAGCTAACAGAAACATAGCCAAATCAAGCCAGGTTTCCAGTTTTCCAAGAGTCAGGGAGCCCTATGGAAGTACTCTAACACAAACTGTGGAAATTGGGAACAAATGCTTTTGGAAACTTCACATGTTTGGGGGCGGGGGTTCCTTTACAGGCTTGTAGGCCACATGGCAGTTTCAAGTTTTGGTACACAAGGCTTGGGAGTGAAAGTCAGATGTGATTAAAAATACACGTCTTACAGATGTCTGGATGCTGTTCAAATCCCCAAAAGTGTGATAGAAAACCCAGTTGCTTTCCAGATTTTTAGGGCAGGGAAAAAAGGCCATCATGGCCCCTTTGTCTCCTTATTGAATGGGTATGTTCAAGTGACGTTTTAAATTTGTAGTGTTATCTCAGCTGCTTGTTTACCTTTTTAGCGGTCCTGCTCACTGCCCTGAAACTGAAAGCAGGGTAATTGGGGGAACATGTGACATGTCCCAGGAGATGAAAAGTTCTCATTATTTTTAGCGTAAGCTAAGTAAGCCTAGGTAAGTACAACACACATATAAACATAATTTATGGAAATGAAAAAATATAAAATCCTGGATACTGCCTCCCTGATACCAAAAATAGAACAGTATTACTTTCTTTCAGCATTTTCCTATGTTCCAATTTTTAAAAAGAGAATTTAAATTTTATTTATTTGACTTATTTTTTTTTATAAACACTCTCTAACCATATCCAGCTGTCTGGCTTTGTTTATAATAACCTGTTTACTCATCATCAATTTAAACATACAATCTGAACATCTGTCTCCTTCTACCCCAACTTATTTGCTTTTGGTCTTCATTTCAGCTTGAACTTGAAGGTCAACATCTTTTTCTTCTGGGCTCAAAGGAGTTTTGAGAGGTATGTTTAATTTAAAAATTCACATCCCACTCTCCCCCCACCCCCGAAAATAAAAAAGGAAAAAAATTGGTCTCTGTTACAAGAGAGAAAACAAAGTAGGAAAGAAAGGCACTTTGTTTTGCCAGACAAAGACAGGCTATCAATTTTCATAAATCTGCATTCCCAAGACAACTGCTCACGTCTGGTAAGAGGTCCATTTCTTTGAACTTACATACCAGAAAGTATTTTTTCCCCTGTCTCAGAAGGCTGAAGAATACAGTTAATAATAGTATATCTTAAGTATAACTTAAGTAATCAAACACAGATAATTTTATTAATTTCAGCAATTCTATTTTATAAGGACGGGGTTCCTTAGAACGAAGAAACTGGTCCAGAGCTAAGTAGGGGAGTCCTAAACAACAACTTAGACCAACACATTCTCTGGTTTTCTAGAAAACATTCCTTGCCATCATCATATGTGTGTGTGTTTGTGTGTGTGTGTACATTTATGTGTCAGTTTGCTAATTATAAGATGGACATTTAAATATATTATTGAAACAAGGAGAATTTGGCACATCTCTGACAGGATTGGCAAACTGTATTAAAACTGTTTTGTTTCAAAGAGTCAAATATTACTAATATTTACTGGTTTTGTAAATGTATATGTTGTAAAGTCTTATAACGTTTGTTCTTGCTCTTTTCTTTCTTCCCCTCCAGTTTTAACCACTGAATAATCAACATTCTTGTACAAATAAAACCCTAGCCATATATACATACCAGTCCCAAGTATGCATATGTATAGTATCTGTCAGCCTTAATCCATTCCTAGTGAAGTTTTATAGCTGGGTCTTTGAGACAGACAGGGCTCATGTTACTAAGACTGCCTAATATACATATAGCTCATTAAATAATGAGATCTCATAAATCACTAAGCATAAATAGCATAGATCAGTTGATGCAACATATTGAAAGACGTAGATTTTAAAATGAATCATTGTTCCTGTATATTCGTAGTATAAGAGAGTCCCACAGTTGGTTTTTAGTGTCCCCTAGACGAGATTGCTGATAATGTAAGTGATAATGTAAGTAATGTAAGTGATAATGTAATGTAAGTGATAATGTAAGTAATGTAACTTTGTATGCCCAATAGACGTTTAGCTTTCCTGGCCTCTCTCTTAGAGATTTCGAGTCAGCAGGATGGGGTAGACCCTGGGGTTGTGCAATTTTCAAAGGGGCTTCAGATAATCTTCATGATGGTGTGGGGAGCAACACTAGACCTGTGCTGCTCAGAGTGTGGTCCACGGATCAGCAGCATTGGTATTACCTGGGGGCAGGTTAGAGACAAGGAATCTCACGCCCACCCAGGTCTACCAAGTCAGAATCTGTACGTCAGCTGCATCCCCAGGTGACTTGTATGCACACTAATGTGTGAGAAGCACTGTTCTAGACCAGTATTACGACTAACACATGAACACAGTCTTCGTTATAAATCCATAGCCCCAAACTCCATCTTATTTTATTTTATTGTACTTTTTGACAGTTCAATATATCCTATAATTTCATATTGTGAATCTCAGTTCAGGGAGTAGGTTTTCGTGATGCCTAACTTACTGGTTGAATCCATTAGTCTGGTCAGGTAAGTGGTTAATTCTGTGAAGACAAAAATGCATTCACAAAATCCCCAAACCATCAGCCAAGACAATTATTCATTATAATGTCAACCAAAATACCTATTTGAGCAATTGAATAATTGCTGTTGCAAAGCCTTGTTCTGATGGTGCACTGTGTTGACTCACCATGACTTAACAGCAGGATGCACCTTGTATGTCTTCACTGGAGTCATGGTGTGTAGGTTAAAATCCTGGATTTTGGAAAGCAAAAGAGGTAGGTTTCAGTCCTGGTTTGTCCATTTATAACCTGCATGTTCTTGGGCATTTTTTTTCCTCTTTGAGGCACAGTTTCCTGTTGTGTTAAATAGAAATAATAAGAGGCTCTGCCTTCTATTGTTTGGCATGTCATCTCCATGTTATAAAGGTGAGTTTTTATCATTGGAAGGGTTGTAGGAACTAGTTATTTTATTTTTGAGGTATAGTTTACTATAGAATTCACACTTGAAAATGTGTAGGGTGGGCGCCTGGGTGGCTCAGTGGGTTAAAGCCTCTGCCTTCGGCTCAGGTCATGATCTCAGGGTCCTGGGATCGAGGCCCATATCAGGCTCCCTGCTCGGCAAGGAGCCTGCTTCTCCCTCTCTCTCTGCCTGCCTCTGCCTACTTGTGATCTCTCTCTCTGTCAAATAAATAAATAAAGTCTTTAAAAAAAAAAAAAAAAGAAAATGTGTAGGGAATAGTTGTTTTGGGAAAGGCTTTGGTGGATTTTGGGGGTGGTGTTAGTGTTTTCAGAGCTAGGAAGTTTATCATGAGTAGTCTATGTAAATATAAGCAAATTAAGGAGGATTGAGTGCATCCCATTTAATTTATGAATCTTGGTAGTCTTGTTGAAGAGACCCAGGGAATTATCCAAATATATGTGGTTTCCTTAGCATGAATCCTCTCCTTGAACTCTGAATTTAGTTCTCATATACCTGTGATTTCACTTAATATTTATTACTAAGTTTGTAAGAGCCATAGGACTTTTGAATAGCATTGGTTTTCTCTGAATTATTGAATGAGTCTGCCGAAGGGGAATTGGAGTAGTGGCAAATCACAGCACAGGTGGCCTAGCTTCTAGTCCAACGTTTGAATTCAGTAATTTCAGATTAAAATGAACCCTCAGGGCAAGGGATATAAAAGTCACCAAAACACATAGCCTGGAGCTTGGTAAGGGGAGGGGGAAGGAGCAAAAATTGTTCCTTTGGTAATTGTGTATGTATGCACAAGGGGCTTGTATGGTATTTAGCTTCACCCCATCTTGCTTCTTCACCTGCCCCTCCCAGAGGCATTGCCCACTGCTTGGTCTCCTCAGTATTTGGTAAAATCCCTGTGGTATTAAGCCAAAAGCCAATTCACAGAAAATATTTGGGGTTTCAAAATCATTTTTCCTCCAATAATAACTTGCAAGAGGAATAAAAAATAAAATTGATAATAGTAACATTTTTTTTAACTTCCTCAATTAGTAAACTTGTTTTGGTTTTTGTGTGGGTGTGAATGACTACATTCAAGGTTGGGTAAGTTACTCTCAGTCATTTACTCTTAATCACTGCTGATAACTGTAGAAAATGATTTGATGATATATATTGAGATTTGTCAAAAGTTTGCATTTTTTTGAACATTGTATTTGGACTAGAGATCCTCAGGTTGAATACAAAGAAATTATTAATAAGTATTTACCTGCCATTAATAGATTTTCTTTTTCCCACGGAGTTATGGGTTAGTAATTTTGAAACTACTTTCTGTGTAAACTAGGATTAAACAGATTAGTAAACAGATTGTAGATAGTAGGAGCAATATTTCAGATTATTGGAGAAGGGAGTTACAAATACAAAGAGGGCAAAAATCAGAATAAATCCTATTCTGTTAAATTGGAATTGGAGGTCATTCCACTAGGAGGTCATAAAATACTCATTATTTTTAATGTATATAGCTATGGATACAGTTCTAGATATGGATACAAGTAGAGACTGGTGTATGTATATGCACACATACATGAGAGTGTATGGATATACAATTTGTATTTTCTAGCTCTGTAGGTTGAAAGAGTCTAGAAGGAATAACACCTTGGTGACAAAACGCATTCTTATTTTGGTCTCAAAATACCATTTTCCCCTAAAAGGAACTAAGACCCCTTGGAGAAATAGCTGATTCTAGGGGAGAGGCAACAAACAAAAACGAACAAAAAAACAACAAAGACCTGGAACTTCATGTTATGTCTGAAAATAGGAAGTACTCTAAGACTTATGGGGGTATGCCAAAAGGACATGGGTATCAACATAAAGGAACTCTCACTAGCTAGATCTGGAACACTTGGAGTGTTAAAATAGAGATAATAATAGACTATGACCAGTTAAATAAAATAGGAAGCCATGAGTTCATATAGATAGGATTAGTTAAGGAAAAGGAAAGGTTCTCCTTCTAGGAGAACGCACCTGAGAAATGCAGAGGGAAGGACAGTATCAGAAAACCACTATTTGGTAACTATCACAGTAACAATGAATTCAAGCTAAAGTAGTCAATAGGTACTAAAACCAATGGGCCAAATTCTGATAATAGATATTGCCCTAGTTTTGCAAAATATGTATTAACTACAAAGGGAAAAATGTATCTTTATAACCAAGAAATGTGGCAGACACCACCTAACCAGAGTCCAAGTTAACATCCTGCGTAATGAGACAAACCCTCATCAGGGGCCTTATGATATGAAGCTCGGAGAACAAAACAATACCCCAGCTACAATATTCCTGCCTCAAATGTGTAACCTGAAAACCTGAAACTTGGTAGAAAATATTTGAGAAATCTGGAGCGAAGGACATTTTATAACAGCATTGGCCTTTTTTCTTTAAAGATGTCGATATTGTGAACGACCAAGAACAGTTGAGGAGTTGTTTTAAAGATTTTATTTGAGAAAGAGAGAGTTCATGCGCATGCGCGCACACAAGTGGGTGGGAGGATGGGTAGAGGGAGAGACTCCGCAGCAGACTCCCTGCTGTGTGCAGAGCCCTCTAGAGGGCTCCATCTCAGGACTTCGGATCATGACCTGAGCTGGCGACCTCAGCCGAAACCAAGAGTCCCACGCTTCACCAACTGAGTCACCCAGATAACCCTAGGGATTGTTTTAGATGACAGAAAGCCAGAGGCCTAGGACAACCGAAGACAATGTATGATCCTGGATTTTGTTTGCTATAAAGACCATTAGTGGGACAATTGGAGAAATCTGCATTAATTCTATAATTAATATATATATACTATCATAGTATATATATATACTATCAATGTTAGTAATATAGTAGTATAGCAATATATACTATCAATGTTAATTTTCTATCAGATTTTTATGTGTGCTTCTATAGGAGAATAATTTTAGGAAATACACACTGAAGCATTTAGGGGCAAACATGTATCATGTCTGCGAGTTACTCTCAGATGAGAGAGGAGAGAGCTTGGAGGGAAGAGGGGAAGGCAGAAGGGAAGGGAGAGAGAGAAAGAGAGGGTTAGGAAAAAGGAGAGGGTGACAGGGAGAGAAGGTAGGGAGAGAGATTCATAAAGCAAATGTGGTGAAATGTTAAACTGTGGGAAATCTAGATAAAGGCCTGTAAGTTTAAAACTAGGACAAAATAACAAGTTAAAAAAATGTACTTTTGGTTAGATAACTTCACTTCTAAGAATCTTCAGTATATAAGAGTACAGATAAAAGTTTATGTACAAAGTGTTTATTATAGCATTTACACTATAAAAGAATATGGTAGTCATGGGGTGCCTGGGTGATGCACTTAAGCGTTGTTGAACTCTTGGTTTCTGCTCAGGCCCTGGTCTCAGCATCATGGGATTCAGCCCTGCGTCATGCTCTGTGCTTGGCATGGAGTCCACTTGGGATTCTATCTCTGCCCTTCCTACTTGCATTCTCTCTCTCTTTCTCTCTCTTTCTAAAAATAAATGAATAAATCTTAAAAAAGAAAAGAATATGGTAGTCAAAAAAATAGAAAACCTTTTACAACTACAAGATTACCTCAAATATGGGTACTTTAGAAACTTCAATTTATAAACAGCATACTAAGTATAAATTTCAACTTGTCAATATATGGTAATGTAATTTTTTGCTACATGTATTTCAAAGTAATAGGATTACACATGCACTTCCTAAAATACACATTTCCTTGTTTCAGACAGACCTTTCCTCTACTAAATACATGTACATTATACAACCTTCTGAGATGTGAGTCCCAAGGATGGGAAGTGACTTCTGGTAAACTGGCAGATGCTTTTTGTAGAGGATGGAAGACCCCACCATAGGAATGGTAGCTATGATTTCTCCCCCCATTTAAAGAGATTATAAAATGTTGGCAAGGAGAGAATTTGCTGAAGATCACACAGGAATATTTTAAAGAGTTCCTAGTCATGGGTAATTTGAAACTTTAACAACGGTTGGGGTGAACGATGTTGGGGCAATATTTCCAAGGCTAGAACCTTTTCTTTGGAAGCAGACATACCTCTTGTTTATTGAGGATTTCTTCTTCAGAGGTGGTTGGTTCAGGGAACTTTTTGAAATAACAGAGATTATGTAGAATGTTCTACATTACTGAAAGAAGGTATTAGGAAAGAATACACAAGAGGAACACTTGTTAAGCAAAATTAAAAGTGATTTGAAGTTGGGTTTTATCAAAACCATGTTGGTAACTGGAGGCCAATAATATCAACAACAATGAGCATGTATTGACCATCTACTATTTTTTTAGTGCTTTGCCTGCCTCACCACTTTTATTGCTAGTTTCTAAACTGGATAGACTGCAATGACTTAGTACCATCTTTTATGCTTAGTACCCAAATAGCTCAAGGAAGATAGCCTGGCTGATTTGTTTATGGGAGATAGGAATTGAGTTCAAGCAAGAAATCCCGGAAGTTGGGCTTCAGGTGAGCCAGAGGATTTGGCAAAGGCAGGCATGAGGCAATGTTTCCATTAGGGATGATTGGAAAAGAAAGAGGCTGGAAAGGAAATATCCATGGGCTGCTGGATTGCCAAGAAGAACATGACTCACCAATGAGAGATTTGTTATCTGAGCCTCTAAGTCCCTTCTTGAAAAGTAATACTTCTCCTGAGGTGGACTGGACTCAGGAAGAATGAGATGTGGGAATCTGGATGGGTTCCATTTCGAGGGGGAGTGATACCAGACTGCACTCTGCCGCCAGTACCTTAGAGGAAAGATATTACATTTCCCGTGGCCTTTGTTACAGATGGACAAGCCTGATGGACAAGTGGAAGCAAAGGAGACTAACCATTTCAAACGAGCAAATCTTCCAGTGAGCCCTTTACTCATGCCTGCAATCTGTCTTTTCTTTCTTCTGTTCCTCCTCCACATTTTTTCCCACATGTCGAAATCCTGCTTTAGTTTAAAGGTCAACCCACAAATACAGTCTGCACTGAAGAGTCTTCCCTGATCTGCTCCAGAAACGAATTGCTCTCTTCTTGGTGCTTTCATTTCACTTCATTTATTCTTTTTGTCACATCATGTCTCGTGCTGCCATGGCTTGCCTTCTACTTTAGTGATTGGTATAGATGTCTGTCTTGGATATCGTGAAAGCTCTTTGAGGGCAGGGACTCATCCTGTTGTCCCTAGACCACCACTCAGTGCCTTGCCCAAATGAAAGATCAGTAAGTATTTGTTTGTGAGGTGAAAGTGAAGTGGTCCATCTGTGTGACATGCGTTTACATAGTGAAGACTGTGAGAAGCGGGGAAGGGACGCAATATGACAATAGGTGGGCAAGATGGAAAAGATAAGAGATCTAGGAACACGAGAGAGAAAAGTTAGCTAGCTACATCATTTACTCTCTTTCCTCTAAAAAGTATCTGTGAGTTGATCTGAAGTCATTAATGACACTTAAGGCCCTGAGAATCAAAGTGAGGGCAGCACCCCTCTGCTGGAAGAAGGTTGGATTCAGACTGAATGTCTGCCCACCTGACTTTCAGAGGGTATTTAATTGCCATGCACCTTATCCTCCTCACCTGCGGAACAGAGGTGAAATACATGCCTTCCCTTTGCATTGGCTTGTTGTCAGAATTCATGAGGTCACTAGGAAAATGATCTGGAAGCTCAGAATCCTTTTTCTCATTATTGCATCAGCAATCACCTGGGAGCTGGTTAGAAATGCAGGACCTCAGGCCCACCCTAGACTTCCCAAATCCAAATCTACATTTTAACAAGGTCTACAGGCAGTTTTCATGCACATGAACCATTTCAGACATGCTACTCTAAAGGGCTAGAGAGTATAATATACAATTGTTCATGAGGTCTGGTCTATATGTGTGGGGGAAAATTGATGTGGACTCAGTCCTGGTGACTGAGCATTGGAAGGGGAGGCAGACTGTGAGAGGAAATGTGCTCACACCCAGCAATCATACTGGTGAGGTAAGAAACAAGGGACCTCTTCTGTTGAATGTAGAATTGTGGGCATGCTGATCCCTCAGACATGTGTTCCCCTGATGCCAACTTTGCTAAGTTCTTTTCCCTGTCCTTTTCTCTCATCAAAACTTATCTGTCATATATTGTTCTTTCTCAACAATCCTTGCCACATGAGAGTTAGGGAATATAAACTAAGGACTTAGGATTGGGTGGTATCTCAGAAATTCGCATTATATGAAAGACCTTCCCCAAGATAGCATTTTCATCCCAAAGAGTTAGGTAGGTAGTGGAAAATTTGGAGTGCCACGGAAGACTCAAGGGACTCATTAGACAATACCATGTCAAGAATTGTGGCTGTTAATGACCAGAACTTTGTGTATCCTAGAGTGGTAGGGCGAGGGTAGGACTAGTGGATTTGCATTCACGTAGGTCAATAAGATTTTAAGAATTGGCTAGAGGAAGGTTGCAAACGATCATGAGAGTGACTATGCATTACACACCTACTGTGTGCTGGGCATGATGCTGGACATTTAACGTTTACAAATATTATCCCATTTCATCCACACTTTAACTCGATAATCCCTGTTTTACAGGCATAGCAACTGAGGTTACAGAACTTGCATAAGGTCACACAGCTAGTATCCAGTGGAGACAAAATTGGAACTCAAATTGAATGGATGGCAGGGCTAAAGAAGTACCTCTGGATATCTAATTTTTGATGCCATAAACACATATATAAGAAAACTTAGAAGGACCACTGAAGACAAAAAAATTTCCCCCTTCATACTTTATTTCTGTGTGAGACAGTAATATTTCATAGTGGGAGTCAAGACTTTGGATATTAACTAAGATGCTCTTAAAATTTTATCCCTGAGTTTGTATTTGCAAAATGAAACCCAAAATAATTACCACTTTCATCAAAACTTTGTTTTGTCTTTTGCCAAATCACAAACTTTTCTTGTATGAAGACATCATGAGGGTTAATTGAGTCTGACCTGGAAGAAAATACCTACGTGTTTATATGAAGAGGTAAAAAGTTTTGTATTCATGAAAATCTATCTTGTAGAACAAATTGTACATTCTTTTTATATATTTTTAATAACAGATTCTAAAGGACAAATAATTTTAAAGATTTTTGAGCTTACATAGTTAAGAAAGGATAGAGCACTAGTATATACTTTCTAATAATTTTTTCAGAAAATTACGATTTTGTGTTCTTGTTTAGATATACACACATTCTACCAGATATAGGGTATGACAAGTTTAATTTCATAAGACCAAGCCTTTGAAATGATATAATATTAATATATTCTATAATAATAGCCCTTGAATTTACTCTTCTTGGTTTCTAGGAGTTACAGTGTTAGGGGCAGAAACACACATGTTGTTCCTCCCAACCATTTGGGAACACAGATGTTTTAACTACTATCTGATAGGGGTCACTGAAAAAAATAGGTGGGCCAGAGCAATAGAAAACCTTTTTTACAAATATGACATTGGCGTATCTGTTCTAAGGACATCATATAATTCTCTGTAGCTACATGCTAAAATGAAGTCAGAGAAGATTTAAATTTATGGGGGAAGGAGGAATGTTTCAAGGAGTGAGGAGTCGTGAATTTGATGTCAGTCACTGCTTCAGGCGCAGCATCCTCTGTCTGTGGGAATGTACATAGGTCATTTAACTCCTAGCTATCCAATAAAATAGTGATAGGAATGGCATCTGTACAGTGTAGACAGGATTACTGGGAGAACTGGATGGGAGAATACATGTTAAGCTCCAGCACAGGACCTGGCATATTATAGTTAAGAGAAAGCTACTGTTACTGAAACCTTACAAAGGTTACATCTGATTATTTACAACTAGGAAAGGAATTCTGACTTCAGTTATATGTGGGAGCTCTGGATGGAAATTGGGGTGAACTAGAATTAGAATGGTTGGAAAATGCTTTAGAACTTGGTCATCCCCAGCTCCTTCCCAGTTTCTGCTCAACTACCAAGAACTGTGGCTTCATACTGGGTTCTGTGAAGTTCTTAAGACTCAAAAGGCAACAGTGGGGACTTTGTAAGAAAATGGAGTTCTGGTAGATTTATTTTTTTGTGTTTGTGCCAAGCCTTTTAAGATGCCCTATAATTCCACCAAGAACTGGATTTTCGAAAGTTCTACCAGCTTGGAGAATTTGAAAACCAATGTCTAGAGGATGATGGGAAATTTGATAACTAGACCAATGTGCCATGGATCATGTTCCTGAAAGATCAGCAAAATCTTGGATCAGGCTGTGGTCTATACTTCTGTTCTTCATTGAAATGTTTTTGCCTTAAAGGCTGGCAATGGTCTTCACTAGGAAGTGATAGAGTCCTCTGTGGGAAAATGATAAATCACGCACAAACTTTTTCATCTTTAGATAATTATGGCTTAAATTTTATTGTTTATGCATAAAAACATGGATGAAATTGTGTCTTCTCAGCAGCTGCTTTGAGTATTTTTTTAACTGAGGAAATGTGGCCTTTGCTGAGAAGTTCCATTCAGCCAGCTGTGGGAGAGGAGCAAGCATGGGGCTGGGACAAGTTATCATGCAGAAGAAGGAAGTGACTTTACATTTATAAGAATCAGAAGCTGGAGTCGAGGCAAGGGGCCAAGAGAGACTGAGAAGCTACGTGGTGGGGAAAAAGAAAGAAAGAAAGAAAAAAAAAAAGCTGAGAGAGACAGAGGGAAACCCACTGGTTACTTAGAAAAGAGCCCGGATAGGAGAGAATGTCTTGTGGGGACTTTTTGAGATCATCACTGTGGGCTCTGAGGTAGAAGCATCCACTTTGTCTCACTGAAAAACTTCCATAGAATTTACATTGCTTGCCAGTGCTCACAGTTTAAGCAGATTCTTTTTTTGGAGAACACAAAAAGGTACTGAGGCCACCTCAAAGTAGACATGAGGGGAAAATGGAGCCTGTGTGGGAGGAAAGCGACATATGGTGCACATAAGTGGCACAGGCTAATTGTGGAGAAATGAGAAAATATGGGTGAGCAAAAGAAAAGAAAGGAATTGTCCAGATTTATCCCATCCCGAGACAGCTATTCTTAATGTGTTGATGGCTTCTGGTCCTTGTTCTAGATTATTGTGCACATTTGTGTTGTTCTATTATACTTTTCTTAAAAGAAAGTGCGATCCATGCAGTAAATACTGCCTTCCAACCTTTTTCATGTGTCTAACAATATGCTGGGGCCATCCCTCCAACAGCAGGATGTCACTGGTGGGGGCCATGTAGAATACCCATGTGAGAAACACTGGTTTCATGGCTGCTGCTCTCACCATTACTGGTCTCATCATATCCTGACAGCTAAATCTCAAATACATATCTGGTTATTTCCTTCAGATACATTTTCCCATCTCCATTTCTTACTCTCACCCTTTCATTCATCTGTCCATCAACAAATAGTTGCTGTCTTAGTCTGCTCGGGCTACTGTTGCAAAACACCAGACTAGGGGGACTTAAACTGCAGACATTTATTTCCCAGTTTTGGAGACTGGCAAGTCCCAAAGAAAGGTAGTGGCAGGGGCGCCTGGGTGGCTCAGTCGGTTAAGCCTCTGCCTTCGGCTCAGGTCATGATCCCAGCGTCCTGGGATAGAGTCCCACATCGGGCTCCTTGCTCATCAGAGAACGTGTTTCTCCCTCTCCCTCTGCCTGCTGTTCTGCCTACTTGTGCTCTCTCTCTCTCTGTCAAATGGATAAATAAAATCTTAAAGAAAATAAAAGAAAGAGAGAAAGAGAAAGAAAGAGAGAAAGAGAGAAAGAGAAAGAGAGAAAGAGAGAAAGAGAGAAAGAGAGAAAGAAAGAAAGAAAGAAAGAAAGAAAGAAAGAAAGAAAGAAAGAAAGGAAGGAAGGAAGAAAGGAAGAAAGGAAGAAAGGAAAAGAAAGAAAGAAAAAAAGGTAGGTAGGTAGGTAGTGGCAGCTTTAGTTCTGGGTGAGAGTTTTCTTCCAGATTTGCAGACAGCTGACCTCTGTGTCCTCACATGACAGAAAGAGAGAACACGAGAGAGAGAGAGAGGGAGAGCGCAAGCCAGCTCTTGTCTCTTTCCCTCTTCCTGTAAGGACACAGTTTCTATCAAGGGGGCCCTGGCCCTAATGATCTCATCAGACCTAATTAACTCTGAAGGGCTCACCTCCCCACAATACCACATCGAAGGGTAGAGTTCCAACACATGACTTGTGGGGTAGACGCAAAACATTTAGATCCTAACAACTGGTGAATGTTTCCTCAGTGTTGAGCCCCGGGTGAGGTTCTGGGGATACAGATCTGTTGACCTACTTGTGGAAGACACAGGCTGTGAATCGAATTGCCAAGCAGAAAGAATAATTTGGGAAAGTCATGCTAGATTTCACTGAAGAGGGCGCCTGAGTGGCTCAGTGGGTTAAAGCCTCTGCCTTCGGCTCAGGTCATGATCTCAGGGTCCTGGGATCAAGGCCCGCACTGGGCTCTCTCTGCTCGGCAGGGAACCTGCTTCCTCTTCTCTCTCTGCCTCTCTGCCTGCTTGTGATCTCTCTCTCTCTCTGTGTCAAATAAATAAATAAAATCTTAAAAAAAAAAAGGTTTCACTGAAGAAGTCATACTTGAGCTGGGATGCAAAGGATGAGCAGGAAATAATTAGGGGAAGACTGAAAGGAAGAGGATCTCAGGGAGAAGGAATAGTAGGTGTAGAGACTTGAAGACAGGAAGGAAAATGCTAGAACAAAGGACTAAATGAAGATCAGTATTATAAAAGGAGACATGGCCAAGGGGTTGCCAAGAACTGCGGGTTCAAAATGATCTAGTATTTCCAGGCCTTATTTTAAGTAAAATTGCCCTTGAGAAATGTTATAGCACATTTAATTGTATTGCATTTGAAATATGCCATTAAGTTATTCCAATGAGAAAATTTAATCGAAAACTACCGGACTATGGATATGGTGAGGAGGAGCCTGAGTAAACCTGAGTGAATCTGCAAGAACATATAAGAAATCCCACTCCTTTCACAGCCCATAACTAAAAGCTCATCTGGGTTGGGCTTAAAAGAGATATGCCCATCCTTAGGGAACAAACCAGCAGTGTAACTAGATGGGCTTAGTCATATTCGGTAGGTTCTACCAAAGGACCATTTCATCAGTCACTAATCCTAGGCCCAGTCTTTTCTCTGCCAGGAAAGTATGGCGTCCACACAGCAAAACAATGTGGAATAAAAGCGAGAATGCCATTGCTCAGTTGACAGAACTCCATGATATTGTTGGACAATGCCCAGAATTAAAACATAATTTCATGAACACTTCCATGATTTTTTGACATGCTGACAATACCGGTGAGACTTCTAAGCATTATTTATTGCTCAAGTGTAGTATTTGGCAATCACTTTGCTTTGGCTTGGGCAGCCACTAGCCCACATTAAAGCGTTTGTGTGAATAGGAAAATGGCACCCCCTACGGCAGATGCTTGACTTGGTGATCTTAGGGCATCTGTGTGAATCAGAAAGAGGTAAACCTCCCCTTTCCCTCATTAGCATAGCGTCCCACCGGGGAGTGCAGTGTGGTCGGGGAACTATTGGGAGCACTTGAGCTTCACCTGCCCCCTTTCCCCGGCTCCTGTGTGTCAGGCACAACCAACAGGAACACACCAGTGATTTTGCTTTGCCTTAATCTCATTTTGGTGTAAATCATGGCTATGAGGTTGCTTGCCTCATCTTTATTTTGGTGATTTTTTAAAAGTGAAAAAAAAAAAGCAAAAACAAACAAACAAAAAACCCCAGGTTTAAAAACCACCTTTTTTCTTTTATTTGAGGTGCCAATATTTGATCCAGTATGTAACCTGGTCTTATTGTCATACTGAGGACAACTGATCAAATTGCATGAATAATTTTTTATTTCCACAGGGAAAGTCAGCAGACTCGATCCATTTTTACATATGATGAAGGAGATCATTAATTTTCAAGGTTGCTCTTTCTTACAACGCTGAGTTACACTACACTCAAAGCTTAACTTTGCTTTACAGATGCTTTTCTGGCTTTATCTTTGTCAGTGGTCTAGAAGGATGCCCATTTATGGCTCTTACTGATGCTTCCAAAAAACTGGTAACAATATAAAGGGAACACACTTAGTTTTAGAAATTGCTTTTTATTTTATTTTTATTATTTCTAAAGATTTTATTTATTTAATTGTCAGAGCAAGCGAGAGAGAGAGCACAAGCAAGGAGAGCAGCAGGGAGAGAAAGAGGGAGAAGCAGGCTCCTCGCTGAGTGGGAGGCCTGATGACAGACTCCATCCCAGGACCCCGGGATCATGACCTGACCTGAAGGCAGATGCTTAACTGACTGAGCCACCCAGGTGCCTCTTCGATACCGTTTTTTAAAATTATTTTAATGGCTACAGAACCAATAGGGAAAAACTCAAATGGTTTCCTAGGCAAGTTCTCCTCTCAAACCATGTGCCCAGGGAAAATTATTAATGGCAACAGGGGAAAATAAGGCACTTGGCTGAATCCATTTTCTTTTGTTCTGAATTGTCCTTCTCAAGTATACAACCACTGTGCCAAATATTGGCCGTATTTAGGCCAATCATTAAATCAAGCTTAGCACCAAATTTACAACTTTTCAAGAACACAAAGTGAGCTGGTTCTGGGCAGTTGTAAGATATGTATATGAGCAAGGAAACTTCTAGACACCCACAGTTTCATTAGTCTGCCCAAGGGTTTCTTTTGTGCCCTTCGATGCTACTTGAATCATTCTTTAGCAATTTTAGGGTATGTTCCTTTTCTCTTTCTAACACTGCCTTTCCACTCTCTCACATCGATTTTTAAGATAAACAAAGAGAGGTTTCTCTCTCACAGTGTGCCAAGCTTTGCTGGCAATAAAAACAAAAAGAAAGAAAAAGAAATACAACAATTATGTAAAGGAGGAGGGGCAACACATAGGAAGCCAAGCGCATGCATGTCAGGACGTGGCTGAGGGGGCGCCTGGGGGGCTCAGTGGGTTAAAGCCTCTGCTTTCGGCTCAGGTCATGATCTCAGGGTCCTGGGATCGAGGCCCGCATCGGGCTCCCTGCTCGGCAGAGAGCCTGCTTCCTCCTCTCTCTCGCCTGCCTCTCTGCCTCCTTGTGATCTCTCTCTCTGTCGAATAAATAAATAAAATATTTAAAAAAAAAAAAAAGGACGTGGCTGAGGAGTGGTGCACACGCCAGGTGAGCTCAGGGGCTTGACACAGAATAAGGGTTCATCAATAATTTTACCCCACAAATACCTGGTCTGTCTTGTTCTGGAAATGGTGACTGTGAGGCCACATTGACAGGATATCCTACAGCCGAGAGCTGCCTTCTGTGAATTTATTTTCCTTCTAGTGAAGTGGCAAGTAAAGCAGGTTGGGTTTAGGAAATTTGGGGTTTTGTCTCAGCTCTGCCATTAACTTGTGTTTTAGTCAGCTATTGCCTTAATTATGCTGCAAAACAAACCACCCCAAATCTCAGTGGTATGCAACCATAAGCATTCATTTCTGGCTCACTGGACTGTGGGTTGGCAGGAACAGCTCTGTCTCTGGCTATGAGTCTATGGGTCGGGGTGACCCTGCTCTAGGCTGTCAGTCAGGCTGTGAACCTGACTCCGGGGTCTCTCATACTGGTGCCAAGCTGAAGAAGCTTCTCCTTGTGGCATAATCATGTCACAGAGGAGCTCAGAAACTCCTGAAGGGCTGATGGGAACACGCCACTCCTCACATGGTCTATGCTCAGAACTGCCACCTCTCTTCCTCCACTGGCCAAATTAAGTCATCTGGCCAAACCTAAAATCAAAGAATGGAGTAGGGGTGAGGGGAGACTACCTCTCCCTTGGAGGGGGCTGAGGAGTGACTACTAGCTGAACAAGAGAATTTGCCATAACTTGATTCCTGGTGTAGCAACTGTCTCTCTTCTTAAGATTTGTGGAATAAGGCTTTGGACCACATAGGCAGGGAGAAATAGATCCTGCCAGAGACCACATGAGGTAACAATGGTTATTAACTACCCTTATGAAAAGTTGAAATTAAATATACTTAGTGATCTCCACAAAAATCATAATTTAGGTTGAGTATATTATTTTTTAAAGATTTATTTATCTATTTTAGAGAGAGAACATGAGTGGGAAGGGCAGAGGAAGAGGGAGAATCTCAAGCAGACTCCACACTGAGCGTAGAGCCCACACAGCACTCAATCTTACGACCCTGAAATCACCACCTGAGCTGAAGAGTTAGTGGCTTACATGACTGCACCGCCCAGGCACCCCAGGTTGAGTATATTAGTAAATATCAGAATGTCAATGAGAAATTACATTCTCATCAGATCCACCTGCTTGAGTATATTATTAAATATCAGAATGTCAATGAGAAAGTTGCCACTGGCTTTTAACTTCTTGAATTTTTCTGTTCCAGCTCCCTGAAGAAGTAGCCTCACTGAAGCAAAGGAACAAAGCTAGCCAGGTTGCCCAATGTCAATCTCCCACGTCCACCCCAGGGTTTCTGATACCGGCTTAAATCAGGGGTCAGCAAACTATGGCCTGTAGGCCAAATCTGTTTTTGTATCACCTGTGACCGAAGGATGGTTTTCAAATTTTTCCATGCTTTTAAAAAAGAAAATAAAATCTTGTAATGTGTGAAAATAAAATACGAATTTCAGTGGCCATAAAGAAAAAGTCTTTCTTAAAACCTCATCATGTCCCTCTATTTATGTATTATCTCTGCTTTTGGGTGACAGCAGTGGGATTGAGGACTTGGGACAGAGAATGTAGGGCCAGAAGAGCTCAATATATTTACTATATACACTGGCCTCTGACGGAAACATTTGCCAGCCCCTGAACTAAACAACTCACCCAAATATAAGATGCGGTCCTTGTATATGTTCCTTAGAAGGTCCGAGGCCTAATCGTTCTGCACCGTGAGGCAGAGAGAGGAACACAGTATCTGATGGGCCCCTTTGCCTCCCCTGAATCGACACCAGCCTGAGAAAGGCGGGAAGCTCGAATGCAGGGATCCCTGACTCTCCCTTAGCACTGGCCACAGACGGCATCTCGGATCCACCTGCTTCTGTAAGGAAGACAGAAATACCGCCTTTTTTTGCTGCCCAGGTGCAATTCCGTGTTGTTCTCCCTGCGTGTTTCTGGCCCCTGGCTGGGGTTCAGGATCCCGCGCGTCAGCGGCCCACGGGGCCTTCCTCCATGACGTCCCCGTCTACGTCTCCTATGGCATTTTGAGTGATGCCAGAAACGGCTCTTGAAGCCTCTCTCTTGACGTTGATTTACATTTCATGTTGGTCGAGGCTGACTATTTTCTATTGTTTTTCACACACATTTTTCTAAACCTCCATAAGCTTAGATTTGGATTTAATTTTTGGTTTATAAAAACAAATGTCATCCCACAAGGGGAGATAGCGTTTGTTATAAACACCACACGTATCGGACTGTAAAACTTAATGAAATTCACAACTGAACATTATAATAAAATGGCCTCGGGACAGAAACAATCTGATCAGCCTCCAGTGAGTCACAGATGGTCGGCGGGAATCGCACACAGGTGGCTGAGGGCACAAGGCCGCTGGCGTCTTGCCTCACAGCACACAGGGGACGTGCATTTTATGACCCAACTCTGCGTGCCCTGTCGTGCTTTATTGTTTGCATATTTCTGTTGAAACCTGCCCTGGCAATGTAGCTGCAGAGAAATTACAGTCTGCAAAACCACACTCATTAGGAGAAGTTAGCAAATATTTCATTGCCCGAGAAAGGACCAATTGCTTTGCAAAGCAGCGTCCAGATGAGGTAACTCAAGCTTTGGGGGCCCTGACTGAGGTTTGCAGCTTTGAAAGGGAGCACAGAGGAATGACTCCCCTTCCTCCTTCCTTGTCTTTAAGTCTTTTTTGGGTAATTCCATGGGGGAAGGGAAAGTATTTTCGATAATTTGGATGACATGCTTTATTGAGTTGGACAGAGTTATTGGGAAAGCGGACATGACTTTTAGTTCATGACAGAGAGATATCTGAGTAGCTTTGGGGAGTAGCAGTATGGAGACAGCTTCCCAATCTTCCATTCCAAAATTAAATCACGAGCTCTATTACAAATGTTGGGAGGTGTTGCAAGCTGGCTGAAATGATCCGGGGGCCCATTCACAGTACTTGGTTGTGCACCGATGCTGAGCAAGCCGATGGCGGGGTGGGGAGGAGTACATTCTAAGAAATATGATGCAGGCCTTATCATGAGATTGACTGATGCTACAAGGGGAGATGTACGGGACCATCAGCTACATGAGGCTAATGACGCAGAAAAATCTATCCAGTGTGAAAATAAATGCGTAAATACTATTGCATTATTTTGAGAACAAATAAATCACCTGGGTTTTTGGAATCATACCAGTGGTGCCACCACTACCACCAATAACCCCTTCTGAGGATATCTTCAAGCCTTTTCTGGATGGCATTAGGTGGCATTAGGTGGCAGAATGGTCAAGTGCTCTGCAACCAGACCACTGGGGATTGAATCCTGATCTGCCTTTAAGAGTTCTGTGACCTTGGGTGACTTACCTAGTATCTCTGTGCCTCTGTCTCCTTGGCAGAAAGAGGTAATAGCACCTACCCAGAGGGTTACTGTGCTGATACAGTAAGTTCTTTCAGAAGAGCTTCATGCAGTGCCTTGCACATAGGAAGTGCTTCACTGATATTAGCTGTTATTAATGTAATTATTCTGTGTATATATTTGTACATCCACTTAGGACTCTACAATCAAAAAGTTATTTAAGAAGAAAGAAGGATGAGAACTAACATTTATTGTATACCATGGGCTAGGTCATAGCTCATTACTTTCTGTTTTTTGTCTTATGTACTTCTTCTAATGGTCTTACAGGGGTACAGATGAGAAAACCAATTTTTTAAAAAAGATTTCTTACTTATTTATTTGACAGAGAGAGAGAGAGAGCAAGAGAGGGAATACAAGCAGGGGGAGAGGGAGAAGCAGGCTTCCCTCGGAGCAGGGAGCCTGATGCGGGCCTCGATCCCAGGATGCTGGGGTCATGACCTCAGCCGAAGGCAGACGCTTAAAGACTGAGCCACCCAGGCACCTGGGAAAACAAATTCTAAAAAGGCAATGAACTCAGAAAGTGCCCATCAACTATACATAGGTAGAGCTAGTGTCAGCCACTTACTGACCTATGCCTGGTTAAAGAGTTCGAGTTTTGGGTTTAATTCCTGCCTCTTTCTCCTAGTAACTAATCTCGGAGTGTTTAACCTCTTTAAACTTCATTTGCTCCCCGCAAAAACGTGGATAATGATAGAAAGTACATCACAGGTACACTGTAAGTATGAACACCCATCAGTGTGTAGCGCAGTACCCAGGACTTGAAAGATAGCGATCAGTAGCCACTAACCAGTACAACACTGGAGATGTGCATGTCCGTTGGGTCTGTTTTCCCCATCACAACATTTATCATGTGGTTAGCCCACCCATTGTCACTGCACCAGTGTGACATGTAGGACAGTGGTTATCCAAAATAGAGTAATCACTGTGTGTCCTCAATTTCTGGGACAAAGGTTTTAGCTCACATCGGGTATTCAATAGATACACAAAATGGTTGTTGAATAGCTAAATAAATCCATTTTTATATTTAAATTACCCATTCTTAGGTTTTCTTTGAAGGCTTGAAAAAAGGCAACATACATACAGTGGAATATTACTCATCCTTTTTTTTTTACATTTTATTTATTTATTTATTTAAGAGAGAATGAGAGAGAGAGAGAGAGAGAGAGAGATCACAAGTAGGCAGAGAGGCAGGCAGAGAGAGAGAGGAGGAAACAGGCTCCCTGCTCAGCAGGGAGCCTGATGTGGACCTTGATCCCAGGACCCTGAGATCATGACCTGAGCCAAAGGCAGAGGCTTTAACCTACTGAGCTACCCAGGTGCCCCAATATTACTCATCCTTAACAAAGAAAGAAATCCTTCCACCTAAGGCTTCAGGGACTAACCTGGAGGACCCCATTCTAAGTGGAAAAATCACTCACAGAAGGATAAATACTGTAACCCTTAGATGCAGTATCTCAAATACAAATACCTATATGATGTATTTAAAATCATCACACTCCTAGAAACAGAGAGTGGAATGGTGGTCTCCAGGGGCCGTGGGGAGGAGGAAACAGAGTAGGACTTTTCAATGGGTAGAAAGTTATAGTTAAACAAGTCACCAAGTTCTAGAGATCTGCTGTACAACATTGTACCTACAGTTAATAATTGTATTACACACTTAAAAATTTGTTAAGAGGGTAGATCTCATGTTAAGTGTTCTTACCGCAATATCACACACACACACACACACACAAAAGCACTAGAACTGAAATTTTTGAAATAGTTTCGATTAATTTCAAGGGAACTTTGCCCAAGAAAATTTTTCCAATTCCTTCCTTAATTTGGCTTGAAGAACTGACATTTATGAAAAAAAAAAAAGAACGGACATTTATGGATGATCCTAATAAGTCTTGTTGTTCTTTGCAGAAAGAGGGACAGTGATAGAAACAAGAAGTCATGGCCTGCCTGGCACTTTCAAGACTCTGCTTGGTGACATGGCACCATCACTACCAAAGTGCTACCACCATTAGTTCGGTCTCTGTGCAGCAAATGATACCAAGACCTTTCCAACAATGTCCTCTTTAACCCTCCCACCAACTCTTCAAACGAGAATTCTCATTTCTCTTTTCTCAGTGAAAAAGAACGGATGTTCAGAGAGTTTAAGTGACTTGCCCAAGGTCACACAGCAGGAACATGTCAAGAGTGCGGATGGGGACGCCACTCTGACTCCGGAACCATTGCACACTTGCTGTCTCTATTCTCCTAATTCCGTGACGATTTATCAAGTACCTACCATTAAGTAAGTAAGTATCTTTACCTACCAGTGTCAGGCACAAAATAAGTGCAGCGTGTTTGATAAATCAGTAAATACATAAGTTCTGGGCTCGACTGGAATAGAGCAAGGAGCAAAGCACATCATAATCCCTGCTCTTGTGGGATATAATGGAGGAGATCGACGATAAAGAATGAGCATAATAATCAAGGAGTAAAGAGTACGGGCGAAGGTCAGAAATGCCATGGGAGAATTCAATCCCCCTGGAAGACCCCCCAAGAATGTTCATAGGGCTGGCCGGTTGCAGTATTCAATGTGGTGGGCAGGGGAGGACTCAAGGAGAGGGTTCATGAGTGAAGGTCCCTGTGTGGGGGAAGGGTACTCTTACAGAGAGCAGCTAGAACAAGTGACTGCGGAATAACTGAGGAACTAGGAGGAGGCCAGGGGGCCTGGACTGGAGGAAGCAAGGGCTAAAGTGGCAGGACATGGAGTCAGGAGGAGGAGGGGGTGAGGGGCGGGAGACACTCTGTAGGATATTCCAGTCCCAGCTGTTTGGCTTAGGATCCCACCGTCTGACCCCTACTGGCTGGTCTACTATTTGCAATTCTTGCTTGGGGACATTTAGAAGGTCTCAGTAGTCACTTCCAATGTTTGACATCTGCGGGGGAGGGGCGGAGAGGGTTGGGATAGAATGCACAGGCGCCGGCTGGTCAGCAGGGTCTGTTCAACCCAGGAACATGAGATCCAGCAAAGGGCAAAGGTGATTTGGGTGGCTGAAAACCTATAGCATCTGTCTGCCCCTCACAGATAAAGGGGCCAAAAAAGGTTTGAAAAAAGAATGAATACATAACGAGGGAAAGGCTCTCCAGGAAGAAAAAAAGGCTGAACAACACCAAGATTTGTAAATAGGTGTGTGCGTGTGTGTGTGTGTGTGCATACTTAAATCAATTGAATCACTGTAGTAACTGCCTGCTATGAGCAAGTCGGGATGGAGAACACAAGACAATTTTGTGACACGGAACAAAGTTTCAGGCATCTCGAAAGACTAGAAAGGGCAGTGACATTTGGAGTCAAGAGCAAAGATGGGCAAACTTTTTCTGTCAAGGGCCAGAGAGTAAGTTGGGTTTTGTGGGCCCTCTACCACCTCTGTTGCAACTACTGAACTCAACTGTTGTAGCAGGAAAGCAGTGACAAAGGATTCACAAGTAGGTGTGGCTGCGTTCCAATAAAACTTTATTTATAAAAACTGGGTAGTCCCGATTTGGCACATGGGCTGCACTTTGCTGTGCCCTGAGCTAGGTACTTACATTACTGTTAGTTCCGCACAAGTGCTTACTCACTGAGGGTCCCTATTTGCTGCCAGGACCATGTTAAGTGCTTCTCCTACTAACCCTAATTCTTACAGCATAAATATTATGATCTCTAGTTTGCAGGTGAAGAGAGGCGTTGCTCAGAGACAGTCAGTAAATTAACTAGGGTCACACAGCAATGAAGGTGCAGAACTGAAAAGCCAATTGTGGAACACGATTCCTCATGGCATGTTCTGTCAGAACCCATGGAACCTCACAAAAAAGCCACGCAGATAATAAGCAGACATTTAGCCCTTTGCACAAAACATGAAAAACCAAACGGAATGAAACTGAGATTTCAGTCACCATGTATTCTAACAGTTACAATGTCCATTTTACTTCTGGGAAAGGAAAAAAAAAAAGACATCTTTCTACTTTGCCTTCTTTGGCATGTGTGTGAACTTCCCTCCAGAGATTTCAAAGCTGTTTGGCTCTGAGGTTCTGCATTTCTCTTGGAAACAATCTGTGCCTTTATGAATGCCAGAGGGAGCTTTTGGGCTGCAGAAGGATCAAGGAACTTTACCCTTGTCCTGTGCAACAGATGGGCAGACTCAAGAAGGAAGGGGGGTAGGGAGTGAAGTGCAAAATTACTCCTTGAGTCCTGTGAACACTTTGGACTTGAACAGAAGTAAGGTCACCACCACATCTTGCTCTCTTCTTCCACGGGTCCTTCTCCGTGCGCTCTGAGAACATCAGCCTTCTTTCTGTCCACAGATTACATGCCAAGCTCTGTCCTGAATCATGGACTCTGCTTTGAATGCTCACATGCCTGGCGTGTCCTGTGACTCAGGTCTTGGGCTCAGTCCTTTCATCTTCAGAGGAACTCTCCAGAGCTCCTAGTCTCCAAATGCCTTTCTCTATCACATTAGCCTCTACCTGTTCTTATATATTCATTTGTGTGCTTTTAATTCTGTTTCCTCTGATGAGATCATACACTCCATGGAAACTGAGATCTTGCCTGTTTTGTTCTTCGCTATCCCCAGTGCCTACACCAGTGTCTAGCACAGAGAGGGCATCTGGAGAATGTTTGTTGAGTGAATACACGATCAACAACAGGCATGAAGCAGCTATATCGAGTGTTTATTAACTGGCCAGTGCTGTCCTGAGCCTTCTTCACATGCATTCTCTCATTAATCTTCTCAGCAACTCAAATTCCTCAGGGAATGCTGATTTGTCCCCATTTTACAGAGGGTAGAGTGGAGGCCTGGAAAACTGAACCCTGCAGGCGTACAGTTCCACAACTGGCATGTGGCAGGGCTGATTTTCACTCAAGCCCATCTGACTGTGAAGCCCCCATTTGCAAGAGATGGGGAAACTGGAAGATCGAGCCATGCATATTTATTACCCTGAGTGATAATGACAATATTCTCACTACAGGGCAAAGAGCCAGGTTGAGAAAGATAATAGGACCACACCAGCCTCAGTTTCTCAGAGGGCCTACGCAACAGTGGAGGCCTTGTCATCTGTGTCCAATTCAGAGAAATGTTCAAGAAGGAATAGCAGGCAGACTGTTGGCGTGTTTCTGCGGGAGTCCACAGGCGAGCACCAGGGCATGGCTTGTTCTGGAACCCGGGAGAAGCGGCGCTGCTGTCATTTGGTCTGGCCACATTCTCAAGGTGAGTTATTAAAGAAACTTTCAGGGGGGACTGGAAATCTCGCTGGGGAGCCCTACTCTCCACCCAACTTGGCGTGTCTAAATTCTGCTTTGGGTGTGACAGTCGTCGCCTCTGCCTGGTTGGGGGCTAGATTAAGAAGTGACACTTAATAAAGGCGTCTCCAATTCCGCCACTCCATTTGGGCTTTTGGCACATTTGCTTTGAGTTTCCGGCTTTGATGTGGGGCCTTGTTCAGCCGGCTCTGGGGCTGGGGAGGGAGAGCTGCTGCAAGCAGGAGGCAGGAGGCAGGCTTGGTGTTTGAACTGGCACAGTGATTGATTAACCCTTTCTGCAACTTCTCTGGTGAAAAATAGACAGCTAGGCGAGGTGGGCTCCAGATGGCCACAGGATGTAGGCTACATTTCCTGAGATGCTGATTTGGGGGGTTGTACGTCCTGTAACAGACTGAGTTTGACATGTGGCCATACTAACATGCGAACCCCGGGAAGACTGGTTTCCTGGAGTGCCTTGCAGGAGTTTGGGAGTGGAGATTTCCTTCTCGCAGCAAATTTCAATCTCAGGGTAGCTCTGGTGCCCGCACGGCACACAGAGCAATCCAAAGACAAGGGACAAAAATAAACTCTCAAATAAAGCATGCGTACAACTTATTTTGGTCTTGGTTCTTTGTTTTGCATTTTGTAAACTCCACTGTCAACTCCTAAGCCTTGAATACTAGGTTGAAAAAAAAGAAAGAAAAAAAAATAGGAAGGAAAGGAACTGAAGGAAGGAAGGAAAAAAGGAAGGAAACTGCAACACTAATTTTAGATAACTGGCCTTCTAAAGAAGTTTGTGAAACACAACACTGTTGCTGTAACATTCAGTGAATAGAGCAGTATTCTTATTTTGGGAACATCATTTAATATTTTAAGGTAAGAGATCCTTGCTCTTCCCCCCCCATTTATTACATTATTCCAAATGCACTTATTCTGGGGTAAAGTCAAAGGAAGCCAGCTCTATTCTCTTGCTTAAGTGAAAAAGAAGGGAGTGTTTACAAACATGTTTTTAATCAGACTAGTTTTATTTATTGTTTTTGCCATTTACCAAACATGTTGCTAGTTCTTTCGAGGAAGAAAAGGTACCATGTGAAATGCAATTCTGTTCTCTCTGCTGCTTTACCCACAGGCCTAGGCTTTACAGTTACTAGTTCTGAGAGTGGGGAGACTTGGTTATCTGCCATCATGACACCAGTTTGGAACCCTGGGACCGATCAATAGCAGCCACCAGGCCAAGCTCCTCATCCAACCCCTGAAACCAAACCAAAAAACAGAACAAATATACCTTGCTCCACTTTTTAAACATGTTTGTAGTGGGAAACTGGATGCAAATGAACAGAATGGCTCAATATGGATGTGGACATATGTTTTTAAAAAATGCCAGGAAGACAAGGCATCAGTTGTTAGCAGTAACTCAAGCTGTGCTATTTGATCAGAGCACATTCAGCCTCAGTGAACAGATATGTGAATTTTAGCCAACGCATCATTTCCTCTGATTAGTGCCAGAGAGAAACTGTTATGTCTATCAGGCCCGGGCAAACTTGCTTCGACACTGTTAGAAAGGGGCTCGACAGTATGAGGACTCAGACTGCTGTCCTCCCAGGTCTCACCCATGGCAGACATCACTAATCGATGACAGCACTCCTTCCCACTAAGTCCATGAGGCCTCAGAAGCTCGTCACAGTGAGGTGCCGTGCAATCAGTCTGTTGGTGTTGGAACTGTCATCACGTGAAAATCTACTGGGGCTACCTCCAGGTGACACGCAGTGTCCTGCATTTTGACAGCTTTCCATCATCAGCAAATATTCCTCCTATTTGTACCCTCATGTAATTCCCTCCCTTGGGTGTGGGCTACACCTAGCAATTCACTCCAGCGAACAGAATCTGGCAAAAGTGGTGATGGTATGTCTCATGTGAGGCCGGTGACAAAAGACTGTGACTTTTGTCTCCTGGCTCTCTGCTCTTTCCCTCTCACTCTGAGGAAACCAGCTGCCATTTTCTGAGTAGCTTCATGGAGGAGTCCAAATGACAAGGAACCAGAGGAGGCCTCCAGTCAACAGCTCACAGGGAACTAAGACCCGCAGTCCAAGGGACAGTAAGTGACTGGATTTTGCAAAAAAAACGTGTGAGTAATCTTGGAAGTAGACATCTCCCTGGCAGTGTCTTGACATGACTGGAGATTTGGCAGATACTTTCAATGCAGTCAGAGGACTCTGATTTCTCACTTACGACAATTATGAGATAATAAATGCAGTTGCTTTCAGGCCACTCAGTACTGGGTTGATTTGTTACACAGCAAGAGATAGCTAACGCAGCAAGATTTCAGCAGACTCCATGAAAGGAAGGAGGCAGGAATCGAGGGGACTTGTTCAAATAAGGAAACTGAGGCTCTGAAAGGAAATTCAGATTTTTCTGGGGATGGAAAATACTTAACACATCACCCCTCAGTGTTGAGCTACTTGGCTTCAGGGTGATTCTGTCATTCTTATCAAACATTTCCTGCTTGTTCCCCCATGGGATCTTGGAGATACACAGAAGCCAGCCCTCCTCTCCATCCTCAGGTATCTCAGGGTTAGGACAGAGGTGCTAGAAGATAAGAATGTGAGGTGAAATCGGTGTAGTGGTCATACACTGTTTTCATCTGCTTAGAAACCACCCTGTTACTTTTTTTTCAGCAAGCTGACTTTTCCTGAGGAAACCACCCCAACCTCTCCTAGGCCATTTGATCTGGGAGGCATGGACCCCATCTAAGGTGAGCTCTGACAGTGAGGTTGCTAACTTGGTAGAATAGAAGTTTAGGGATACTGGTGACCATCTTTACCCCTGCTTGGGGGAACATCAGTCTGAATCAGACCAAACAGAGGAAAGCAAAGGCAACAGAAGGAAAGAAGTGCATCCCTGACAAAATCCTCCCAACACCTTTCTCCAACTACTCTTGAACTGTGATTTATACTAACTAACTAATAAATCCCCACCTCCTTTTTTCTTCTTTAACTTTATGCCTGTATGAATTGGGTTTCTGTAACTGGCAACTGAAATAATTCGGAATAAGGCAATATAGAAGATGTGAAAATGGAAACATTTTAAAGAGTGAGTCCTGTAAATGTGGCTTTGAGATGGGCCTGGACCAGCAGGAAGATGGGATCATATGCAGGTTTCCAGGCTGCTAAGTCCTTTGGAGACAGCTCAGATATTTTTTAAAAAGGCATGACTCCTAATATGAGTTCTATGAATGACTTGTGGTTCACCCAGACTCACAGAGAAAATGAGCCAGGATATTAATGTTTATTCATTCAGCAAATATTAAATATTGAACATATGCCAGGAACTGTTGGGGCCCTGGGGACACAGTGACAATGCAAAGTATGTGTATGTTAGAGTCGAGTCAGTTTGGGAAGATAGATGATAAATAAATCTATCAGTGTATGATGAGGCTGGTGGTGAGAAGTATGAGGAGAGACCAAGCAAATAAGGGCTAGAAAGGGATGATGGGGACTAAGGAGTGTGGGTGACACTGTAGATATGGTGAGCAGAAAAGGCCTTATGGTAGCATGAACATGTAAGCCGACCCATGAATGAATTATGGGATGATCTGTGCAGATATTTGGGGGAAGGTATTGTAGGCAGAGGGAAGGGTAAGTACAAAGGCCCTGGGTTGGGATAGAATATTTGGTATGCTTGGGGACAGCTAAAGGGCCACTGTGTCCAGGAGATGTGCAAAAGNGGACTAAGGAGTGTGGGTGACACTGTAGATATGGTGAGCAGAAAAGGCCTTATGGTAGCATGAACATGTAAGCCGACCCATGAATGAATTATGGGATGATCTGTGCAGATATTTGGGGGAAGGAATTGTAGGCAGAGGGAAGGGTAAGTACAAAGGCCCTGGGTTGGGATAGAATATTTGGTATGCTTGGGGACAGCTAAAGGGCCACTGTGTCCAGGAGATGTGCAAGAGGATGGGGGAAATAAGTTGAGGTTGGGAGAGGCCTGATCACATAGGACCTGTAGGCCATCATGAGGATGTCAGCTTTTACACTGAAGGCAATGGGCAACCACAGGAGTACCATGCCCTGAATTACTAGGCTCTCTCTGGCTGCTCTATTGAGAAAGGACTGCCAGGCAACAGAGGTGCAGCAGAAGACCAATATAGAAACTATTACAACAGTCTTGGCAAGAACCGATGGTGATTAATAGTGGGATTGAATTCTAAATCTATTTTGAAGGTAGAACCCATATGATCTGCTGCACATAAGAACTGTGTTGTGTAGGAAGAATAAAGGGAGGGGTAGAGATGCTTTAAGTAAGACAGAGAAGACTGGAAGAGAAGAGTTTGGCTTGGACCTGCTCAGTGTATGGTGCCTATTGGACCCTTGAGTGATGGATCAGTTGGTGAGTGGATGTGTAAGTCCAGCGTACAAGGGGAGGTCTGGGGTGGAGATATGCATTTGGGAGACACAGTGGACAGAGGTATTTAAAAGTGAACCTGGATGAAACAACCTAGGGAGTAAATATAGACAGAGGACAGGAGAGATTCAATGGGCTCCTAAGATACTCATTTAGAGGTCAGGAAGAAGGGGAAGTTGCTGGAAAAAAAAAAAAAGAGTGAGACAGAAAGTTTAAGCCACGGGGCTGTGTAATCAACTACAAACCAAAAGCACTAATCTTTTTACTTCTGTTTTACCTAATATCACTTCCCTTTCACTTAGTACAGTACTTTCTCACTAAATAGTAGGAAAGTCAGATTATAAGCACACAGAATCACTATAGCAGTTTTCTTGCTCAGAGATAAATTTCCAATCAAGGCAGAGGACACTGGCCTTAAAGAAGATACAGAGTTTCTACTGCAATGAATTGTGAATGCAGCTTGAAGGGCAGGTACTGGGGAAACTGAGACAAATTTCAAAGAATCACGTGAGGACTCAAAACCACCAAGGTAGGCAAACCTGAAATCAGGAGACCCCCAGAGCCGGGTCAGGGAAACAATGGGCAAGAAGTGTATTAGATAAGGGTCTTGCAGTTCCAAGATCCTGAAATAGAAGGTAGAAAATCCAAATTCAAGTACCCATCAAATACCTAGATCGTGAGCAGAGACGCCAGTTGAACAAATGTGATGATCAAGTAACATCAAATAATTCATTTAATTACCTCCGGTATTTATGGGGTTTCATCTTGCCCTATTCAGGTGACTTTCTTATCTCTCGTTTGGAGAGAGGAAGTAATTACTAAAGCAGAACAGGTCTGAGGGTTTGTAGGTGGGGGTACTTGGAAGTCCTTGGATAGAGGGAAAACTGACTGGAGAGAAAAGTATCCATTGACACCGACATGTAATTAACCAAGCAGGGCGTTGCTGTTGTCATTCACAGCTCTCTGCTACATGGAGGGTTCACTGATGCCTGGACCCCTGAAAGCACATATAAGGCAGCGTCTGTGCCTTAACCTTTTCTGTACCTTCCTTGGTACTTAGCAGTGTGTTGCTGTGCAAAGACCATGGGCTTTGAGTTGGCTAATTTAAACATTTTTTACGGCTCAGACACCTTTTGTTCTACATTTTGGGGCCGCCTTTTGCTCCACAGAACTGGCAAATTTAAAAGATTGGCTTCATCACTCGTCCACCTAGAATGACAATTTCCTCACCCACGAACGATGTAAATACCACCACCACCAATAAGAACAACTAACGTGACAAAGTTCCTTCCATGTGTCGGGTGCTGGGCTAATGCCTCATTTTATATTCACTGTCTTCCTGTTTTACAGATGGAGAAATCGAGACCTAGCAGACTTAAGTGATATGCCTAGGTTCCTACAACTAGTGAGTCTGCAAGCTTCAATTAGACCTAGAGCTTAGGCTGGCATCCGGACAGTGTCAGAGGCATGTGGGCTGGGACACTGGTAAAGGCTGGGCAAAGTGGGGCTTGCAGGAGAGACGGCTTGGCCACGGGGACCTAAGTAGGTATTGACAAAACTGATGGCAGTGCTCATGTGGACACATCTCATGAATTCTCTTCCATCTTAGGGTAGAATATCTGCCTAGCAAAATAAATGTCCTGATGACTTAGGTGGGTTGGGGGAATCAGGATACGGTGTCCTTTCTGGTCTCAGGGTCTGTGATCACTAGCTTCAGTTCCGTAGGGAAGGAAGGTGGTAAACACCCATTTACTGAACCTATGTGAAGCTAAGTGGCCAATGAGCAAGGTACTTCCCATGTGTGATTTTTAGTATCTTCCTAGAACAATTCCGTAGGAGAGGTATTAGTCCCCCTATGTTAGAGATGAAGAAACTTAGATTCAGCTGAGGAAACAGGCTTGTGCAGTGTGAAAAGGGGTGACGCCAGTTTGGTCCAGGCTGTGCTGATTCCAAAGCTTGTGCTTTTTCTCCTATTCCTAGGGAAAAGGTATTCTTCGTCCTCTCTAAAACCAGTACCAAACCAGATGTGCGGTTTCTTGCCATTTTCTCTCTTCTGTAATAGTTTCTTCCCCCCCCACCCAAGCCTCCAAAACAGTTCTGGGTAACACACGAGTAGTTCAGGCCAACATTTCCTTCCTTCCCCCCGTCTCCTCTCCTCTCTGCGTCTCTTAAGCACATTCGAAACGTGTCCTCATTCCCTTCCCCCAAAGTGAAAGTTGCTGTCTTTTTGGTTAACTCAGAACTGCAGGGATAAATTCTCGGGAAAGTCATGTGCTTTTTATTATTATGTTGTTTATTCATGCACTTGAAACACATTTATATTGTTAGGCTATTCATGGAAGAAAACATTTGGATGAAAAAACAAACCAGCAAATTTGGAAGTCATCTTGAGGAAACAAAGAGAAGTCTCCTAGAGAGGAGCACATTCAACTCTTCTTTTCTCATTTCCTAATTCAGGAACCCTGTTGACCACTGCCACGGGTTGAAAGGGGTCCCCATTTCTCCCTGTGAACGTCATCATGGAGAAGACTGAGTTTCTTGTCAGCATTACAAAGGAAACTAGGGGCTCAGAACTCACTGGAATCACATGCAAAGCCAACAACATTGGTACCTCCAGTATCTCCAACTTTCCATCTCAAAGTCCTCATTGGGAGTGTGTGTTTCTATGGAAGGTGGGAGTGGGGAGCTAGTATCTATGAAGTACCACAATCAATCACTCTACAACCTTGCTATCCAGCTGTAGTTCTGGGACTGGTAGCATTGGCATACTCAGGAACTTGTTAGAAATTCGTAATCTCAGATCCCACCACAATCCTAGTCAATCTGCATTTTCTAAATTCCTAGGAAAAATCTCATGCATATTAAAGTTTGAGAAACACTATTCTGCTAAGCATCTATTTAGACATTTCTCACCTTTAGGGAACACGAATTCATGTCAGTGTTACTTGTATGAGAAAACAAAAACTCGGGACCAAATCCTCACTAGTTTGTGTCAGGGCCATCTCTGAACTCTGTTTGGTTTGACTTCGAAGCTTGTCTATTCTGCTCTCTCATATTACCTTCATTTTGTCCTGAAGCTTAGGTTGCAAGGTGCTGCTTTCATTTCAATGAGAGGAAACACGAGACCTGAATTTCCACAAGGGGAGACTCAGTGAGGCAAGAATTGGAGGCACCAATAATGGTGGACAAGGGAACCAACAGGCAAGTCAAATGAAGACAGGCTCTCACAGGCGAGGGTGACAAGGGTGTGACCTTGATGATACAGACAGCTCTCTGTGTGTACTCAGACCACAGCAGTGTGCCCTGGAAATATGTCTATGCATGCTGGAACCTCACAGCCTTGTCTGACTTTTTCCTTCCTCCCCTGCCTTTGAATAAGTGCTAGAAAAGTTAGAATTTTTTCCCCCTAAGTTCTCTAAATTAAAGAACACAAAGAGCGACCTTGAGGGCTTACTTCAGCCCACGGATGGGCATTATTAGGCCTACATGATGTTGGCCCAGGTAATGTTTTAAAATTCTTCTAAAAATTAAAGTACCTACCAACATATTTAAAAACTTTTCATTAAAGTATAACCTACACAGAAAAGTACATATGTAAGTGCCCAGCTCTCTGAATTTTCGTAAAGACCACACCTATGTTATTAACACCAAGATCAAGAAACAGAACATTACCAGCCCCCCCCCAAGTTCTACTTATACTTTTTATATAAGGGAACCCAATATCCTGACTTCTAATTGCATTGATTAGTTCATTTGCCAACATTAAAAAATTAGAAGATTGATAAAATTAACCAGTCAGGAAATGACAGATGTTGGCGAGGATGCAGAGAAAGGGGAACCCTTCTATACTGTTGGTGGGAATGCAAGCTTGTGCAGCCACTCTGGAAAACAGTATGGAGCTTCCTCAAAAAGTTGAAAATAGAGCTAGCCTACAACCTAGCAATCGCACTACTGGGTATTTACCCTAAAGATACAAAGGTAGTGATCCTCAGGGGCACATGCACCCAAATGTTCATAGCAGCAATGTCCACACTATGGCAGTGCTCAAACTATGGAAAGAACCTAGATGTCCATCAACAGATGAATGGATAAAGAAGATGTCATATATATATATATATATACACAATGGAATACTATGCAGGCTTCGAAAAAAACAAAATCTTGCCATTTGCAATGACATGGATGGAACTAGAGGGTATTATGCTAAGCGAAATAAGTCAATCAGAGAAAGACAATTATCATATGATCTCTCTGATATGAGGAATTTGAGGGCCAGGGCATGGGTCGTGGGGGGTAGGGAGGGAAAAAATGAAACAAGATGGGATCGGGAAGGAGACAAACCATAAGAGACTCTTAATCTTACAAAACAAACTGAGGGTTACTGGGGGGTGGGAGGGTAGGGATAGGGTGGATGGGTTATGGACATTGGGAAGGGTTTGTGCTCTGGTGAGTGCTGTGAAAGGTGTAAGCCTGATGATTCACAGACCTGCACTCCTGGAGCAAATAATAATAAAAAAATTAAGAGATTTAACATAAAAATCTGAGATTTCTGGCTTCTCTCGAAAAACTGAAGCATCCAGCAATGTTGGGCTCCTGTTTTCACAGGGCAACTAGCAATCAATGAGGAGGGACTGCTATCTTTAATAATACATGCCCTCTTTAGTTTTCCACAGTCCCCATCACTCCCTACTATTCAACACTTAGAGCCAGTGGCAATGATCTTTAATTAGTACACTTGCAGTCAAAAGTAGAATTAAGAATGAAAACAGAATTATGTAAAATCATTTCTTATATTCTCTTGATCCCCTCCTTTACATTATATGCTGGACTCCTATAAACACTTGAATTTGAGATCCCTGCTCTAAGCCTGAGGATTCCCCATATAATTGTCAACCTCAGAGGACAGTCCAAAAGTTTCTTAAGAATGGAAGTTATGACAATCCTTTTTTTTTTTTTAAGAATTTAATTATTTATTTGAGAGAGAGTAAGAGTGAGTACGAGACAGGGGAGGGTCAGAGGGAGAAGCAGACTCCCTGCTGAGCAAGGAGCCTGATGCTGGACTTGATCCTGGGACTCTGGGATCATGACCTGAGCCAAAGGCAGACATATGACCCTCTGAGCCACCCAGGCGCCCCTGAAGTTATGACAATCCTTTGTTATCCTCCCAATTTGGCGTTCAAGTTGCTAAGTAAGTGGTTAAATATTCTTGTTAATTTAATGCAAAGGGAAGAAGATTCAGTTTCATAACAGATTTTTTTTTCTTTTCCTCTTTTTGACATAGCTAAGTGTTGTTGTAGGGGGTTTGGGCATAGTACAACCAAACACAGGAAGGAAGCTGAGCACATAACCTGGGCTAGGTTTGCAGGAATGGCCACATCCAGACCTGAGTTCTGAGGGCTGCTCTCCTGCCCTGAGGAAGTAGACATCTTCTCCTGAGTAATTCCCCCCAATTTGTAAGTTAGAGAAAAAATGTTCTCACAGAATAGGTGTTGCTCTGGACAAGGGCAAGAGAAAAGAAAGTAAAGGAGGAATGGGGGAGGAGCCCTCCATATAAGGAAAGAGAGGGCTATATTCCTTGCCAGATAGCACAGGTACGAAATGAACCTGCAAGGTGATAATAGGTTGAGGAATAAGTTTAAGAAGAATTTTGATGAATGATTCTAGACTAATAACGTAAAGTTACAGGCCAAAGATGCCAGCCTCGAAGTTGACAATGAGGAGAGACTTTCCCTCCTTTAAAGTTCCCAGGTAGTGAGAGCTTAAATTTGAGCCTGGATACCTTAATCAAATGGTAATGGAAAAACCAGATTTCCATATGCAAAATAAGGAAATTGGACCCTTATCTTACATGACATACAAAAACCAATTAAAAAGGGATTAAAGATTTAAGCATAAGAATTGAAACTGTACAAATACTAGAAGAAAACATAGGGGAAAACATGGCCTTGACCTTGGCAATGGTTTTTCAGATATAACACCAAAAGCGAAGGCAACAAAAGAAAAAACAGACAACTGGTAATAGATCAAACTAAAAAGCCTGATGGAAACAATTAACAAAGTGAAAAAGCAACTTATGGACTGGAGAAAATATTTGCAAACAATATATCTGATAAGAAGTTAATACCCAAAATATATAAGGAACTCAACTCAATACCAAAAAACAAATAAGCTGATTAAAAACAGGCCAAAGAATTGAACAGACATTTCTACAGAGAAGACATACAGGTGTCTGCCAAACAAAAGGAAATGTGCTCAATATCATTAATCGTTAGGGAAATGCAAAGCAAAGCCACAATGAGATATCACCTTGTACCTGCTTGAAAGCTATTAAAAATATAGACACACACATGTATATATACATACATAACAAGTGAGCATACCGAGTAACTGAAACTTTTGTACACTGCTGGTAGGAATGTAAAATCGTGTAGCCAGTATGGAGAATAGTATGAAGGTTCCTCAAAATATTGAAAATAGAACCACCATATGATCTAATCATCCCATCTCTGGATGTTTACCCCAAAGAATTGAAACTGGCATCTTGAAGAGGTATTTGCACTCCCAAGTTCACTGCTGCATAATTCACAATAACCAGACTATGGAAACAACCTAAAAGTCCACTGGTGGATAAATGGATAAAGAAAATGGGATACACACACTGGTATATTATTTAGCCTTCAAAAAGAATTTCCTTTCATATGCAATAGCATGGATGAACTTTGAGGACATTATGCTAAGTGAAATAAGCAAATCAGAGGAAAAATACTGCACAGTGCCATTTTCTTTTCTTTTTTTTTTAAGATTTTATTTATTTGAGAGAGAGAGAAAGAGAGCATGAGTGCTGGGAGGAGCAGATGGAGAGGGAGAACCAGACCACCCCCCCCCCAACTAAGCAGGGAGCCCAATGTAGGCTTGATCCTATGACCCCAGGACCATGACCTGAGCAGAAGGCAGATGCCTAACCGATTGAGCCACCCAGGTGGCCCTGAATGATGCCATTTATATGAGAAACACAAAGTAGTTGAGTGTAGGGAGTAGAATGGTGCTTTCCAAGGGTCATGGGGAGGGGAAATGGAGAGTTGCTATTCAACTGTTCTAAAGTTTCAATTATGTAAGATGATTAAGTTCTGGAGATCTGCACTATGCCTGTTAACGCTGCTGCATTGTACACTGTAAGACTTAGGAAGGAGGTAGATCTCATGTTAAGTGATCTTGGCACAATTAAAAAAAATGTGGGGGCTGGATACAGCGTTTGTTCTTAAGGAAACTGAAAATAAATTCCCTGATGAGAGGAGAGCAACAATCCCTTTAGGCTCTGCACTGGGCTAATCAGTCTGTGCGTGACATCATCATGACAGAAACCACAGCTCACAGTATTTCAAAACAGACTCTATGAGATCAACATCATGAGATTTCAGATATTACGGATGAAGAAACTGAGAAAATTCACGTGTCCAAGTTGCCCAACTAGTGTTCTATAGCTTCATGGCTAATGCCAAACCCTCTGCTTTAAAAAAAAAAAAAACAACAAAAACCATGCTTGTTGCTTCCTTATCATGAAAACAAGGTTTTAGAGGTGCTCTCTGGTGCTAGCTCCCCTCCCCCAACCTTCTAGTTGGGCTGATAAAGAGATAGAGATTGAGCGTCAAAGTGGGTGAGCCTTTATCCTGCTTCGGGTTCTCCTTTGTCAAACGCCATCACATGAAAAGTATGAGGTGTTGTCACAGGAATAATTGGCCACCCAGAGGGAGAAGAAAAGCTGCCTTGCTTCTTGGAGTCCATAATAGGCTCTTCTGGATTCTCCTGGAAACTCTTTAGCAGGAAGTGTCTTTGGCACATTTTCTATTCCAGAAAGATTGCTGCTAAAATTATCTGCATTAGGAATGTGACAGAGTTCTGGCCCCTGAGAATTTGGTATGGAAATAAACAGCAGAACTGATTATCTCTATTCAAACTTAAATAAAACCGTATGAAGAGCTCAGCCAATCCCTTCCCCACCAGCCCCACCTCATCTCTGTGATTTTTGGAACATCCGTTACAACGGGGCTTTTTCTTTTCCTCTTCTGTCTCTTCCTCCCCCAGATCATGGCCCTTCTCCCCCAGCTCTGTGCTGCAAATCAGCATATACCCCCAAGTCTTTCCCAAATGTCTAGAGGTTAGTGAAACCCCAAACATACTCCCACCAAACTTCCTCCTTCTGAAATTCTAAAAGTGTGTACAAATTCAGAAATGTTTTCAGGGTGATGAGGATTCATCCCTGCTTCGCTCGTTCAAGTCCTAAGTTGCAAGAGCCATTTGATGTCAAGTAGAATTTTTTAGTCTTCTCCCCACTCCCACCCCAAGTCTTTTATCTCAAAACCAGAAAGTCACATTTTGCCAGCCAACTATGAACTGTAACCACAAAAAGTTGGAGATTGGTTCAAAGCTCAGGACTCATGAGAGGCCTGAATCTGTTTAACCTCGGCGGCAGGCATTCCACAGTCACTCGCGGGGGGGGGGGAACACACGTCCGTGGGCGCTGAGGGGGGCAGCGGTGTTACTGGTGACATGGTTGGTGTGTTGTTCTCACAGTCTGAGGACTATGTGAGCAGAGCAGCCTCGTTCTGGGAGGTGCTGTACAGGCCTGGAAGAGGAGTTACTTTCATTTTCCACTCGGATGCAGCTGTGGAAAGAATCAGTCAGGAGCCTCTCCCTGAGCTCCGATGTAGAGTGAGGGCGGTAGTTCTTTCCCTTACCCTGGGGAGAGAAACCGACGCCATATGAAGCGTTCACTGGAAACACTGGAAACTGAGTGGGGAAGACTCCCTCCTGAGGGTCATCTCCGCCTAGCTCACTTCCTCTGCCCCTCCGTCTTTATCTTTCCAAAACACAGAACAGCTTCAATTCCCAAGGTACACTTGTAGCCTGTCCTGTCCTCCTTAGAGCCTTTGTGCACGATCTGCCTCCTCGGGGACCTTCCTTCTGCCCCCTCAAGTCTCGCTGACGGCACCTTGATACCCCTCCAACTCCTGGAGCGTCGTCTTCTATGTGAAGGCTTACATGGAAAGGAGGTCTATCTTGGTCTCCACCCCTCTCTCGCTCCATCTTCTTTGCACCATTGGAAAGAGGTCTTCGCTCCTCCATTTCACTTCCCTGTTTTGTATATTGATCTGATAGTGCTGTTCAACATGATGATCGACTTCTATCAGTCTGCTTAGCCTTCCAGACTGCCATTGCCCAATACGACTTTCTGCAGTGATGGACATGTTCTCCACCTGCAATGCCCAGTAGAGGACTGCGAGTCACAGATGGCTGGCAGGCTCATGAAATGTGGCTGGTGCCCCTGAGGAACTGAATTTTTAATTTTACTTAATTTTACTTAATTTAAATGTAAAGAGCTGCATGTGGTTAGTGGATACAGAATTGGACAGCTCACTGTAGACCATCATCTTCTTGATGATAAAAACAATGTATTTCTTATTCCCTGTGCCTAACACACAGTAAAGGCTCAGTCACCGTTGGCTGAATTAAATTATTGTGTATACTTATGACAATAATCCTGCCAGGCAGATATTACTAACTCTAGTAATTTCATCTTTATACACAAAAACAAAACAACAGCAAAATGTGGTTCAGGGAGGTTAAGTGATGTAGCCAGGATCGGAACCACAATGTGTTTAAAATACCACCCCCCCCATCCTTTCTGATTCCACTGGCAGGGCTTTGGTACTTGGTGAGTAAATTTGTATGTAAGTGGTTGTATATACAAGATAGGAGGAGGCAATATTTTATAGAACAGTTAATTGTCTCCATACAATTAGACGTGCAAAGACTTGCTTCTAGAAAAAGCAATGGAAAAAAAGAAAGAATAAAAGCAAGTTGGTGCACTGCTAATGCATCTTAGTACTGTGCACACATTTAAAGGATTGGCTAAATAGATCTCCTTTAAAAGAGGAGTGTATCATAAAAGAAAGGTTACAACAGCCAACAAATCGGGCAGCTGGTGTGCAATTTGTGATTGTTAGCTTTCGAAGTTTCATAGTCTCAGAGTTTGGCAGATGAAGAGCAAAATGGTGGGGGAAATGCTGCCATCTACCGGTGATCGTGCGCAGTTCGCTGATATTTCAAGATGCGACTCTCCCAGAAGCTGCGGATCATGACAGTTACCTATTTTTTTTTTTTTAGTGTATTACTTAGCCTTATACTTGAAAAACAACTTCAAAATTATTCTAAACTTGAAGAAAAAATTACCGTCCTTCAAATTTTTGTTTGTTTGTTTGCAAATAAATATAGCTCCCTGGAGTTTTTCAGCTCCTCCTCCTTTAGCTGAATTGCCTGCTGGTAAAATCTGGAAATAGTTTCGGTTGGCTTTTCTCTGACTCACATTCTCTCTCCTGATGAATGATTGTGCATTCTGATGGGACTACACATCATCACGGGCCACAGTCAGGTCTTACAGAATTTCTTCCTCCCTGCATCAAATCTGTTTCTAGATCAGTGTTGAAGGCTATACCTGAAGATAGTCAGTTAGGGCAAACTTTGGGATTTAGTGACAGCACTGAGTCGGGTACTCCAAGCAAAAAAAAAAAAAAAAAGTCTTGAGGAAAATTCTGGTTATAACCAACTGGGAGAGATAACCAATACGCTTTGCCAGAAACCAGAACTCATGCTGCTCATTTTCATCAGCCATAAATGCCCAAAAGGCAACATGGAAATGAGATTTTGATGTTCTGAGTTGGATTCTCTGCAGAGGGATCTAGACTCTGATGATTTTATAGTAAGAATCACACTGTGAGGGGCGCCTGGGTGCTCAGTGGGTTAAGCCTCTAACCTTCGGCTCAGGTCATGATCTCAGGGTCCTAGGATGGAGCCCCACATCCGGCTCCCTGCTCAGCGGGGAGCCTGCTTCCCCCTCTCCCTCTGCCTGCCTCTGCCTACTTGTGATCTCTCTCTGTCAAGTAAATAAATAAAATCTTAAAAAAAAAAGAATCACACTGTGATACAGTAAGAATCCCTACATGTTTAGGCAGTTGGAAGTAAGGGAAACGATACGAGCCTGGAGATACAGATGAAGAAGGGAAAAGTAGCACTTACACTGTCTTTGCTTCACAGATTATACACACACATGAATTTCAATGGACTTGTAGTGACTGATGGTAGGAAGACCACTATCTGATCTCTGCCCTCTGGGACCTAGCTGTTTCACTGGGTCATTGCTTAACCTTTGAGCATCTAATCAGTCTTTGTTCTAAGTAGCAACTTGTTCTAAGTAGCAACTATATCCTACAAGAAATGAATTGCATTGACACAGATTCACATTGACTTATTCAGTCAACAAATATTGACCACATACTATTTGATACATTAATAGGGATACAAAACAGAATGAGAAATGGTCCCTATCTTCAAAGGATCCACTGCTTTATCTTACATATCTTGCATATATTGTATATTATGTACTACAGTAAATGTTTTGTAACTATTACATTAGTCATTCATTCGTTCAACAATGTCTACTCAGGGTCTACTCTGTGTTGGGCATTGTGTTTAGGGCAAAGATGAAATGATACATAAGGTGGCTATGGTTCCTGGCCTCACAGATGTTGCCTTTGGGAGAAGTCAGAAAAGCAAAGAAACATGGTGTGTTTAACTTCTGCAGTTCATTTGGCCTCTTAGCATTCGACTTGCTTTCTATATGGAGAAATGCCTTATCATTCTGGAAGGAGCAAAGGCCCCCCTCTAACTCTAAAAGCTAAAAACGCTGGGTATTTTTTTCCCAGCAGCACTTGCAGCTACGTTTCAGGCCTGCCACCTGAGTTTTGCCAATGAGATAACACCTTGCTAGATTTTGAGTCAGTTCTGCCTCAAGGAAGAGACATGGCACTTTATTTCTCTGATGGTGACAGTGATGGGGTTAGCTTTGTCTGCATCAAAATCCCTCAGAAACATAGTTTTAGCTACTTTTATTTATTTCATTGTTTGCTTTCTTTACTCCAAATTCACCAGGCTTTCCAGTGATCCTGGAGCCTCTTATTCATCTCTTAATAATTCCTTTTGGTTTTGGTCAGTGTGAATCACTGTCTGTTGTGTGGAACCAGGTACTCTGACCAGAGCCACCGTGATGTGGAGAGGGCAAGCATCGTCAATGGTATCATCAGCGCAATAGTGATCACCACCCTACTAAAGCAAATGACAACACTTGTATCCTAAAGACAAGCAGAAATTATCTGGGGTAAGGAGGTTGGTGGAAGGGCCCAGAAAAATGGTAATAGGCAGAGGAAACAGCACATTTGAAAGCCCAAGGCAATCCTCTGAGGTAGGAATTCTTAGGCCTATATTTTACATTTGAGGAAAGTGAGGCTAGCGAGCCGCAAATCCGGAGCGGATTGTGGACTTTAACTGCTATGCTTCTCTTCCAGCTGAAGCCTGGAAATATACTTATTCCAATGCTTTCTGGAACTATCTTTTTAAGAACTTTAAGTGATTTATTTATGTATTTGAGATGGTGGATGGGAGGGGTAGGGGTGGAGACGGAGAGAGGGCATCCTCAGCGGACTCCTCACTGAGCGCAGAGCTGGAGGCAGGGCTCCATCTCACAACTCTGACACCATGACCTGAGCTGAAATCAAGAGTTGGTCACTTAACCGACTGAGCCACCCAGGTGCACCCAGAACTTTTATTTTGAGGAGTCTGTATACAGAAAAGTGTCCAAGCCATAAATGTAGAGCTTAGTAAGTTATCACAGGGCATTAATTTAACTCTCACTCATCAAGGACTTAGAACACTGGATAGCCCAGAAGATTCCCCTCCGGCCCTTTCCAATCAATATTTTTCCTTCCTTCCCAGAGGTAACTGCCACCCAGAGGTAACTAACACCATAGTGCTCATACCTGGTTTTCGACTTTGTATAAATGGAATAGTATCATGTACATTCTTTTGTCTGAGCTCCTTAACTCAATTTTAGGATCCTAAGATTCATGTATGTCATTTGTAACCTGTTCATTTGTATTGCTGGATAGTTTCAATTGCATAGATCTGTTTATCTTTTACAGTTAATGGGCATTTGATTATTCTCAGGTCATGTTACGGCAATTACAAATCATATTGCTAAAGACATTCTCATTTATGCTTCTTCTTGTGTGAATAAATTTGTTGAAAATACACCTAAGAGTCAAACTGCAGGTCATAGAGTGTGTTATACATTGAACTTTAATGGATACTGCCAACGGTTTTCCAAAATTGTTAAGGCGATTTAAGTTTCCACCTGCAGTTTATGAAAGTTCCAGTTCCTCCATGCTCTGCAATATGTGGTCTGATTAGTCTTTTTAACTTCAGCCATTCTGGTGGGTGTAGTGCTACCCCACTGTGATTTTAATTTGCATTTCCCTGAAGACTAAGGAGGTTGAAAACCTTTTCATGTTTATTGGCCAGATCCCCAGGGCTATTTATCAGATGGCCACTTCCTGGCATGTATTTTAGGGTAAAGCGCCTTAAGGATGAATGCCTATGATTTCCAAAGATAGTACAGTCTCTTTTTTCCAATTCCCCAAGGTCATGGCTTTCATGATCTCTCTTAAGATAGGCACCTTGTAGATTTGTGGGGCTCTGTTCTTTCTCAGGAAGTGACTCCCTTGGGGCTAACTTTCTATATGTAGAGTTGGTTCAATAAATGCAGAAAATCAGGGACTGACTGAGGAAAAAGCCACAGAGGCCCTTGCCTGGGTCACTAATGGTCTCTCGGACATTGTTTGGCAAACACTGACCTCGACAATATTTGCATTTTCCCACACGGTCACTGGGTAAAAGTCTCAATGGACATGTTACTGTGAATTTACGATGTTCTTTGAGGGGTTTGGGTTAGTTCTGTAATAAAATTCTGGCATATGGAGACATATGTCTGGTTCCCACACATTTAAGGCTAGAGAGAGCACAGCTCCATTTTCTTAAGGTCAGCTTACTGATGTCTCCAAAGATAAAAGGCACCTTCTGATTGAAGGCTTGCTCTGAAAATATTTTTGGCAAAGGATTTCTAAGTTCCATTCTCCTGGGATGATCAAATTGAGTTCTGTTTTGTCTGTTGTTTTGACAAACTCACTTTGGCAGGGAGAAGGGTTTGTTGCAGGCCCCTCTGCTTTGATTTCAAGATTTTATAATTAGAGGCAAGAAGATGACAATTGTAATCAATAGAAACCGTTCACTCAGAAGACAGAGTTGGGTCCAAATATACAGCAGAAAACAGTAACAGAAATTACAGCTTTGCTCTTGGGTTTTGCCAAAGGTTCCTTCCATTTAGAGGTTTTTAGTCAGGTTAGGCCCATAACCTCTACCATTTTTAGCTTAAAATCATTATCTACTGATAAGATTCTAGCCTATTGTACCAATGTTGTGATGTCCCCAGTCTTGCCAAGATATGGACATTAACTATCCACAACCCCTTGAACAAAGCCCCTTTCCGTTAGTCAGGATTTTGTTTGCAAGCAACAGGCTCTGACTATAGTTATCCTAACAAAGTGGGGAGCTTATCTAAGGAATACCAGAGGTTGACAGACTTAGCAGGATGCTGGGGCCTAGACTTGGAACATGGACCGGGGTCTAGAAAGTTGCAGAGAGCTCAGTATCAAAGATCACAGCAAGAGTCACACAAAAGGAAGGTCAGTTCATCATGATGCTGGGCCCACTAAAGTCTCGCTCCTGGAAAGTGCATCTCAAGTAGAGACACATGAAAAATGGGTTTTGGAGTTTGATTCATCTCATTGCAGCACCTGTGTGAACAAACTTTCTTTGATGCCTACTGTCCAAAAGCTAGAACTGTCCTGATTCCTATCTTTCCCTGTGCATCATTGTTCATCTCTTCTACAGATATGGTGAATTACCCAGTATTCTTCCAATCAATGATTTCAATGGCTGTTGGCCAGAGTTTTCTCTTACTTGGCAACCAAAAACTCTAGCGGAGACACGGATGGTGGTAGGTGGCCCAGGCTTGCCTTTTGCTATAAGAAGGATGAGGGAGGAAATAGCTTTCTACTTTTAGTAAAGCCAGAAGGCTCGTGGGGTCTAAAGAGACATCCTGCAATTGGCCTCCTTTATATCTGCATCGTGTGAATTGCTCCTTGCTTCACATAGGAAGACCCTGCAGACCAGAGCACTTTGGGCTTGGGGGACTCTCAAAAGAGATCTGTTGAATTAGGCAATAAATGAAATTATTGGTTTTGAAACCAGCATCTCAGCCATCCTAGGGATTCTCTACAAGTGTTCAAATGGCCAGTGGGACATCGTGACCAAGAGGTTTCCTCTGCCATCACTTGCATTCAGAGTCCTTCTGCTATTATCATTTTATATACCATTTAAGATTGGTTCTTTAAAGTCGTCTGCATTTTCAAAGCACTGCACTGAATTGTCCTTGTCCGTTAACACTTCATTTTAATTCATGTATTAGTTTATTGAGAAACCAGAAAATGATATTTACTGGGTTCCTACTGAGTTGCAGACACTGGACCACTTTCTCACCTGTGTGATCTCATCCCTTTCCTTACAATCACAAAAGTCATCTTACCTGTCGGTCAATCATTCATTCATCACATTGATCAAGAGTTTCTTCTCTTAGAGGTTTGTCATTATATTAGCTTCTCAATGGGCTAGAGTTAGATTGGGTTCATCCTCCTTAGTATTTTTTTTTTTAAAGAATTTCCTTAAGTTTTTGCTCTTACATTGTTTCCTTCCAGTTGCTTACTTTTGTTATTCCTTTTTTCCTCCCAACTTTTTGAGGTGAACACAGCTCAGTGACCTTTCATTTTTATTTGCTTTGATATATATTTTTAAGGAGATACATTTTCCTCCAAGTAGAGGGAAATTATAGATATAGGGGCTTTATTATAGATATAGGTGTTTTGGTCAGTTATTTCTAAGTAATTTTCTTTTGCTCTCTTCTTTTACTAACTGCTAACAGAAGAATGTTGTACAATATCTAAATGTATATATTTAGGGATGTGACTGTCCTGTTTTTATCCCATTTTCTTAAGTACTAATTTTATTGTATTCTTGTCTGAGAACACAATCTGTGTGATCTATATTTGATCCTTTGATATCTGTGTGACTTAGATTCTATAATATTTGTGGCCTCATATATACTGAATTTTTAAAAATCTACATTGCACATACTTTCAAAGAGAAAAGTAATTGTTGGGTGGAGTGCTAAACATGCATTACATCAAATTTGTTAATTATGCTCACGGCATTTATATCTTTATTAATTATCAGCTCTTGATAGAATGCTTTCTGAGGCAGATGTGTTAGATCTCCTTTATTGACTATGGACCGGATTTTTTTTTTTACTTCTATTAATTTTTGACTTATATTCTGAAATTCTGTTAGGCATATATAGGCTCAGAATAGTTCCATCTTCCTTTTTTGCCATTATATAACATCCTTGTTTACTTATTCTTCTATTCTTGTCTATATAAGGTGATATTCATATTGTCTACAAAAGCTGTTTTTGATTAATATTGGGTTTCCAATGTATTTGTACATCGCTTTAGTTTCAAATGTTCTGTTTTCATGTACCTCTTGTAAGCTATGAGTTTTATTTTTATCTACATCCAAGAACTTGTGGAAGGCAACTGGCAAATTGTACTCATCTTTTTTTAATTTTTTAAAGATTATTTATTTATTTATTTATTTGACAGAGAGAGCACAAGTAGGCAGAGCAGCAGGCAGAGGGAGAGGGAGAAGTGGGCTCCCCGCCGAGCAGGGAGCCCGATGTGGGGCTCGATTCCAGGACCCTGGGATCATGACCTGAGACGAAGGCAGTGGCTTAACCAACTGAGCCACCTAGGCACCCCTGTACTCATCTTTTTTAATGTGATTACTAATATATTTGGATTTATTGTTATGGCCTTTGAGCTTTCTCTCTGCCATGATTTTTTTTTCTTTCCTAGCTTCTATCACACTGGTTGAGAGTATATAGGTTTATAACAGAGATGGGATTTCTTCTTTATGTTGCTGGAGCTAGAGGTCCCCTAACTTCAGTGAGTGCCAGGCCATATGGCAGGGGCGGGCACAAGTTCTTCTCTAGTGGCTCTTGTCCTTCTCCGCACAACACTTTCAATCTGCCACGGAAGGATTATTTTGATTAGCTGTTTCTTCATTCATTCACTCAGCTAATGTTGACTGAGGGCCTAGGTACTAGGTTTGTGTACTAGGTGCTAAATGGCATGTTGAATAAAATACATGTGGTTTTTACAGTCTACTGGGGGAGCCACTTGATGTATTTACATGGACACAAGTACAAATTTTATTGTGAGGTGAAAGGAAATCATTTGTGTGCAGTGAGAGAAAACAATGGAATGGGGTTTACTCTGACCCAATGGCTAGGCTTTCTGAGAAGGATACATTTAAGTGAAAGAATATGTAGAGTGGGAGATGCAGCAGGATCTGAAAATTATTCTCAGAATGTGTTCCTCTGTTCTTCCTTAGCAATATAATCCCAAAGTATGGGTGGTCAGAGAGACCACTCAGAATAAACCTGATACCCTTCCTTGTAGTTGGGTGTAACCATGTGAGGAAGATTCCAGTCAAAGGGGTGCAAAGGTAAGTGATGTGCATGACTTCTGGGAAGTATTTTTAAGGGGAAGGTCATCACCTTTTCCTTTCTCTCTTTTTAGGTGCCTAGAATGAAACCATGACAGCTGGAATCAGAGGAGATCTCTTGAATCATGATGTGAACTTAAGAACAGAGGCCAGGAACAGTGAAGCAATAAGAAAGATAGTAGGAGTATGAGTAGCTGGTACAGTAGGATCCTGTTCCAGCCCCATTTTACATACAAAGATTTTTCCGTAAAAAAGAAATCCATTTCTACATTTTCAACCTTTGCTATTTGGTTTTTGGTACACTCTCTCCTGAAAGCACAGAGTAGTTTAGGCCCAGGGAACAGAAATCTTCAGAATAGTAATTTTCTTTTGACTCTCAGACTTTAGCACTTAAAAAAAAAATCACATGGAGAGCTTGTTAGAACACAAATGTCTGGATTGCACCCCCCAAAATCCCGATGTGTTAAGTCAAAAGTAGAACCTGAGAATTTGCGTTTCCTGTAACTTCCCAGATGATACAGAAGACCCTTGTCCCACACACAGTTCTAGGGCTCTGAGTCAGAAAAGAGTTCAGCACATTAAGGAACTGAATCCAGGCTAGTTTTAGAGAATACTGGGAGCTGTGTAATAAGGTTGGAAAGGTAGGCAGAGGGCCAGATCATGCAGAGCCTTGTAGTTCAGAAAAAGGAATGATTCTCTTCTAAGTGTGGGAAGAAACCACTGAAGAATATTGACCAGGAAAGTGACCACATCTAAGGTTGTAGGGTCATTATCTCCTACCTGGAGAATGGATTGCAAAGGACTAGGATGTCTAGGATGTTCTATTAGTCGTCAAGGCCAGAAATGCTAGTGGCTTGCCCCAGGGTTGTATCAGTAGAGACGCAGTCAAGATATTTTGGAAGTAAGAATAACAAATACATTGCTGAAAGATTCAGCATGTGGAATAAAGGAGGAAGACTCGAGAAAGTAGAATGATTCCCAGGTTTTTGTCTTGAGCAAATGGGTGGAACCTGCATAAGATACGCTAAACAGATTCCTATGCAACTGACCACAAGCCAGAATTTCCAGGGTGGTAGTCTACCACTCCCATTTGTGGTGCTTTTGGGAGATGCCAACCTTTCGGATTATCCTTCCACTCCAAGCTATTCACTGCAATTGCCCAATAAGCCTCTGGGTGGGTTGGCCCCACCCACTTGACATCTCTTCATGAGCACTTGTGCCTTAGATGTGGTTTGGAATTATTCTGTCTGTTTTCCAGAGATGATCTCCAGAGTTTTGTTTTTGTGTGTTTGTGTATGTTTGTGTTCCCTTTGGCAAGATACACTGTGATTCTTCAATCACAGGGCACAAAGAGTTCTCAGAATTCTGTAGTTTTGGAGGTATCTGGATGTCTTGGCCATTGTGTCTGAATGGCCTGTTTTCTAGCACATTTCAACTGAAATTCACGTCATTACGGGGTGATTCTCACAACGAGAGTCATTACATTTTCTCTGATCTTACTTTCCATAACTTCCTGTTGCTCATAGATTATTTGTTCTAAATGTTCAACAAGGCCCTGGATGATCTGACTCCTACCTCCTACTCCTGCTTCATCTTGGTTACTTTTCCCCCAATTTCTTTCTACTGTAGCTATGTTGAACTTCTCTCAGTTTATACATTCAACCTGCTTTCTCCTGCCTCGGGGCCCTTGTACAAGCTGTTTGCTATTTATAGAAAACCTTTCCCTGTTGGTAACCTAGCCAAATCTCAATCATTCATCTCAAACTTGAATAAATGGCACTTACTTTTCTGTGGCTCTCCCATACTTTTGCCCATCCCCCTAGATTGGATAGACCTCTTTATTAAATACTGAGACTATCTGAACAGTTATTTTACTAATTTACCCGAATTCAGTTCATTTTCTGTAGGTACTGGTCTTACTACTTGTCCTCTCTAATTGACTCTAAATGTTATGAGGGCAGAGACTACATCAGTTGGCCTTGCCTTTGTATATCCCCAGTGCCTGGCCTGCAGTGGGTTCTCCCTAAATATTTGTTGGTTCACTGATTGATTTCAACAATTGAAATACATTTATTCTTTAACTCTACGAAGAACCATCATAGACTTCTAGCAGCTCAGATTATTCTCAACCCTGAGATCATGCTCTGGTCTTATTCATATTTCAGTGCATCTGGTGGTCAATCTAATACAGCTTCCCACATTTTCATCTTGCTGTTTTTTCTTTTATTTCCAACAACTTCAAACTGAGGTTTACCTTCAAAAAAATTTTTTTGCCAGCACATTATTTCCCTATTTTGTTCCTCTACCAGTTCCAACATAGGGTTCCTTGTTTTTTTTTTAACATTTTAAATTTTTTTAAAGATTTTATTTCTTTATTTGACAGAGAGAGAGAAATCACAAGTAGGCAGAGAGGTAGGCAGAGAGAGAGGGGGAAGCAGGCTCCCTGCTGAGCAGAGAGCCCGATGTGGGGCTTGATCCCAGGACCCTGAGATCAAGACCTGAGCTGAAGGCAGAGGCTTAACCCACTGAGCCACCCAGGTGCCCCTATAGGGTACTTTTTAATTCAAAATTTCATCCCCTTATTCCTGTTTCTTTTTCCCTTTACCAGGAGTACTTTCTGGACTTTATTTTGCATATTACTTTATAGTCAAACATTGTCAGTTCTTAAATACTCTCCTCCCACTTCAAAAGAACAAGTAGGAACATTCTCTAGAAGATACCCACCCATTCTGTGGTTTCTTTTTTTTTTTCTTCCAGCTCCCTAGATTAAACTTAACTGCCTCTATCTGCAGACTGTAAAATTTCTCTAGCTGGGAGGTTTTCTGCTCTGTGTACTTTTATGACATTTGTAAGCATTAATGATAAGCTGCAGCACTTTGTAGAATACAGTAACAGAGAATTACATATTAGAGAAAAATTAAGATCATCAAGTCTGTCATCAGGCCTTCGAACTGCTGAATATTTCAAATGCATTTGGGATTTCTATAAAATTTGGCTGGGCACTTACATGGGGTTCCAAATATTTTTTAGCACTCTCATCTTAATGATTACCCCGAGTCATGTACTCTGGTTTTCCATTTTTCAGAAGAAATCAGCAAAAAGAAATGTATAGATCGGGTCATTCGTGGTAAAGCCAAAATTAGACTTTTCGCTTTCTCAGTTTAAGAAGTGAAGAGAAAAGGGGAACCTGGGGGGCTCAGTCTGTTAAGTGTCTGCTTTTGGCTCAGGTCGTGATCCCAGAATTCTGAGATCGAGCCCTGCATGGGGCTCCCTACTTGGCAGGGAGCCTGCTTCCCCCGCTCCCTCCATCCTTCCCCAACTCTCCTACTTGCTTTCTCTCATTCAAATGAATAAATAAAATCTTTTTTAAAAAATGTGAAGAGAAAAACCTTTAGTTGCCCCATCTTCCCAAAAGGTTGAAATGATAAATTGCAAATATCAACTACTATCTCAAACAGAAAACAAAGAAAAAACTAAAAGATGTTAATTCACTAAAAAATTAGAACTGAAAACTCCTCTGGCTTTTTTGGTATATTTATCCAGTGCACACAACATTCCAGAAGAAGAGAAATTATCTCCAAGTAGAAGGCAAACAAACAAACAAACAAACAGGTGCAGAAAGTTAGGTAAATTGCCCCAGGTCTTCTGGTTAGAGAACTGTATGATATAAATCCATATAGATTATAGATTGTTTCTATAGAGACATATAGAATGTTTCATCATTTGTGCTCTTACTAAGACATGAATAATTCAGACCCGGTGTCTGCCTTCATGAAGCTTATATTCTGGTGGGGGATGGGGAAGTGAACCAATGGTACTTTCAGAAGATGACCTGAGAGATCTAGGTGCTGGGAAAAACACCAAATGGGACAAAGCAAAAAAGAGCAAGCTGTTGTAAGTCGTGGGGATGAGGGGAGAGTACTTTATATTCATTTAAAAATTATTTTTGGATTTCTTTGTTATGGAAAAATTCAAACATACAAAGTAGCACAGGAAAATGAACCCCCAGGTAACTGTAGCCTCCTTCAACACTGCCAACTCATGGTCAATGTTATTTCCTCTCTGTCTCCACCAATTCTGCCTGATTATTTCACTTATAAATATTTCATGATGTATTTACAAGATAAATTACTATTTTTTTCTTTTTATACAAACCATACCACCATTATCATATCTGAACAGAACTTATTTATGATTTCATAATTTACATTTGAGGGAAGGTCTATTGGATGAGGTACAGTTTGACAGGACTGGAGCAAAAAAAGGAGCCAGGCTTGAGAAGATATGGGGATGGTAGCAAAACTTAATTTTTTGGTTTTTGTTTTTTACACGAATTCAAAAGTTTATTAGCTATAGGGAAAAAGTGATTGATGGCTCGAAATCAATTCCTGTTGTTTCTTGTCAAACATGAAGCTCACAGAACATTTTCTATGAAGGAACAGAAGATCTATGTTTTTGGGGCAAGGAATGCTAGTTGACAGATGGATGTAGCTCAATCAATGAAGGACTATACTTGCCTCAAATGTGCAACATAAATATAGAAGCCCCATGAACAGAAGATTCAAAACCAGTACTGGAACAAAACCAAGTCTGAGTCAACCTTCTGTGTAGAAGACTACATCCGAACGACCAACAAAATCTTTCAGCTGCTTCCTTATTGCAAATCTGGCCAGACTAGAGATCGAGCTGGCTGGCTTTTTCCTTATTTCTCTTTTGAAGATCTCCCTAACCACACCTTTCTGGAACCAAGAGACAAAAACTACTCTTTGAAAACCGTTGGATTACATGCTACCACTTTGAGAAATCTTTGTGCTTCCTTGTTCTTTCTCTGGATGAAGATCAGCCCAACACAGAAAGCAGCATTAATGTTCCTTTGCTGGCAGTTACATCCAACCTCCGAGGGGAAGACATTTTGCCAAGTCCTCCTCTGCCCGTTTGAAATTCAAATCCCTGAATAAGCCTCAGTGCCACCTTTGTCCAGAAACCTCAAAAGCCCCAGTCCATGTTGATTGGCCTTGAAATTATAAAGGGACATATTACTGCGTAGGAAGATAAACTGTGTTGAAATAACATCCAGGGTGGTTGTTAAATAAATTCAGGAAAACCAGGACATTCACTGTGAAGCTGAGACTCTGTCCTCAATTCACCTCCCAGACAAGAATTGGGCAGACAAGCCACACCCTGGGGGTGGACACTCTTGAACTCATCACTTCAGTGGCTATTTGACTTAGAAATAATGTAGCTCCCCAACTTCTAGCAGCCTCTGAGCTCTTGTTCCAGGCATCTGCAGAGATGGAAGTAAAGCTTGAGCTTAAGAAAAGTTTGGTTAAGTTGGGAGAACCTTGTGTCCATTTTCTAGCTCCGGGATTTTGTTGCTGTATGACCTTGGCCATCGTGAACTTTATTTTCCATATCCACAAAATGGGACCATTCAGGATGGATGATGCAGTTGTTTTAAGGATAAAATAAGCATGGGAAGATGTTTTGAGAAGTAAAAGGGCCAATGGAGTGTAAACGTCAAAGATCAGAGATGCACTGAGAAGCCATGCAGCTGTACTTTCTGATGGCTGAGGGATAGGTTTGGCCCATTTGATTTAGAGGAATTGACCAGGAACCTACTCTGCACTTAGCGTGTTTTCCGTGGTGCCAAAATGTATGAGGGTATGAAGGGGTAGTGGGGGGCGGGGGAAACAAGAAACACACAAAATGATTAAACAACCATATATTGCACCACGAACCCCTGAGCAAGGTTAACCTCTCCAAGCCTGAGCTTCCTTATTAATTAAATGGGGACAATAATAAGACCTACCCCATACAATGCATGTGAAGATTAAAAGAGAGAATTAGCAAAGCATTTAGCATAGTGTCGGACACAGAAATCTTCATAATTCTATCTACTTTTTAAAAGACTTTAAAATTTTTCTTCCTCTATAAAGGCTGTAAAACTCCGATTCCCCCTTCTATCAGCTTTAAAAAGAATGGATTATTTTTTCTGTCAGTAATAGGAGCTGTGAAGGTTGCTGAAAAGGAGGTGCTGAGCAAGAATGACTGAGCAGAAGTCTTGGGGGTAGGGGACCGTGGCATGAGGTAGAATAGTAGTTGGGCCTACTTAGATGTTATTTTAATGATTCCCAAGACAGAGGCAGGGAAAATGTGATTGAGAAGGATGGCAAATGATGGAGTCAGGTCTCAGAGGAAAGAAGGGCCAGGACCAAGAATGGAAGACCTGATGGCATACATGTGCCACACTTTCTGTCCCTTTCCTTTCTGTGGTCAAGGGTGGTTGGCACCACCCAGTCATGATGGTCTTTCTCAGGGCGCAAGCGCAGCAGAGGTGAATGCCTCTGGCTCACACTGGGCAAGTGTCACGTGCTCTCTTTAGAGACAGAGGAGTTACGCTCAGAAGGGAAGAGCATGACTTTTCCAGAAGCAGGAGCTAAAAGAAGAGACAGAGAATGAATACAGTGAGCAATCTCAAGATACAAGCAGCAGGAAAATTTCACCTGCCTGTTCCATGTGGCAACCTGGCTTATGATGTGAGCTCAGAGGGGAGCAGTGGGGTGCAGGCAGCAGGGGGTGAGGAACAGAGAGATGGTTTAGAACAGTCTATAGAATAACAATGACAAAGATGCTTTGAGCACTCGTTATGACCAGGCACTCCATCGGGTGCTTTGCATATCTTTTCTCCTTTAATCTTTCCAGTGACTTGATGAAATTTGTCCTGTTTTTACCTCCATTGCATAGATAAGGAAACTGAGGTTAAGTAGCCAAAATTATTTAGCAAAACTCAGGTTTGAAGCCAGGCTATAGGGTCCTGGAGGCCAAGGATGGAGCTCAATTGGGGATTTTGAATATATTAAGGAAACAAGAAGTGGATAAAACCCAATGAAGGAGAAAATGCCATGGATTTTGCACTTATGCCCAGGGTTTCATATTTATTTATTTAGTCTCAAAAATATGTTTTTATGGTAAACAAAAGTAAGGAAGAATGAAACCACTTTTTTGACATGAACAAAAAGCTTTACAAGTGGATGTGTTTGATAAGGAAGAGTACTTCTGTGTGTGCCTAAAGGAGAACTGAGTATAAACCCTACAGTGAACATCAGTCTTCTCACCAATATCCTCCTTCAAGTGACCTGTTGACTGGATAAACGGTAATGGAGAGTACAATAGAGTCCATTTGTGTGCATGTCTGGAAACCTACCTGTCTGCGTTATGCTGTCTAGTCAACCTGCTAAAAACAGCTGGACAGGACACGAAGAATTTTCTAACCGCAAAGCAGCTAAGTGATTACTTAGAGTGGTTTGGTTGTCATATCATATTCCTTTGATTCATTCTTAATTTCTGCTTTCAAGTTTCATTCCCAATGAACCATTTGGGGCACTTCATAACGGAGCTTGTTTATTCCTCATAAAATAGGAAGGTTTTATCATTAGATGTGATATTGTAATGTTATAAATGTGTCAAACGTCCAAAAGAAACACACTACTGGTGCAGTCTCTCTCTGCACCCACATCACTATTAAATAAGACCATCTTCTGATAGATGGCAGCTTTCAAACACATTCCCTTTCTCATCCCACAACACAGAGCACCCCAGCAGTTGGATGTTTATTTATTATACAATTCATGCCTCTGAGGATTCACTTTTTGTTTCATGTTTCTTATCAGTGTCAATTGTAATCAATTACTTATAGAAAACGATGGTACACCTAATTTATGACATGATGACACACAGTAGATACAGCGTTTTTATCTAGAATTGAATTGAACCCCTGCGTTAGTTTTCTGCCAGAGCCAAGAAAGGGCTCCGGGGATTAGAACCAAGATGAATAAAGCATATTTTCTTTTTTCTTAACCCCCTTTCCTAACTAGTTCAACTTTTAGAAATAACATTGGCTAGCCAATGAAAACACTCCTTTGATAAAGGCTAAGAATTTAAGATAAAAAACAGCTGGGCAGGTTTTTTTTTATACAAAAGGAAACAACTTTGAACTACATAGACAATGTCGTTTAAACCCAAACAGATGTGGTTTAATCTTGTTTTTGATCCTCTTGTAGATTTTTCTCAAAATGCCTGCATATGCATAGAAATGATGACTTTCAGATGTTGGAACATAATTTGTCTCTGTTAGAATATCACCTTGGTACATAGATCATCTACACCAAATACCCCCAGTCTTTGAACACGGACAGCAGGGTACCAGGGAGAATTTATGCTGGTCTTTTGGTTATGCCCACCAATTTGGTAAGAAACTGAAAGGGAAGGAAAAAAGCAATGGTATCCTCATACTGTCANTGTCTCTGTTAGAATATCACCTTGGTACATAGATCATCTACACCAAATACCCCCAGTCTTTGAACACGGACAGCAGGGTACCAGGGAGAATTTATGCTGGTCTTTTGGTTATGCCCACCAATTTGGTAAGAAACTGAAAGGGAAGGAAAAAAGCAATGGTATCCACATACTGTCATTTTCAAAACAATAGTCACATGTGTTCTCCATGTCTTCAGTAAATCACGGTGATCGTTTGAGATCCTAACACTTAGAAATGCTTTTAAGATGAATCCTATCACAGGAATGCTCTGAAAATAACACACTGTTGATTTGTGCACCATTTCGTGTCCCCACTGATTATAATCCACTTATCATACAATATCCTCATGTATTAAGGTTTTCCCATCCCATTGCTAGAAAAAACCACTAGAGCAAAAAACTATGTTAAAAAATGTCATCAGTTAGACTGTGAAGGCACCCACTAAAATGTACTCAAACCCACTTCCAACTTCAAAGGCTATTAGAGTTGTTACCGCAGGCATTAGCCCAAAGATTGAAGGAAGGTTTGTACAGATAGAAATTTTATACAGTTGTTTTCCTTCTCTTCTCCCTCCCTCTTTCCCACTTGAATGAATAGAATGGTGAAGCGTGGGGAGAGTCTAGGAAACATGTGGAGAGACTTAAGATCACAAGTAGGCATCAAAGGCAAAGAGAACTCTGGGGACAGAGAGCATTGGGTAAATAACGCCCCGCTCCACCAAATGACCTCGGGCAAGTACAGGGACAGCACTGCTCCAATTGAATCTTGCCTCCAAGGCACCTCCACTTTGGTTTCTACAATTTTCGCCACAGTCACGGGCTTGGGAGTATGTAAAAGAGCAAAGCTGGACAAAGAGGAAATGAGATGCACGTATTTATGTGCAAAAGTCTGAAAGGAGCATTAAATGTGTGCTTACACATGCGTGTGTGTGTGTGTGGCATGTGAAGGGAGTGAACAAAGGGGTAGATGGAGATGAGGAGCACTAATGGCAGTGGTGGCTTTGTGTTCAATCATTGGGAGACCAGCCCGATACCTCCCTTCAAAACACAAAGAAGGGTCCAACTTCTAAGTGGTCAGTTTCTAGAACTTGGTTGGTTCTTTGGCAGCAAACTTGTTCTGTGTAATGTCTCATCCCTCCAAAACCTGCCTCGGGGCATAAGTGCAACGTGAGGTCATTCAGAGCCACAATCTAATCTACAAGAATCATCTGGCATCATATGCGAATGCTTATTATTTAAAAAATGCAGTTCTGTTTATACTGTTGGAGTCTCTAAGTCCTCTTCATTATTCGTTCATGCTGTCTGTCTGGATGTGTTTTCTGATCTTTTGTGAGGAAGTTGCCTCTGCTCAACGTGACTCAGAAAGAAAATATTAGGCTCTGATGCCCTATGTTGTCATGATTCCCATGCCAGGGGCTTCATGAATGATGTTTCCCACCAAGAATTACGGTAGCTGCCAAACGATGGAGGAGGCGGGCACTGGCCCAATTATAGAACAGCGAGTGAGAGCTCCAGAGGCCTTGCGGAAATCCAATGGACTCCTGGGGTAGTGAGGAAGGGGCAGGGACTGGAGGAGGTGTGGGGGAAGAAGCATGCCCCCTGCATCGAGGATCCTGAGGCAGGAGAGGAGGGGAGTCAAGGTGGCTACAACCCCTCTGGTGAATAGTTTTAGAAGTAGGACATGGAGAAGGGTTACATGTGACACACTAGGGGGCAGACAAATAAGACGGAGAAAAGTCACTGGACCAGGCGGTCGCACAACTGGATTCCAGCACCACAACTCATTGATTTTAGACAATTTCCACTTTTCTTATATACATTGTGTAAAAGCAAAACAAGCAAACAAACAAAACAAGAACAAACCAAACCAAACCCCAAAACTGGATGTCTTCTAAAGATCCTTCCAACTAGGAAATGTCCTGCGCATAACAGTCTTTTATCACTACTAGTCATTGGGTAAACGAGTATCTCTAACTCATACTATCTCAGCTGTATACATGGTAGAAAGGAAAAGCGGGAAGGGGAGAGAATAGGGCTAGGGAGATAGGATCAAGGTGGAAGAAACACAGAAATGAATCAGTGATGATAATTCTGGTCCACCTTCCAGTCTGTTAAGGGCATGTGTGGTGTAGCTTTGAGAAAATGGGAGTCTTTATCTACATTTGGTCTCAGGCTCTAGGAGTCTCCCGTGTCATTAGAATCTCACCTTGCTGAGTAACATCCTGGTGTTTAAACAGACTAGTGTTAAACTTCACCATGGTTTAAATTTTTATTATTGTTTTTGGAACAACATAGGCTCTAATATAAGCCAAATACTCCATCTGGTACTCAACCAAAGACTCGTTACTCTGGTGTGATGCTGTAGGAAAACCTGGCTGGTTAGACTTGCAGAGGAGGTCTTCCTAATGAATCTTCAAGGGCAATTCAAACTGTATGTGATTTTTCATTCCATGTGCTGACTTAGGCAAAACTGGAATGCAATACCTACAGTGTGCATGTGCCTCCGGGTGTTGTGGCGGTCTCTGATGTAACTTGGGAAACAGATTCAAGAGATCCAGCAACAAGGGAAGAAGGGGGTGAAATCATGCAGTCAGTCTTCATCTTTAGAGTCTGTGAGGTGAGGACAGTCTAATAACTAATTTGTATTGAGGCCCTTCTGTGTGCCAGGTACCATGTGGAACATTTTACACATTTTTTTTCTTTTCTGCAACGATCTCATGATTCATTCAACAACTAACTCATTTTACTGCCCACCTACTAAATGCCAAATACTCTCCTGGACTCCAGGGGGAGAGCAGCAAACAAAACAATAATTCTGCTCTCCTGAGGTTGAATTCTGGTGGTGGGGAGAGACGAGAAGCAAATAAATACACGTGGTGTCAGGTAGTAAGAAGCACTGTGGAGAAAAAGAAGGCAGAGTGAGGGAATAGTGAATGTTGGAAGGACAGGTGGGTGGTCAGAGAGGCCTCTCTGGTGAAGTCAGAGAAGCAAGGGAGTGAGACTGGTTCCCGAGCAGAGAAAGCGGTCACCTTCCCTCTTCTACAGATGGGGAAACTGAGCTTCCCAGGGTCTCTCATTTAATAAGCTGTGATGATCCCACCAGATTCCAAAACAGCATCTGCTTCACATTTTAAAAGGGTGCAAGTCAGAGGAGGGCTGTGAGTACAAGCGAGTCCGCCACTAAGTACTGCATGACTCCATTAACAACACACCACTGCTTTGTCCGCATAATGCCTGAGCTGGCTACATTCTTCTACTCTACTGAACTAAGAGAATGGGCAGATCACACTGGTATTATATAGAAAAAGCACACATTTTCCTGGATGTCTTTCCCCTTATTTCTTCCACTCTTGAACCTCAGGCTATGAACAAAGATCAGTCAAGTATGGTTTTCACACAGTATTCACAAAGGGAGAGTGGACTCCCCAAAGAGGCTTCAAGGATTTTTTGAGACATGACAGGAAGGGTCAGTAGCTGGAGCTCACAGCCACTGACTCCTGCTTCACCCAGAGCAGCAGTGATTCTATCGCTCCAATGCATTGGGGCTATGAAATGAAATTTCTGGTACTAGTACAAAATTTGAAAAATACATGAAAGCTATGGCTCCTTGTGAATAATAAAGATTTTTTTGAGCCATCTTAAAAAATGTGGCTTTAACTGCAAAGTTTAAGAATTTCCTGGTGGAATGATCACCCTAGGAGGTAGCCTTAAAGTCATGAGAAATAAATGGCATATGCAAGTCTCCTATTGGATGAGAAAGCCAGTGATCCAAGCAACTCCTAAGCAACTCTGATCAAAGATTTGGAGAAACCATGGGAAGAGATCACTGTGTGACTCTACTTTTCTCTGACCTCTTCCCTAATGGATGTGGTATACAGTACACACACACACACACACACACGCGCGCACACAGTGTGGGTTTTGTTTTTTTTTTTTTAAGTTTTTTAAAAAAATAGATAAAAATCAGGTGAAGAGGGACTTCTTCCACTCTAAGCATTTCAGAAAATGTATCATTTCCATGCTGGTAGAATTAGAAGACTTATGCATTAGGTGAATAAATAGGAAGAACTAGAAAGAGGTTTTGAAAGCCAAAATTTGGTGTCTAATCCAGGTGATAGGAAGATCATTTCCTCATTTCTGTCTGTTGCTGTTTGGTTCAAAAAAATAAGGACTTTCCAGAACCTACAGACCGATGTCTCTGGCTGTGGTGGTAGTGGTGGTGTGTGTTTGCACGTGTGTGAGTGTGGTCTCTGAGAAGAAAGATCTGATTTCCAGTTTTTTTCTGAAAGGCTTCCTGAGAGCAGAGGGTAAGTTCTCACCAAGAGAGTGAAAGCAGAAGCAGTGGGTGCACCTTCTGAGACATTTCCTTAAATGCAGTTTATTTCCTCTGACTTTTCTCTTCCCCCATCCCATGAGCTGGATCTTGGGTGTGGAGTGTGAGCACCTTTAATCAGCTGGGTGAGAAGTCACAGGAGAGGATGACAGAGACATCTTTCCCTCAAGGAAAAAGAAAACTAGGTACTCGGATGATTTCTTGGGGAGGGGCTACCTATATCCTATGACTGCCTCTGTAGTATTTCAAGAAAGAGAAACCTGTTTTGTTTGAGCTACTATATTTATATGGTTGTTCCTGCTTTGTTTCTCTGCTTTAGCAATTTATCTTCTACCCCAACCAATAACCACCTGTTGGATATAAGAAAAGATTAAAAGTTCATTTGGCTCCACATTACTACATTTTTGAATCCTCTCCTCAACTGGCCACCTACTACCCTTTTAGATGCACAGGGGAGTTACATATGTAGATGAGGATTTGGCCTCAAACTTGAGTCCTCTACTGAGTTTGGCTGAATCATATAGAACAGATGTTACAAACTCAGTCACCAATAGAGGTTGGGCAGATAAATGCAAAAAAGCAAACCTTACTGGCTAGTGTTGGGTTCAGTGAGAATGTGTGACCCATTTAAAGGACTGTCATGAGAAACATGGGTTATTTCTTGATATTTTTATCCATTTAAAAGAAAACAAATCTAGATTTTTCAAAAAAAAGTGAAATCCATACATTTTAATTAATAGTCTGATTAAAAAATTATTTTAAGAGAAAATACTATGTGCACTAAAGAAAGCATTTCTTGGGCGCCCGGGTGGCTGTCTGTTAAGCATCTATCTTCAGCTCAGGTCATTATCCCAGGTCCTGGAATCAAGTCCTGCATCGAAGTCCCTGCTTCTCCCTCTGCCTGCCACTCCTCTGCTGTGTTCACCTCTATCTCTCTGTCAAATAAATAAATGCAATCTTTAAAAAAATATTTCACTAGGACAGGCCCTTTAGGCCTAGGAGAAATTTCCTGCTGCTTTGGCTAAAAGTTACTGTTAGATCTAGAACCAAAGATATGTGGTTTGGTGGACATTTTTTAACTCGCTCTCTTAAGTCTCACACCAAAACCCTGGAAATCTAATCAGATGACTGTTGGTAAGATAAGCCTTTTCCAGGCCAAGTGTATGTAGGCAGCAAAAAGTTGCAAGCCCCAAAGTAAGAGAGGTAGCCTTGTGTCTTCAATGGACATGGTATGGGCCATTTGATCAACACTTTGGCCCAAGCAAATAGTTCTGGAGCCTGTTTTATCTGCCAGTTGAATCAGTGTTCTCAGTCCCAAGCAAAGGAATTATTGCTACACCAAGGAAAATTAATAAATTATTGGAATGTTCCAATTAAATGACTGGGAGGTTGGGAGGAATAGAGCCAGCGAAACTCCTGTAATCTTGTTTTTTTCCAATGAATAGACACAACATCAACTATCTTTTGATTCCATCTCTGTCATTTAAGCAGAGCTCCGTGCCTACAAATAACAATTGCTAAATAGCTCTGAATACGGGACCAGTTAGCTATACCATGTACACAGTCAATGAGCAATCTGCAGCCATTAGAGAGAATATGGTAGATCTCTTGCTACCAGGGCAATTGGGGCACCATGGTTGATGGCCCCAGAACAGAGCCAGGGAAGATCCACAAATGAAAATGAGGGTGCTACTTTCCTAAGGGTGGAAAGATATTCCTAGTTATGCCAACGCAATAGATAACTATTATAATAACAGTTCCCATCTGGAGATTCCTTCCTGGAATTTCTTGAAAAAAAATTTTTTTTTGTTCCTGAATCTCACATCCTGAGAAAAAGGAATTTTAGAAGTCAGGAAAAGAGAAAAATGTATCTTAATTCTAAGGATAAAAGATTGACATCGCTTAGAGACATTACTCTTCAAAGAAATCCAGTGATGTCAAGAAGAAAGCAAGAGCAGGAAAAGTTCATGCAGAGTTGAAGGTCAAAGTCAACATTTCCAGTAATTGGGATGGGGTGAGGAGGAAATAAAGTCACAATTTTATTGGTTTTGCTTGTAGCTGGGCCGTGTTATAAATACATGTTCATGACACTGTCTGCTGCTAATGGTGCATCCTTTTGATAAATAAAGTGAATGCTAAGATTATTCACATGATATCCTCTGTTATAAACCTGTGATTGGTATTCAAAGGAATAAGTTTGGGAAGAAAAAATGTCTTTAAATTGTCAATTTCTACACACACTTCTTTGTAGTTCATCTTACTAGATGAGTAAAGTGTTCACATTTAAAACTCCCCAGTAATGTCACTAGACATTTTCTAGCATTTGGGTATCCAATCTAGACTATGGTTTGTTGTGAATACTACTTAATTTATGTATCTTTGTTACTAAACAATTTTCTTGATATTCCTAATAATGAGTTATGGGTATAAAGAATGCTGGGTATACTTAACAATTAATGATTTGAGGTATTCCAAAAAAATCTGATTTTCCCCCCAATCTCTAACATTAATATCTCTCTAGAGTTCAGAAACTAATTACACTTGCCACAGAGAAGAGTGATTACCCAAAGAGAAAGCCAAAGAGGGAAGCAGAGAGAAAGAATGCTGACCGAGTCTTCCCAAGAGGGAGAGCTGAGGCTGGTCTATACTATCACAGCCCTGAGAAGAAAGGAGAGACTCTCAGGAGGGAGGACCAAAGGAGAAGCAGATCGGGCTACTCCTTTAGGAGGACCAATGGAGGTACAGGATCTAAGTGTGTATGTGTGAATCAGGAGAGGGTAGGAGGAAGGAAGAGAGCAGAAATTTTGGCCCTTTCTTAAGGGGCCAAAAAATCCACTAGAATTCTAACTTTTTTTTTGGTTGGAGAATTTTTCATATGTGGATCTGGGAGCTCACTCTGGGCTGACCAGATAAGAACCATCTGGATTTGATGGTTCCCCATCGCCCACTGGGAGTGGGTGCACCTGCTCACTATTTCTCATGGGGGCGTGGATCTCTTCCATCCAGCAGAGACTGTAGCTGCTCGATGACCCCAAGGGCTCTAGGAGCCACATTGTTGGTTTTCCCAGAAAACTGCTATAATCAGAGTATGTTGTGGAAATTATTCCCCCAAATTCAGTGAAGACAAAAAAAAAAAAAGTCCACTTGGTGGGGGAAAGAGTAGCTGTATGAACCTTAGGCAGAAGCCTGCTTTATTGTGGACATGGGCAACCATTCAGAAGATACACTGCATGAATCTGTGAGGGGCGTGAGGCAAGGTTATGTGGTGGTAGGGCCAGAATGCAGATGGAATTCGACAGGCTGCATCAATGAACAAAATCTACCAATGTTGAACCTCTTATGAATCAGTGTGTCATGTCCTGGCCTCGGGTCCAAACACTAACTGTCCAAGTACAAGAAGTGTAGAGATTTCAGAATTTAAATAGAAAATGGAGTTTGAATGAAGAATGGACAGGACAGTTAAAAACATATTACATGGGATGAATGAACAGTGGTATCTCTTGTGAACATTCCCCATGCAGTGCCAGAAATATACTAAGTGCTCAATAAATATGACTTGCTACTGGCGCTATGGCCACTGTTTGCTCTTGTTGACAAGAGTGTGAAAAGAGGGGAGAGTGTTGAATACTTGGAGCTTTCTGGATTTGCCTTCACCTTCCGGTTGCGTCTCATCTTTCCTCCCATGTTCCTTCTTAAATGTACTTTGGTGTTGCTTGGATTGATCAAAGTGGAGGTAGTAACTGGGTAGGGAGAGGGGCTCTGATCAGGAGCCAAACTTAAATCCTTCTTACTGTCCATATCAGAAGCTTTACATGGATTATGTGGTTGAAGCCTCTCCACAACCCGAGCCTTAGCAGTGATAGTTTCCCCATTTACAACCATGTTTGTACTTCTCCATGACAAACCAAGGCTCAGAAAGTGACTTCACCGATATGACGGGGCAGAAGTGGACTTTACACCTAGATCTTTGCATAGTCTTCTACATGGCTTTCTCTAGGTGACTATGTCCTCATTTTAGCAGCCCCCTACTCAGGGTCTGCAGCAGGGATGGTGGGGGTCGGGGTAGAAATGGGGGTTGTGGATGGGTTCTGGAGGGTTCTGGGTAGGTAGAAGATAAGGGGATTAAAGAAACCCTTTATGTGGCTACATCATTCCAAACAATTAAAAATGTTCATTCCCCTCAGAGAGGCTCAACAACAGTATCTTTGCATTTAGTTCCAGGGAAGTGGTTGGGTTTTGGACTTCTCAACTTGCCCACATTCTCTGATGGGTCCGATGAAATACTTCCAATTTTAAGTGACCCTTGAAGGAAAATTGAGCTGTGAGATCAATTGGTAAGTTTTTATTTTCCTTTCTCTTCAACCCAGGGAAAGCTATCATATCCTCAATTTAGGATAAAAAGAACAAGTTTACAGGAAGAAAAAAAATGTTCTTCCTTTGGAGATAAAAATAGCATCTGCTTTTCTGAGAGCCAGTTTGCAGCTGGAAGGAATTATTTATATCTTATCTCTGACCCTTTCCTAAGTTTGCTAGTCACCTTTCTGTTTAATTACTTTTGCCATTAAGATTTAAAACTACCACAGTTTCAGTATCCATCATTTCACTAGCACCTGGATGTTCAGATTTTTTTTTGCTCAGCTTTAAAGTTTAGCCAAGTTATACCACACAGCAATTTTAGGAGCCTGTCACCCTGTTCTAAACACTTTACTCTGAAAATAATAGCTATCATTTTGGAAGAAAAAGTCCCCCAAGAGTCAATGACTTCGCTTATATTGCAAAATTTCAACAAATTCTCTGGGTTTGAATGAAGCCACCAGTTCCCAAAACCATGTAGGAAAAACAATCAAGTCTAGGGGGCTATCTTTGTTTTCTCTTCAAATATGATATTTTAAAGTAAATTACATTTGGGGGGGCGTGGGGAGGAACACATATTTAAAATGCGATCTTTATTTCATTTACAGAAAAGTTTTCTGGTATCCACTGGATTCAGGGTAGGCAGAAACCGTATTATTAACTAAAATTTGAGAACTCTGTAGCATGGTCACTTTGAAGTGGCTCTTTGTTGTGGCCTGAATCCTAGGATGGGAGAAAAAGCTGTCGGCAACCTTGGGGAATTACTTAACTTTTCCTATATTTGTTCCTCAGCGATATAAAAAATTGCTCTCTTCAGCATAGGGAGTAGTGTGACGCATACTTAAAAAATAAGGGCAGGACAGTTTTTCTTTTCTCTTGAATTCTCTTATCCTTGGGAAAAAGGAACAAGCTTCTCAACAAAATTTTGTCTCTCCATCCTTGGTGGTTGAAAAGTATTGATGCCAGAGAGAAAATGGGGAAGGGGGGATGACAAGCAACAGAGAAGGAAATTGGAAATTGGGAAAAGTCTACTTCCCACCGCTAGCACTCAGCTCAGGAGACTGACAATTACTTAGGTGGCCAGGTGGTGAATTACAAACCAGGTATAATGTTTTATTTGTACTATGTTATGCTAGTAAAGACTTGCTTCTTGCACTATAGTAAGAGTGAGGATTTAACAGAACTTTACTAAAGTATTGTCAGTGTGTTTGTCATTTAGAATTTGAGAAGAGCATTGTCCTCATGGAATGATGTCTGTCACTTGCAGCCTAGAGGAAGCCAGAGAGGTCGAGCTGACCTGGGTCAGCACTCACATGGGGCAGAAAGGGTGGGGGTCTGCTTAGCAGGCCTGGCTGCCCTGTGAGGATATCGTTGTTAGGAACGCATCAGAACGGAGGAGCTTTTCACCTCCCTGGGTTGTTTAAGTTCAAACTGCCTTTTGGGGCCTTGGAAGCCAGTCTTTTGGACTGAAGTTTGGAATCATTCAGAAGAATGAGTCTCAGAAGGTCAACTTGGCCTGTGTCTTGCCTTTGGAAAGGAGGTACATAAAGAACACAGGAATACGAGCATTCTGGGGCAGACACTTCTCCTTTGAAAGGGCAAGCTGTAAACATAATGAATAACAGTTTGGGGCTGAACCTCTATTTAAATTGACAAATGTATTTTTTTTTAAGATTTTATTTATTTATTTGACAGAGAAAAACACAGCGAGAGAGGGATACACAAGCAGGGGGAGTCAGAGATGGAGAAGCAGCCTTCCCGAAGAACAGGGAGCCTGATGCGGGGCTTGATCCTGGGATCATGACCTGAGCCGAAGGCAGATGCTTAATGACTAAGCCACCCAGGTGCTCCGACAAATGTAATTTTCAGGGTGCCTGGGTGGCTCAGTGGGTTAAAGCCTCTGCTTTCGGCTCAGGTCATGATCTCAGCGTCCTGGGATCGAGGCCCGCATCGGGCTCTCTGCTCAGCAGGGAGCCTGCTTCCTCCTCTCCCTGTCTCTCTGCCTTGCCTCTCTGCCTACTTATAATCTCTCTGTGTCAAATAAATAAATAAAATCTTTAAAAAAAATGTAATTTTCAATTGCTTAGTGATGTTGTCAAATTTTTGAGTTAAACAGAAAGAATCGTGAAATTCTGAACTTTCAGTTCAAAAAGTAAAAACCAAAAATCATAAAATTCTGAATTATACTTTACCTTTTAGATATAAAGTTCAATGACAAAGTTACATAAGACACATTTGAAAATTGTGTTTCTTTCCTTCTCAATTGACCATCTATGAGCAAAAATTATCCTTTCAAGGCTTAAATGTGTCCACATTTGGCATACACAGTAAATGTAGTCCACATTTGGCATACACAGTAAATGTAGTCCACATTTGGCATGCATAGTTAGTTCTTTCAACCTTGTGGTTTTAGCTAATTTTCAAAATCCTCAGTCATCAGAATCAATATTCTTGCTTTCCATTTTGCAGCCACTTAAAAATAAAAGCTTAATATCTAAGTTCAACAATGCATTTAAAGTATTCCATAAGCTCTACTTTTTAGGCAAAGTTGGTGATACTATCGTTCAATGAGCCAAAAGGCAGAACAAGCAGAATACTTGGAAACATTTGTTCAGTCAACATATCAAAGGATATTTCTGGCTCTTGAGAGCTTTAAGGTTATCAAGGTATGACTGGGCTATGTAATGTTTGGTGACCGCTTGCATACCATGACACTGTATTTATAAAACAGCTTTGCTTTTTTTAAATGTTTCAGATAGACTCTTGGAAAAGTACTCTATTTCTCTGAGAATACACATTTGAAAGAACACGCATCTAGCAAAGGCAAAATGCAATGAGTGAACTGGCTTTGATAACTGAAATGTGGCATCAGAAGCTGGGCTTCAGTTTCTGTTTTAAATGTGGAAGACATTAATTTTCTTTTCAATGCAAGGTTGCCCAATTCAGGCAATTCTTAATCTCCAACTTTTTTTTTTTTTGGCCCCCTTATGAAGTACTTAGTAATCTAGTGACAACTCTTAGATTAAAAAGTACTTCAAAGATAGTTTCCTCTCTTTTTAAATTTCACATACAACAATCCAATAGGCTCAACACAATAAAGCACTTGACCCTGATGAATGTGCTGTAGAACACTTATGAGCAGGAACTCTGAAGATGGGGAGGCCTGAGCTCGCACCCTAGACTGGACACTCTCTCTGAGACAATGGATGAGAAAAAACCTTTGTGCCTCAGTCTATTCATCCATAAAATGGGTGATTGCAGGGCTTGCTCACAGTTGTTTGAAGAATAAGATGACAGGATGCATGTAAATTTTCTGGGACAGGGCCTGACTCAGAAAATATGTTAATATTTTGTTGAATTTATTTTTTTAATAATAGTCAATCACTGTAATTTCTCCCTCACCAGTCATCCTTCTACTTATCTACCACATGTCTTTATTTTATATATACCTTGACTATTTTAAGAGTAATTTTAGTCAGTTTAAAACAACTAGGCGCGCCTGGGTGGTTCATTCTGTTAAGCAGTTGTCTTCAGCTCAGGTCATGATCCCAGGGTCCTGGGATCGAGCCCCATGTTGGGCAACCTGCTCAGTGGGTAGTCTGCTTCACTCTCTCCCTCGGCCCTTCACCCTGTTCATGCTCTAATAAAATCTTAAACAGAAAAGAAAGAAACAACTGATATGATATGATGAATCAATTAATAAAAAAGACAAAATCTGAGTGAGAGATGGACAATTTCTAATGAGGAATCCTGGTCTAAGTAAAACATAGTAACATACACAAAACTTAGCTCTGAGATTCCTGGCAGCCAGAAAAAAAGGAAACATGGTACACTAAACCACGGATTATACTTTGGACAAGAATACATTCTGGGGGTGCCTGGGTGGCTCAGTCATTAAGTGTCTGCTTTCACCTTAGGTCATGATCAGGGTTCTGGGATAGAGCCCCGCATCAGGCTCCCTGCTCAGCAGGAAGCCTGCTTCTCCCTCTCCCATTCCCCCTGCTTGTGTTCCATCTCTCACTCTCTCTGTCAAATAAATAAATAAAATCTTAAAAAAAAAAAAGAATACATTCTGGTTTGTTTCCATTACCAATAGCTGCATAATGAGCTGACCTAACACTTGTGGCTAAAATCATGATGACTCATCAGTTTTCAGACTTCTGAGCACTGGTTATCTCTGCTAATCTTGCTTAGGGTCACACATGTGGGTCTCACACTAGAGGCTGGGGTCTTTCATTGGGAATCTTGGTTTACGTCCACATGGTCAACCTGAGCTTCCTCACAGTATGGCAATCTCAAGATAGCATTCCAATAGAACACGCCTCAGTATGCAAGGTTCTGCTCAATCATGCTGGATAACGTCCCAGCATGACTGATGAAATCAAGTCATAAAACCAAGCCCAGAGTAATATTAGGTGGGAACGCCAGGAGGCACGGTTCATGGAGTCCGTAATTTACCAGTTTCTTAGGACAGGCCAAGTTAGAAATCTGGGATTCATCGGCACCGCGGCTTTTTGTTTTTCCTTTTAAACAGCTATCTTCATGTTTCATATCCTTTTTACTATTAAATCTTGTTTCCATGAGTTACATCTTTTTTTCCCCTCTAGTGAAACCACCAGCCCAAGCCTTATAACCTCCTATCAGCTCAGACCGTAAAGATTTTGTTAGTCTTCTGCCTCTGGGGGCCCTGGAATAATTTTCTCTGCCTTTTTGTTGATGACTCCCCAGACCTCGCTTGCTGAAACAGAAGTTTTCCAATAGTCCTGCACATGCCGTCCATGGATTCTAGTGTTTCAGCAGATCTCCTGTAAGCATTTTTTTGGGTAGTTTTAAGGTGTGCATCAAATCAACTGGGGGAATATCCAAAATGCAGACTCCTGGGCTTATTAAAACTTAATCTACAGAGAGTTAAGAGCATATGAGGCAGTTTATGAGCATAAAGAAAGACTTCCCTCTGAATTATACTCTCCTGCCCTTCTTTTTCTTCTGACACTTATTTTTCTTTCAGCATTTTACTTATCCTTGGCCTAGCCTACCTTCAAGTGTAAGAAGGGGTAAGAAAGTGGGAAATATAACCAGACAGACTTGGGCTTAATTCTCTCCATCTTTTTTGGTCACTGGGCAATTTTGGATAAGTCACTACACCTGTGTGAGTCCCTCTTTCTTCATGGGTTAAATGCAGAGAGTTCCCTACCTCTTATCATTGTTGTAAAGACTACAGGAAACAAAATAAAGTACAGTGCCTAAAACATAGTAAAAAGTCCTCTACTAGTACTACTATGATGACTACCTCCTATAGTGCTTTAGGTTGTGCTTAAGAATAAAGCCAATGCATAGGAAAACAGAGCTGACAGATGGAAGGGCCACTCAATCTCTTATGACTTTGCTTGAGCACTTGGATCCAGCTGTGCCTGCAGCCATCTCTCTTGTTGGATTTTTCATTTACTAGAATAGACAGTTTCCCTTTTTGCTTTAAACCAGCTGGAACTAGATGTCTGTCACTTGCAACAGAGAGGTCCTGACTTATGTAGGACCCAAACCTCTCTGTATCAGCTTCATCTGATAAATATGGATAAAATATAGTTTCTTGCTTTGGCTCCTAGAGATTCTGATTTTGTTGGCTTGGGATAGGGCCGGGGAACATGTATTTTAGAGCATCCTACATGAGTCAGCCTATTCATCACCTTTAGGAAACTGCTTCCTTCAATTTTGAGTTCCTTATTTGGCAGTCCTTACAGGACCTTGTAAGTTATCTTGCACAAAGAAGGCCCACTAGTCCATTAAATATTTGTTGAGATGAACACACATTCCAAGAACATGAGTACGGAGAAAGGACAGATTGTCTTGATAGGCTGATTATATAAAGTTGGGAGGATAGTTAAAAAGAAACAGATTACTTCCAGAAATTTCTAGCATCTCAGAGTAGCTACCTTGTTTGATTTAATTTCAGACAAATTGAAAATTCTATTCATTTTCCTCTTCCAAGCTTTAACATTTGGGTCATGAGTAACTAATCACATGGCCCTGGGCCTGTTTCCTGACAATTTAATATTGCATTTTAGTTTTTTTTTATTTGTTTCAAATTAAGACCTCTTTGCTACATATAAAGATTTCATGTTAGGGTTGCCCTTTATGATAAATTTTGTTTCAACTGAATGATTGTCTAATGGAAGTTTCAGTCTCATTCCAACCACATCAAGGGCTTTCCAGAGAAAAATAGTTTCATGCATTCAGTACCCTGATAAATGGGGTGGGAATCCTCCTTTCCTAAAGACAAGGCAGTAAAAGGTGCTACTGATGGAAGCATTACCCGCACACACTATCAAAGTGGGAGAGACGTCAGAGCCCACCAGGAACAAAAGTTTGTTCCATTTATTTAATGCACATATTGGCAATTTCTCGCTCCTGGCCCCACAAATATTACAATAGCTCTTTTGGAAAAAATGCATCTGAAGTCCTGTCTGGATGGATTTTTAAGAGTTACAGGCCAGAGTCGACAATGTGACCACAGAAAAAGATTTATTACGAAGACTTTGAATGGAAACCACCCATCATCGGCACTGGAAGAGAGTCTGAGAGATCATTTTTAAAAGCAGCATTGCCTTGATGGTTTGGATTATAAAGCTGAAGGAGGCCAAAGATAACTAAATTCAAACCACTGGAATTAAATTAGAACCTGGAAATTCACAAGCCAGGAAAAAATATGCATGCAATCACATATTAGGGGTTCCTCTGATCAGATATACTATAATGTATCAGGGTGAGAGACATCATCCTATTTTTAACGTCACAACAAGATCTATACTCCTCTGGAGACATCCTTCTGTGTAATCACTGTCAACTACAACATCAAAGCTGGGGTTTCTCTTAGGAGAAGAAGGGATGCTGAGGATCTCCAGTAGGGAGAAAATACCCCTTTCTTCCTGTTAAAGTGATACAACCTTTTTAGATGGAAGAAAAGTTTGGCATCACATAGCCCAGAGATCCTTCACCCTGTTTTTATGGATCTGCTGTGTGGAGAAGAGGGTAAGTGGTTAAAGCTTACAACCTCACTGGAAGCTGAAACACACAAGTTACACTTTGCATCTGAATGTGTATGAGACTTCATTGGGCAGAAGCATTGAGAAAGATCAAGAGTGAACAATTTTCTCTCACTTAACCCATTTTATGGATGGGACTGCTAAGGACTACATGGACATGCCCCACACCATCCCGAAAGTAACTTGTCGAACTGTCTTGGGGTTATGAGTGGCAGATGGGAACCTGCTTGTGAATGTGAGGCTAAGGGGATGGGAAACTATACAGTGAACTTCACTCACAGCTCTGCATATTTCACCTGCTGTGTTTTTTCCATTATGAAGAATCACAAACATCCCTCCAGCTTCTCAGAAACTGCAAGCTGTGTGGCAAGACGGAGCCCACATTTCACCGGCGTGTGTCCACCAGTTTGACCCAGTCCCTCCCACTTTCTACTACCATATGCTCAGCTGCTTCTCTTATTTAGCCTGTCCTGCCTGGACTCTCTAACACTTGAGTTCATGGTTTTGGATGCCAAGAGTTCTGGCAGCTGCTGAGTCCCTTGGAAAGTTTACAAAACTCCTTTGGATCTAGTTCTGTGTTGGTCAGGATGGTTGTGGGGTTTTCTTTTTCTTTTTTTTTAGATAGCCAAATCACTACAGCTTAGAACAACACATTTCATGCTTGCTCATGCTCCTTGTCCATCAGTGTTAGGACGGGAGCTCCGCTATTATAGTCATTCGGGGATCCAAACCGACAAGCAGCTACCAACACAAATATTCTGAGCAAGAGAGAGTTCTAGGTGGTCCGCCACTGACAAATGCTTTGGCCTGAAACACAGACGCCACTGCTCGCAGCTCCTTGGTCAGCACGAGTCACGTGGCCCCACCCAACCTTAAGGTGTCCTCCTACAGTGTGTGCAGAAGGCAGAGGCTGAGGAATATTGAGTGAGCCCCACTGGTTCCTTCTGTTCGCTTAGTTGTGAAAATCTACCTTGGGTCGAGAGCAGTGGTGTGTGGTTCCTGGGAGAGCGAGCTTGCTTTGGGATTCCTGTGGACAGCCTTTCTAGAGTGACAAAGCACTCTGTGCATGAGGAACACGTAAGCCGCAAAGTGCTATGCGAGGTTCAGGGTGCCCTACGGAGATGGTTGTCAAGCTCTTGTCCTGGTTTCGGTTCCTGGGACTTTTTACTGTGCACTCCTGGGGATGTGTGCTGCGTATCTGAGCCTCCATTTCCTCAGCTTGAAGAACAGCCTCCTATAAGTTTGTGGAGATGATTACATTCAATGAACTTAGTATGCATCCAGTCCAATGTCCCCATCAATGGTGACTGCCATTTTTGGAGGGGGTACCTCTTAGTAGTTACAGGAGAATGGGCTTACAAGTAGCTGTGTGACTTTGCTAGTCACCAGCCCTGATACTCAGTTTCTTCACCTTACAACCGGGAACTCACTGTGCTATGCATGAAAAGCCCCTTGTGCAAATTAAGCTCTCAAGAAGTACGGTATTTCAGTATTTAAAAAGTGTTCTTACATAGATTAATGTGCGGGTGCCCCAATACTTTTATTTCTTAAAAAAAAAAAACCACTAACAGTAATTCTTGCCCTGCTGACCAATATCACTATCACTTGATTTGAGCTTGTTTTTGGCATAATATGTTCTTATGTTACGACCTTCTTGGATATAAACCACTCCCTGGCTGGGGCTCCGGGCCTCCTTGGTGATTCCTGATGAGGCTGAACTTCAGCCCAAGCACTTGGCAGCCATGCTAATCTTTGATCCACATGGTACATTCATGCAGCAGTCAGAAGCGGACAGTGCGGGCCGGGGAGCCGCCGCCACTTCCCAGAGCTGTTAAGCAGCTCAGGAAACATTACAGCCCTTAGTCTTATCTATCTCAAGTCTCCTCTAAGAACCAGAGAACAAATTGACTTCAGGAAATCTGGCAGGTTACTTTCTCTCTTTCTCTTTTTGGCCACAGATCTTGTGGATCTCCTGGACAAGCAGAGGGAGAAGATAAGACACTTGACATAGGCAAGGGAAAAAAAAAAAATCAAGAAATCCAAAGAGGGCTTATCTGTACCCAAATCTGGAACCCAGTTCCCTAAATATCTGTCACTAGGAAAGACACTGAAGGACAAGAAAGCAAGTCTTTGGGAGACTATTAGGTGCTTTATTATTTTGTTTAATTCTCCAGACAATTCCCTGTGAGGTGGTTCTACTTGTTTCTCTGAGGCTCAGAGAAGTTAAATTGTACAAGGTCACACAGGACATAAGGCAGATCTCAAATTTAAATCGCACCCAAAACTAGCTTTACTCTAGCATGCCACTTCTCCTGCCAGCGAAAAGTTAGCTGCAAAATGTTAGTTTTAGAGTTAACATTAAAATGTGGCCCTAGAGAGGTTAAGAAGTCTCCCAAGAGGTGACATAACTTGCTAAAGATCTCACAGCTGCTTAATGGAGAGAATGAGCACCAAATCTTGCGTTCTTTCCCTGATTCAACTTCCCGAATCAGGCTGAGTGTAACACCAACTCCCTGGGCACCTCCAGATTTCATACAAACAACAAGCCTGGCCAGTTTCTGCTGGTTTCAGATTAAGGAGCTGGGGTGGAGATCTGTGCTACCACCTCTCCATGGGACCCCATCACACAGCTCCTAAGCTGCCAAATGGACACAAATATTGAACCCATCTACCAGCCAAAAATCACTTGAATTTTTCATCTGCCTTTTTCTAGCACTGTCCCACTCCCAAGCTCTGACCGATACTAGGTATCAGTCCTGCCCAGGCAAGCTGCTTCAAGCCAAATGGAAGTGAGCAACCCTGGCTTCTGGGCCAGGGGGAGAGAGATGAGGTCAGCACACCAGATTTCAGCACCCAGATTTCTTTACAGAGAAAGAAGGGAGAGCTTTTTTTTTTTTTTTAAAGATTTTATTTATTTATTTCACAGCGGGAGAGAGATCACAAGGAGGCAGAGAGGCAGGCAGAGAGAGAGAGAGAGGGGGACGCAGGCTCCCTGCCAAGCAGAGAGCCCGATGCGGGCCTCGATCCCAGGACCCTGAGATCATGACCTGGGCCGAAAGCAGAGGCTTTAACCCACTGAGCCACCCAGGCGCCCAAGGGAGAGCTTTTTAAAGTGACAGTCTGAAGGGTCCCCCAGAGATCCTGGCTCTCCCTCTGCCTTGAGCATGTCAGAGTCCTTCTACATCAAGCTGGCTGAGGCTTGGAAGGGTTTAACGAAGGGACAGAGCCATTTTCCTACATGATGGAGAATTTGGTTTGGAGGTGTCATGGAATCTAAAGCAGACCTGACATTTTAAATCCTAGCTGGTTTTCAACTGAAGTTCTTGTGGATGGGGTTGGGGTAGAGAAACAAACCAGTGGCTCTTGGTGTAAATGCACAGCTGGTAGAATACAAGATTCTACAGGGCCTTGGATATGTCTGGGGTCCAGCTTCCTTAAGTTTTCCAAATCTCCAAATGGAATCCTCCAGAACTTTAATTTCATAGTTTGAATTTTTAAGTTAACAAGTGTAGACGGCATAATTCTATCATTTAAGAAAAGAGATGGTACGGGTGAGGCTAGGAGGGTGCTGGGAGGTGACATAATTCTGTTTAACTCTCGAGAGTTCCTTCTTGTGCAGGGGGTGTAGTTGGCAGAAAGTTTTGGCCTCTCTGCTGTTTGACTGCCTCTATTCTGGGGAGGTGGAGGGGCATACCTGATTGTAAAGTTGGAGAAGGAAAAACTCGATCTTCCTGTGTTTTTAGGTGTGAATGAGTAATGAGAAATAGGAGTTCTTCCCAGCCCTCCCCCATTGCATATCACTGCCTGGGCTGTTGGTGTTCATCTACTTGGGCAAAGTGTGGCAGGGTAGTAGTGCCTAATTCCACTGCACACACTTACCTGGAAGTATGAACCCCAACTCCTATCCTAGCCTTTGCCTGCCATAGAAGCTATAGTTGGATTTTCCAACATGCAACTCTTTTGTCTTATTTCTTTGTTCAGATTCAGAATCCAGGTGGGGAAGGGAGTGATATTTATTATGTCCCTATGATGGTTAATTTTAATGTACCAACTTGGTTAGGCTATGTTCCTCAGTTTTTGTTTTGTTTTGTTTTCACAGCAACAGTCTACAGTTTGCTGTAAAATTTTTTCTAGATGTGATTAGCATTTAAATCAGTTGACTTTATGTAAAGCAGAGCAGCCTCCATAATGTGGTGGGCCTCACCTAATCAGTTGAAGTCCATAAGATCAATGGCTAAATTTCCCGGAAGAAGCGATTTTGCCTCAAGATGGCAACATGGAAACCTGTCCAAAGTTTCTATCCTTCAGACTCAAGACTACATCAAATCTTAATCTCCAGCCTGCCAGCTTGCCCTATGGATTTAATGCTTGTTAGTACCCACAAATGTGTGACCCAATTCCTTAATATAATTATCTCTCTATTCTTGATTTATGTCAGTGCCTCTATCTGTCTCCCTATCATGCCTGATTATTCTGTTCTCTGGAGAACTTTAATACAGTCCCCCTAAGGCCCCAGCAAATAATCACAGTGGCTGACATCACTAAGCCTCAATCTCACAATTACTTACAAGATAGGCAACTGCATTTTTCCCATTTTAAAAAATGGGGAAACTGAGGCTTAAGGCAATTAAGTAATTTGCTTAAGCCTATGCGGCTAGAAAGTGGAAGAGATGCAGCATTCGAATTCACGTTTTCCTGAAACAAATAACTGATCTTTTTTTTTTTTTTAAAGATTTTATTTATTTATTTGACACAGAGAGAGGGATCACAAGTAGGAAGAGAGGCAGGCAGAGAGAGAGGAGAGAGGAGGAAGCAGGCTCTCCGCCGAGCAGAGAGCCCGATGCGGGCCTCGATCCCAGGACCCTGGGATCATGACCTGAGCCGAAGGCAGAGGCTTTAACCCACTGAGCCACCCAGGCGCCCAATAACTGATCTTCTTAATCATTGTACCACACCAGGCAAGAAAGGCATGCTCAAAGTTATGATATAGTACAGAATTAAGGTGAAGTTGGGTATACTCGTTTGATCATGGCCACGTGAGGTAAATCTGTGTCCATTAATCCTCTTATAGTGAGTGAGTCTATTTTGAGGCTCTTTGCTTCAGGGCTGGAGGAACTAATTCCATGTTAAGGTGACACTAGGAGCCCAGCAAGTGCCCCTTTGGCCAGCTGTCTTGGTGCTTTGCAGGGCCTGGCTTGGCAGGTGATTTGTGGTTCTGAGTGTTCCTGCTGTATTTGTTACTCTGATATTCACCGTAATGAATAACCCTTAAGGCTGGCTATGGAAACCACACATACTCTTTTTTAGTTATATCTAAAACAGGCTATTATAAAACCTTCCAATATTAGCAACAATAAACGCATGAAGAAATAAAAGTATCTTCATGGATAAAATTCACCTTTGTGGATATATTCCTCTGTTCATCTACTCATGCATTTATACAATAGTCACCTGGAAAGATATACTGAGAATTTATTCTGTGCATGTATTTCATTTCATTCATTTATTCAAGGTTAATTATAGAATTCTGACTGCAGTCCTCTTTTTTAAGGGGCACTCTCCCAAATTTCTTTTTTTTTTTTTTTTTACTATATAAACTAGTGGCCTCACGACGTGGCCACAGTGACAATAAAGGACCTCCCCTCTACTCAGAATTTTCCATATCCACCTCGTGAAAATGTATCTTAGTTCTCGTCTCTCAGAGCCTTACTCTCTATTCTCCATGATGATACTTAGTTGATAAGCTATTACAGAGAATAGATGAATGGATACTGAATGGCCTATCAGGTATTCAGTCTAGGTAACATATATTTTAAAAGAATAATCTTTTGGAAGCACACTGTCTCCATTCAGAAGGAGTGGCTTTCATGGTGGGCATTTCAGGTCATATCTTATGGGTGGTATTGGTCAGATGAGCTTTCTCATGTCCTGCTAAATCTCATGACCTGTGCTGAGGACAAAACCACCGCTTTACAAGAAGCCGGCAAAATGTCATCTTGTGTGACATCATTCAACTTGTAACTGGGATGATTTTATCACAAAAATAAAGAGAACCAAGTAACTATTTGCATTAAGAAAATCATTTGTTAAATATTTATGGAAGATCTAAGATCATGGTTAAAAGACACCAACAGGTTTCTTCAAAGGATCTCCTCTTCAGTTTCATGAAAACTTTACTTGCCCAACTGAAGCTACCTAATCAAGATCTACTCTCTTTGTATTTTTCAGTGGCTGGACCACCATTTTTGGTTAGGTTGACAAAAAGACCTGATTCTCATCTTGTCAGTAGTGTGTTTAACCAGTTAACCAGTAACATGTTTCTCCTAGGAAGTTTCTTCAAGGATAGAGGACCTAACTAGGAGGTGTTCATCTTTTGCTTTCCCCTCTTCCTCATGCCTGGGAAGCAAATAAAAAGGCTGGTGCAACAACTGCCATGTCTGGACACGGAGTAACACTGGGAAATGAAGCCACATAATAGCATTGCAGAGCATAAAAATAGGAAGTACAAGCTTGGTGAGTCGGGAGTTATCCTGTCAGTACTGGACTATCTACTTCTAGAATTCTTTGATGTAATATATGAATTCCCACCTCATTTCAACTACTCTTCGTGTGTCTGTGTTCTATGTAGCTGTAACTGTAACTAAAACATCCTTTGGGTTATTAGAATCTGTTAATGGTATTATTCCAATAATATCTCGTTAATGGAAACAATCTGGGATCTTGAGTGTATTCACAGCTGACTGGTCCAGTCAGTCAGTGTGATCAGCAACTGAGTTCCTCGAACTTCCGGGTCCTGGGTCCCATTCTTTTGTTTTGAACATAGGTCCTCAACTTTCATTGTTGTAAGACCGTTGCTATTCATGGATTGTCCAACACATTTTTAAAGAGGTCATTTTCCAGAGAATGTAACTTTCATTTTAAGTGAAAAGCCGCTTCCTCCTCCCCCTTCCTCCTTCTTTGTCTCCCCGCTGAGTTCTAGTACAATTATGCCTGGTGTGACTTACTGAAATCCACCCCGTTTTCTAAACCATATCAGTCTTGGAGAATTTAACACCTGTAAAACGTTTGTTACTCTCACTTGTCCTAATCAGGAACTGAATAAGAAGACATTTTGACATCTTGGAAAGAATGAGGGTTTCTGAACTTAAGCTGATCTGTTAAATCAGTTAGTTGAGCAAGGCCGGATGAGCCCTCAGGAAAAATCATGAAAACTAAATTAAACTGAACACAAAAAGCAATTTGCCAGCAATGAACCTAATTCACAATTTGCCTCCTCTGGAGAAGAGTATTTTGCCTTGGCCACACGCCAACGAGAGCTCCTTGCGATAATCTATAGGATTGCACAATTCCTCTTAGGACAGTTATGAAAGGAAAAATAACATTTGTTCTGCCAAAGTATGTGGACTTGCTGACATTTGCTGAAATACAGATATCATCTAGGCGAAAAGTGAACAGGATGTTACCCTTAAGATGCTTCAGAGAGCAAGTATGTTACAGATCTTTTCCACACATACATAAGGCAGCTTGAATTTCTGGTAATTGTGAGGGCTTGACTCTTGCAACTATTTCCAACAGACCCCTGGTGACTTTTGGGCTTTGTGAAGATCATTCTTGTGATATACTCAACCTGGTGAGAAATTGTTCTCTGTGATTTTCAGTAACATTTGTCTATTTCTCCTCCGGTTGGAAGGGTGATTTAAGGGGGATAGAATCTGGGGTGGTTGGTGGGGAGGGGAGTCAGCACACTTTAAATCAAGTGTACCTGTCATATGAATTGCCTGATTCTAGACTGAACAGAAGAAACATGCTGGGAAAGGATGGGGGAAGAGTGCTATAGATTTTCTAACCATAAAGAGAAAAGTGGGGGGAGATTTTAAATAATGGATAATATCACCAATTCATACTGGACGATTTCATGGAAAAAAGCTCCAGGCATGGATTTGTGGAGGGCAAAACAGAAGAAATCTGACAGCTAATGGCAAATCTCGATAGTCCTGCTTAGATGTTGTGCTGTATTTTAGTTATACCTAGGCATTTTACTGTTAAAAGATTAAAATCCAAAGTAGGCGTATAAAGAGGTATAAAGAGGAACTGGTTTCAGGCTAAGCATACGGTAGAAATTGAGTATGATCCATGTTAAACATGGATGAAAAGCACTATGCATAGGGTAAAAGCATTTCAGGATGAAATATGGTGAGTAGCTCAGAAGCAGAAAATATAAGCAGTAATGGACAAATTGTCCAGTAACAGAGTCAAAAAGAACTTGGCCAACAGTTATCGAAATATCAGATAATCAGACAACAATCCATAGAATTAGGAGATGTGTTTCAGGAATGTCTGTATCTGTGGAAACTTGTTAAGAATACAACTGCAGAAGATTTCTTGTTGACACAGATTGGTTTCAGATTCACTTTTAAAATTATTTTATACACTAGTAAATAAAAACTCAGTTTAGACTGATTTGCAATATTACAAGGAAAACAGTGGCCATCTCTAATACAGCAACTAGGGTTTAAAGATCATCTAAAACCGTGAGCAGAGTCAGGTGGAAACTAATACAAAATTAGTAAGTGAAAATGCCAAGTTAGAAAGGGCCTTTGATATCGCACTATTGTAAAATGTTATAGTTCAACTGGAATGTTACATTAATACAGCACAGTCTGGTTAGGTGGAGTGGTTAATGAAAAATACAGTTATCATTGAATCGAATCCAATTTAATTCCTGTCAATAAACACAAAGATGATGCTCACTGTATGCTAGATATTGTACTGGTGGTTGTGAAGCCAAAGATGAATAAGTTAGAGCATCTCCCTCTAAAAATTTATGGTTCACTGAAAGACACAAGAGAGAAAGAAGATGGAAGAAGCAGGAAACGTGATAGAACGTGTGTGATGAGACATATACAATTCCAGGACATGTACAAGATACAGAAAGAATATTACAAGGGAAGAAGTAGCATTGTTCAGTGGGCATGACTTTTTCTCAGGGCAGTACAAAGTGAGAAAAATGCCAAGTTTTAGGAAGAAATTTCCACCTGAGCTTTGTGAAGATGAAGAGGAGCAAGTCAGAGACACTTAAAGATGGAGAACACGACAATAATCTGGAATCGTCAATGTAAACAAACATTTGCTCTTTTCAAAGAAGCGATTGAGAGCCAGATCATCCATTAGTATGTCTCCCAGACCCAGCATCCAAATCTATAATTTTATCAGTCTGATTAAAGTTTTGAATTTGCGTAATTATCTCATTCGCTTTTTTAAAATCATTTTTTGATAGAACTGCAAAATTCATCTCATGCTGATAGTTTGAAGGAGCTGGTGAGATCATTTTTTTTATTTCCTCTTATTGTTAATTTATTCAATTCAACAAATCCTTACTAGGAAACTACTATGTGCCAGGAGGCCGGGCACTATTTTAAGTACTCAAAATACATCAATAAATAAAAGAGGCCAATATCCTTGCCTGCATGAAGCATATGTTCTAAGAGGAGGACAAAGACAATAACTCATACGCAAAATAAATATGTAAATATTATAGTCTATCAAAAGGCAATGGATGCTAAGGGGGAAAACTCAGAGCACCTCAGGTGCGGGTGGGTCTATGTCTCTGCCCTAGTGGGCTCACTTTATTCCTACCGTCTCAGCATAATTATTCTCAGCAACCCCTTTAACTCTAAAAGATGTCCCAGCCTGGGGCAGACACTATGGAAAAGAGTACCATAGTTAGAAGGCATCAGAATGCATGTCTATGTGCTGGCATGTGCGTGTATCTGCATGTGTGTATGCACGAGTCTGCGTGCATGCATAGGTGCAAGGCCATGTTACAGTATTTAACATGGAAATCCAGGTAGGCTTCATTGGAAAGGGGACTTCTGAGCAAAAACCAGGTGGAAGTGAGAGCATAAGCCACTCAGAGAGCTCAGAGAGGACTGTTCCAGGCGGAGAAAAAAATCTAGGTAAAAGCCCTAAGATTTCAAGGAATGCAAGCACGCAGCGCAGCTGAAGTGAAATGAACGGAGGAGAGAGAACTAGGAGATGGGGTCAAGGGTAAAAAGGAGCAGAAACTAGGCTGAGTAGAGCTCAAGGCCATGATAAAGGAGTTGAGTTTTCCTCTGAGTCCAGTGAGAAGCCATGGGGTTCCTATGTAGAAAGGGCATAATCTAACTTATGCTTTAAAATCATCACTTTGCCAGTTCTTTGTGGAATTGATACTTTGTGAGGAACTCTCTAGGAAGCACAAGTAAAAGGAGTCTACCTGGGTAGGAGCTTCCTACTCTAAAGTGAGTGAGAAACGGCCATGGCTTACAACAGGATAATAGCATTAGACGTGGTGAGAAGTGTTCCAATTCTGGATAGGTTATAAACCAGCAGGATTTCCTGATGAGGAGATGAAGGGATAAGTCTCCCCTATCTTGCAGCAGTAAAAAAACAATTCCTTACAGAACTAGTTCAACAACTTTTGAGTTTTGGTTCTAACTGACCTCTTCAAAAAAAGAATCGCTTCTCCATTTCGCTTCAAAGCCTTCCCTTCCCTTTCAGAGCATTTGTGACACGGTGGGTCCCACAGTGACTAGCCGCCAATGTGGGAGCTTCTGTCTGTTAAGTACTAAGGATCATTGCAATGTGTAGTTCTGATGAACTGCAATGTAGGGTAAGCAGCACACTGAAAGAATTTTGTCAAAAATGGAGCCTTCCTGACGGTAGCCAATAGGAAATCAATATGTTGAGTGGAAAGCTCGTGTTTTGAAATGGTGGAAAGTGGGGATGGTAGCGCGTCTAAATGGTGGAATATTACTGTGGGTAGTAGAGCAGAAACTCAGGACCTCTCCCCATGTCACTCTCTGTGACTGTCACTACATCCCTTAACCCCTCTCTGGTGAATGCCCTTGGTTGTAAAGGGAACATTTTACTGTGATTTCAGCTCTGCTCTGGTGTTCAGTGTATTTTCAGCTCTGGTATTCTGTGACTCTGTAAATACCTGCAGATCGGGTGAGGAGAACAAGGCTGTACACAACCGGGATTCTGAGCTCTCTTGACACCCAATACTGTTATCCTTAGTCCTCCGTTTGCATATATGTAACTGGAGGTCAGGGACTGGTCTCTTCTCTAACAATGTATTATTGTCCTAGGCCATAAATCAGAGAGGTCCTTATCATAATGATTAAGGACACAGGTGTGGTTTTAAAACAGATTAAGTGGTAACTATTTTAGGAGTGTTGTATTATAGAAAAATAAGATATAATGATAGTAACAATTTATTATAACTACTACTGATTGAAAGTTTAGTACTATGTTAAACATTTTATAAGAAATCTTTTAATTCGAAACAAAACCAAACAAGGGTCTGTACTGAGTACATCCTATTTTCATATCTATTTTAGAGAGGGAAGCGGAGCCGCACAGAACGGAATAACTTGTCCAAAATTACAGGAACTCAGGCAGTTGGCTTCCAGAACCTATACCATCTTCACCACCACACTCTATTCTCATCTCAAGGCACATAGAGGGTTAGCACAGCATCTGGCAATAGTGTAAAGTCATAAATGGAAGCTATTATGATGACGGCTATTACAGCAGTGGGAATTCAGTACCTGCTGGGTAACTGAATGAATCCATGAGTCATCCACACTGAGGCATGGAGGTGATAATTGAAATCAGGAAGAAATGAGCTCATCCAGGGGGAGAGGACAGAGAAGGGCTGAGGACTGAAATTTGGAACCTGGATAACCACATGCTCTAATGCACCCTTGGGTAGCATTCAACCTGGAAGTGACTATTCTCATAACCTGCATCAGAAACAAATATCCTCTAGAAGTGGTCTAGTGGCTCTGGGATTTGGGTTCTAACTGCTTAAAAATGTTGCTCCCACCTTGCTTCACCTTGTCGTCCCTTCCAAAAAACATCTGTAAACTGGTAAATCCCACCTCTAACGAGTCTACTGAAGTTTAGTTGCAAACACAACTGCTTCTGTCTGGTAAGGATTCATGATGTTTCTGATATGGAGATTTCTGAGTCATTGCTGTCGAAACTCCAGAGCTCAATGTCGAAGTTGGGAAATGAACTCTTCAACAGAATCAAAAGACAAGAGGCCGTGTGTCCTTGAACATAATCCGATCAAAGAGATTGCAAAGGAAAACACAAGAGACAGTATTAAATTCATGGTGACATGAAAGATCCCTATTGACTTTGTGAGGAAACCACCAGGTCATCATTCTCTAAGACACTGTCCTTTGATATGGACCTGACTAAAATGTTAAAAAAAAAAAAAAAAAAAGTCTTTCTACAACACAGCTCTTGACTTCACTGGTTAAACATTTATCAACCTACCAAAATTTCTACTTTGTAAGTCTTGATGTTCAAAGTGATATTAAAAGAACTAAATAAAAAGAAAATCCAGTCTATAAACATACACAATTGGCTATAATGCTCATTGGTAGATAGGGAAATAGTATTTGGTAACATCCATCAGCAAAGTATCATTCCGTTGAGGCTGGGAGTTAAATATTATTAAAGTTGTTCTAAACAAATGACAGGGTCCAATCCTTGTACAATGTCCTGTTACTATTATCAGATAATAAGGTTGTGCTCAGGTGCAATCAAATCAGTTGTTCATAAAGCTTGAATGGGATTAAGTTGAATGGTGTTATAAGCCATATTACTTTTTGAAAACACACCAATGCTGTTTGTTCTCTCGTAACTATTATGCCAGTTAAAGTTACCAGTGATATCACTACAAGGAGTAGGCTGTTTTTCTCATTAGGCCAGTGATAAATATTTGATTTTTAAAGGCTGCCCACAGATTTCTCCTGTCCTTACACCTTGCTCCAATGTCAGGAAAAATGGGTTCATCCTACACCAGAATCACCTGGGAATCTAGTGAAAAATGTTAATTTCTGGGCACCCCTCCAGAAATATTAAATTAGAATTTCCGGAAGGCAGTTAAAAGAATATGCATTTTTAACAAAATCCTCTATTGATTCTTGGGCATACAAAGTTTGAAAATCACTGGCTGGGGCACAGAGACATGTGGTCAAATTTGATCTCTGCCTCTAAATTGCTGTGTAACCTTGGGCAAGTGACTTAATATTTCAGAGTCTGCTTTAACTCATGTCTACACTGTGGATAACATCAGTCCTGCTTACAACAAGGTGGTGTGCAAGTTGAAATGAGGTGACCAATGGGAAACTGCTTTGTAAACTACAAAGCAAAGCATATGTAGAAGATACCATTATTGTTGCCTAGTCATTTCTCTCTTCATTCATTCACTTGGATTATGATGCCATGGGTGGCAATCAAATGGGAAACATGGGCAGAGGATCACAGAGGTGTTTGATGTCTTCATTCTCATTTTCTTGAAGTCTGTTTTAACCTCCTAATGGTAAATTACTAAAAGGGATGCATCTATCTTCAATCCTTTCAGTAAGCATTGGCTTGTAAAATTTTTCTCTATGATGTAGTCCATGTTTTGAATCTGTTCTTTTTATTCATCTACTATGTGGAAAATAAAAAATTTCAGATAAGAACTTCTCTGCTCTCAGCCAGTCATGAGGAATTACCACCGGTAGCAGTAACGCTTGTGAAAATAGGAAAATATGTCTGCTTCAGCACACATGGCTTAGAAGTGATAAATAAAATGGATATTTCTCAATTTTAAAGTAATATTGACTGATATTGTGTCTATAGGCACATTTGTTCAATGACATCTTTTAGGGAAAATATATACACAGAAAACCTTATGTATTTATGGGCGCCTGGGTGGCTCAGTGGGTTGAAGCCTCTGCCTTCAGCTCAGGTCATGATCTCAGGGTCCTGGGATCGAGGCCCGCATCGGGCTCTCTGCTCCGCAGGGAGCCTGCTTCCTCCTCTCCCTGTCTCTCTGCCTGCCTCTCTGCCTACTTGTAATCTCTCACTCTCTGTGTCAAATAAATAAAATCTTTAAAAAAAAACCCCACCATATGTATTTATATAGGTATATCTTAGTTTTACCTATGAGGAGGAAACGAGGTGTAGTATATATAATCAGGTTATAATATTAAAATGGGACAGAAAATTGTATCAAATTAGTCTCAGTCTTAGAGAAAAAGTGATTCAATCAGATAAACCTGTATGATGTGATATACCCTCCAAATAATGGTTAGAAGATGTTAAAACAAAAATATAATGGTTAGGAAATAGGATGCATGTGCTAGATTGCAGTACTTGTTTAAATATTTACTGTTCCTCCTTCTAGACCCACTCCTCTGAGAGCACTCCCAATGGTCTATTCCTCCTAGAGGAGACTCATGACCCAAGGTTGGTATCAATTTTGGCCATGAGATTTGCTTTGGCCAAAGAAATATAAGTAGAAGTGGCCTGTGCTATTCTGGAGCAAAAGCTCTGAGTTATTGGCTCGTGTTGAAATCACTCTCCCTGTTCTTCTCTAAGAAGGAAACAGCCTCAGATAAGGGGTGCTTATTCAGCTGGGATCACAAATGAAGAATACATGGAGGAGAGCTGATGTGGACTGCCATTATCATGTCACTTGAGAAAGAAATAAGCCTTCATTTTTCTGAACCATTAAGATGGATTAATGTGGATTAGGGGCTGCAGTGACTGGAATAATATTTTACATTAGCTATGGTGGGCTTTGTTGTCCATCTGTGGTTTGATTCTGCTACTTTCTGTTAGCTTTGTTTTTTGCTATACTGAAATGTTTTTTTTTATTTTTCTCTTTATCAGCTTTCAATTATGCATTCTTTTAGAACTTTTACTGACTTTGAGTATGCATTCTTGATTTGTAACAATTTGCCTTAAATTGGTACTTATGTCATTTCCCCAATGATGCAAGAAATTTAAGAACATTTAATTCCTTTTATCCTCCTTGTGACCTTTGTGCTATAGATGCCATTTTCTTTTACATACCATGGTTCCTGTTGAAAACTCAGTTCTTAGACTCGTTGCTTCTTCGAAAATAGTGAGTCTTCTTTGTCCAGGTCCCTTCATTTTTTGTTTTGTTTTCAAAAGTTTGACACTGAACTATATGTCCCAGTGTAATTTTCTTGATCTTGCACTGGATTCACTGAGCTTATGGAATCTATGAATTGATTTTTTTAGCATAAGGTCAGTATAAACACTTTATAATTGTCTCTGAGGCTAATGCTCCCATGAAAACCATATGCCCAACTCAAACATTGATAATTATAAAAGGAAAAAGATGAAGTGAGATTTAATCAAAAGTTGAAAGCTTCCACTCTTCAAAGGACATCTTAGAAACATGAAAAGGGAAACCACAGGCTGGGATAAAATATTCCCAATACATATATCTGACAAAAGATTCGTATCTAGGATGTATAAAGAATTCCCACAACTCCACAACAAGACAAAGAACCCAACTTAAAAAAACAAAAAAACCCCCGAGATTTTGAGTATATAAATGAACAATAAGCACATTAAAAAGTGCTCTACTTTATTATTCATCATTGGAAATCCAACTTAAAACCCAAGGAGATACTACAACGTGCTCATCAGAATGGTTAAAATTAAAAGCCTATCATCATCAAATACTATGATATGGAACCACTTGGCCTTTCATTTGTATTGGTGGGAGTGTACAGTACTACCCCCACCTTGCAAACAGGTTTGGTAGTTTCCCACAGATGTAAATTTAGTGCTTGAGGAGGTTATGTGATTAATGATAAAGGGGCATCAAAAATCAAATGTAATTCTTTTAACATGGTTTCTCCCACCTTTTTATTCACCTGTCCGTGGATATCTATGTTGCTTCCTTTTTGGGATCACTATGTATAAAGCTGCAATGAACATGCACTTACAAGGTTTGAATCAACATATGATGAGGATGTTGAGAAATGGAAACTTCATAGATTGGGGTGGCGGGGAGTATAATCGGATTATCACATTGATGAGCAGTATTTCTAAAAATTGAACAAGTGAAAAAATTGTGGGAATACCCAAAACACTGACTAATTTTCTGTTCTTTAAAGGCTGAGGTTTGACGTAACCTTGGAGAAAAACCCAGAATGCAGCTTTTTCCTTCTCTTTGCAAATGCAAACTTCTGGAGAGATACTCAAGATACTTAACAACTGGTGTGGCCCAGACACTAGCCAGTCAGGACTGATGCCTGGCCTGGAGGCCCTCTACTGTAGTTGGTGTTAACGCAGGGACTGCCAGACTAGAAAGGGGTCCAAACACTCTAAGAGATCCTGTCTGAGAAAGGGCCAATGGTGGTAGTTCAACTAACCAGCATGAAAATAATTTTGTATTTAAACAAGTAATACAGTATAACAATGTAAATTATATTTAACAAGTGGTACCAGCACTTTCTAGCTTAGTATCTGCCCTGACCACCTCCTTCTAGTATACTTGGGGGTTATGAGAAAAGGCATTCATCCAAGGTTTATCCTGAGGTTTACTCTCAGTTCTTCCCGGGACTCTGTGTTTTTCATTCTCATTGGGTACTATTGATTAAAGACTGTATTTATAGCAAATATGACCTTCCAGCTTTTGTTGGTAGCAAATAACCTAGAAACTGAACATTAGATCTTACTCTCTTTTAAGGGGCTTCACCAACCATCCTGGCCTCCATTGCATGCTCATACCAGTTGCCATGTTGCCCATCCACCACCTTTACCCATTACCTGGGCACCATGCCCTAAATGCTCTTCTGTTTGTATTAACTCCCAAATTCTTGCTTATTTTAAATAGAAAAGTCTAAATATCTTTGTTTCACCATTCTACCTTCCCATCCATGCTTGTCAGTCATTAATACATTTACTCACTCAAGACATAGTTGAGTTTCTTCTATAAACTTGGCACTGTGGAAAAATAAGCATAATTGTACTAGGTTCCTGCCCTAATGGAATTTATAGACTTATTAGGGAAACACATGTTTAAGAGACAATTACGCTAGAAATGCCAAATTGAAAATATGCAAAGTAAGGGAGAAAGAGAGGAAGAAAAGCACATAATAAGGGGATTAGAACTGCTGGGGGTGGGATAGGGAGGGGCAGTGTGGATTCCTGGAGGAAGTGATCATCGTGCTGAGATCCAAAGAATGAGCGGGAGGTGGTCTTAGCTAGAACCTAAGCTTATTGACACCCCCTTACTAAGCACACATGGAGACTACTTATAGAGTGAGTCAAAATCTCTCTTTGTACACATAGATAACTTAATATATGAAACCAGTATCTCAACAAGCTGGTCTTATTTTGGACTCTACACTCTAGTGAGGTACTCCTGGATTGTTGATTATTGCTACTTCTGATTTCATTGTTCCCCCGTTGGAGTTAAAGGCTTACTGATGAGACCAAGATGCTCATCAATGAGCAACACAATTTAGCTCTATAGCATGGGGACATTATTGTTAAAGGACACTTAAAAAAAGTTCTCTTCCTATGTTCCACTGTACGACTGGTGCTCCATTCTCCCTACTCCCCAACCGTCCCTATCACTCAACACTTGGAAAAAACTTAATTCCTTAGGGCTTCAATTAAAAAATAAAAATAGAGACAATTATTTAAGGAAAAGGAGTTGAAAATCCCTTAGTAGGCTAAAATTATCTATTAAAGAATATGAGGCCTATCTTCGCATTCTTTTTAAAAAGGCAATTATGTATGGGTTAGAGAAAAATAGTCCAAAAATAAAATGTTGCTGAAAGTTTGGGAGTTGCTAACACATTTGGGCTTTCTGGGTAGTATGAAAACAGAGGAAATGGGATGACCATTTGTGATGAGGTCAGTGGGTCAGTGGTTCATCTGACTATGTAATTAATTTTAAGGGGTGATACTTCTAATTATCTTAGAGATCAACCAGGTCATCCTTGCAGAGCTGACCTAGACTGATAGGGCAGAGGAAGCCCTCATTCACTTTTAAAGTTCCTTAAAGTTTTAATTGTTTCCAGTCAGGTACCCTGGGACTGAACTTAGTTTTCACTATGCCATGTTTTACTTTGGGTCCTTTTGAGATGCCAGCGATTAAACCTCTGTGGTATTCCACAGCAAGACTGGCCGTGATGCAGGATAACCATATAGCAAGAGCCTAATATGTAACCAGATTTCATTAAGATAAAATTGAAAACAGATCTTCTACTTAAATATTGTGGAAATAAACAAAGACCACCCAAATGAGAACAAGCAGAGGTTATTTATTCAGAACTGGTTATAGCAAAAGAGTCAGCCACCATTGCTCTGTTCTCACAGACTCAAAGGCAGACAGAGGTGTAGGTAGGAAAGCTTCATAATAGAAAAAAGGAAAGCTTTAATTGTACCCTGACTGGAGGCTGACTAGAAGTGGGGCATCCCAGGTTATTGGTTAGGGATGCAGGTTTGGCTTTTTCTGAGTGATCCTAACTTGTAAGCCAGAGTAAAAGTTAAGGAAATTGCTAGTCATAACTAAGAATGATGATGATAATTAAATTCTGACCACTTTGAGACAAGGTAAAAGGGGTTTTACTTGTCTTTCTGGGTTGTTCTTAGAGACAGCAGTCTGATTACTCCAAGTCTGATATATATACAGCCAGATAATTTCCTGGGGTGGTTGCTGTGGTTGGTTTCCTGGCTGGTTGCTGCAGATTGTGCATGAGATGATGATGATGATGATGATGATGATGATGATGATAATGATGATATGGCTGAGCCATTTTATGTTTGCATGTTCAGTCTCTTAGTATATTTATAAAGTATGCATCTTAGACACTTTAACTGTCTTGTGTTTTCTTTACACTAGGGTTTGTTATACTTCTGGCTTTTCCAAGTTCCCCAAGTTCCTTATCTCATCACATGATTTAGGCTATGTTAAGAAGTTGGAGATGAATATTTACAATACAAAACTTTGTTTATCCTATCTGGGCAAAGGCAGGCAGATTAAACTATAGTAGGCTAAAATGCAATGGGAAAGATTGGAACCCTGAACCTTAGCTGGGTACTAGATAGACCAGGCATTTTCAGGGAGCCAGGGATGAGAAGAGAAAGAAGGGTCAAGAATCCAACTTTGAAAAGTATCTGGGATGAAGTCCAGTCTTAGAAGAAGAAGGAAAAAAAAATCAATGGTTACATTTATTTACTATCATTACATATGCTTTCACTTCATGCTAAGGGTTATCTTTCTTCACTATTTTGTATATTCCTTATTAAAATCCTATAAAGTCTTTCCCTTTTTACAGATGGGACAATTTATCCTTTTCTACAGATGGGGAAATTAAGGCTCAGAAATAATTAAGTGTTTTGCCCAAGTCACTCAGTAATGAAGAGTTCAGCTGGTACCGGAGACTGGCATGCTGATTCTTGAGTCAGTTTCAGGTTTGAACCCTTTTCCCTGCAGCCTGAGCTCCTACTCCAGGTGGCCCAGCCTACACTCTCAAGCTGCACCAGTCTCTTGGCCAGCAGGCAGTCCTCTTGGGTGACTTAAAGGCCAAGTAGCTTAAATTGTGAGAATTAAATGATAATGCCATCTTCCTCCAAGTTTCTTCTCCCTTGAGCGGAAGAACAAAGAAATTTCAAGTCCATTGCCTAAGCCAAGTAAGAAATTCCAGTCTCTCCCTAATTCCATCCATTTCTTCTCTGAGAGTATGTCTCAAAGTCTTCTTTCTCATTTGCTTGGGGAGGGGATGTGAAGTTCCTATGGAGGACATGAGAGGGGATGGGGCTGTTGGACAAAGTCTTTGGCATCTGAATTGGACTTTCCCTGCTTCCCCTTTCTGTTATGACTTTGTTAAATTATTATTTGATAAGTGGAACAGAGAGTTCCAGATGGTGATGGTTCCCCAACAGAGCACAATAGAAATTCAGATAGACAAGTTTACTCTCACAATGACAAGGAAATACACAGTACTTCTGGAGAAAGTACATGGCATGCCTTGAGGTGCTGCATGGGGAAGTCAAGACAGAGCAGGTAGAGGATAGAGGGTGATGGGGGAGTGGGAGAGAGAGACAGAAAGATAAGGAGAGGGTAGGAGGGGATTAAGGAGGCCAAAGGAGGAATCTGGCATATGCCTTTATTAGGATCCATAGGTAGAATGCTTTGGGGTTCCCAGGCAATGGGTGGATTACTCAATTCAAATAACAAGAAAAGGTTTTTAGATAAAGCCCATGGAAGGCTTATCTAAGGACTACATAAGGCATACAGGTACTGCCAAGTAGGGAAAACTGCTGATCACAAGGTGATTATATCAGACAGAAACTCTCATTCTCGTGTCACTCTGTAGGCTGCTTTCTAGGACATGAACTTGCATGAGGGGTCTATCGAAAGTTGCAGGCCACTTGAATGGATGCCAAGGCAGCAATACCATGGGGTAGTTTAGCCAAAAGGGCAAGGTACTTGTCCTTTTTAGTCATGGGAAATAGTAGGTGGAGTTGATTGATTGGGGTATGGGGTAAGGACTTTTTAGGCAACTCTCGGAAAGCCTGGGGTACAAGTTGTTGGCCCCAACAGTTGATAGATCCCTTTAGACCGTGGATTACTTAGTGCCTGTTTCAAGAGCTATAATGAAGTTGAGCAGATAGAGGTATGTAGAGATGGACAGGGAGGAATGGTACCCTTTTTAATTTGGAAGCCTTCGTAATGATGTGAGAACTGGACCACTTCTTATGAAGTGTACTTAATGCAGCAAAACAGCTTGGAGAAAAGTATGTGCAGTGTGAAGGAAGGAATGCAAAGACATGGTGAGCTGCATAAGCAGAGAGACTGCCCAGGGGGGACGACAGTAGGCAGAGTGGTGTGAATAGAGTAAAAAACACACTGTGGGTGGTAATAGTAGACTAGAGGTCCTTAAACCTTCCCTACTTCAATTTAGGATTATTTGTAAGGAAGAGGGATGTTGAGGGTGCAAGAAAAGTCAAATAGTCCTAAGCACTGTCAAATGAAGCTGCAGAGAAATTAGCAGTAAAACTGTAAGCTTCTCAGTGGCCATCAGATTTCTACCTAAACTAGCAAATTTTTTAAGGGACTAGAAGTCTAGGGTAAATGCTTTGTAACTATCTCCGACTCCTGTGACCCTCCACCTTGAAAACCGTAAGTTCACCTCAAAATTGGACGATTATAAAAGAACAACATGTAAACTTCCTAAGTAGAAGGCAAAGCTTAAATAAAACTTATTTTAGGTGCTTCATCAAAATCAATGATCTTTATCTTCCTTGCTGTTAGAGAGACTCACAAATAGATTTCAGACTTTTTTTGTCTTTGAAAACTCAGATTTTTTTTTTCTGTGATTTGACTATAAGTGAAGACAATAACTGTGCCTGGTCTGTTCACTATTGCCTATCCAACCAGTACCAAAGACAATGCTTGGAGTATTGGCAATTTGGGGAAAAATAAATATATGAAATATGTAAGTTATACAAATATAGTTATAAAATATATCTTTATAAAGTTTTAAAATGTCATAATAGTTTGTAATATTCGTCAATATAAAATCTTCAGTGAAACTTGGGGCACCTGGGTGGCTCAGTCAGTTAAGTGTCTGCCTCCGGCTCAGGTCATGATCCCAGCGTCCTGGGATTGAGACAGGCATTTGGCTCCCTGCTCAGCGGAAAGCTTGTTTCTCCCTCTCTCTCTCTGCTGCTCCCCTCCCCCTGCATGTGCTCATGCTCTCCACCAAATAAATAAATAAAATCTTTTTAAAAAAATAAAATCTTTAGTGAGACTGTAAAAACAGGAACTCATTGGGAAGGGCTCAATTGTATCTTGTTTAATTCTTTAAAATAATGAAAAAATGAAATAATTTCACAGTGTTGACTAGTGGAACACTGGCACTCTTTCATTTTTTTATTCATACCTCTATGTTTGAACTCTCTCGCCCTAACATCATTTAAACATAATTAAGTTCTTTTAGAACTTAAAGAAAATTAAACATGGAATGTTACCAGACATTTTTCTTTTTTTTAAATTTTTGATGTTGGAAGGGAATGGTATAACTTAGGGCATTTCTAGTCCTGTTCAATGTCATCATAAACTCAGACTACTACCTGTTCAGTAGAGCCATACAAGTGAACTTGGCTGCAAAAATGTAAAGTAGTATTTCTGTTTCTACTTGATCTAAAAGGTAAACAAAACTTGAGAAATACTCAGCTGAAAAGAAAAATAAAAATCTGCCCAAAGAAGCCCCATGAAAATTTAGGGGTTACTTATGTATTTGTTCATTATATATATATATATGTTTGTGTATTTGTGTGTATTTGTGTGTGTGTGTGTGTGTGTGTGTGTGTGTGTGTGTGTGTGTACAACTCCTGAATCTAGTTGCTTTTTCCTTCGGGATCTTTGTTATGAAAGGAGATTTCTTAGTACTTAGTGGGTGACATTTCTGCATAGCTTATCTGGCAATAGCCAATGCCTTCTTTGCTCAGAAATGTTTAGGTAATACAAGCAAAGAAGGTTGCCTACTGGATGTCATAAAACGCATTTTCAGATGCGCTGTTTCCAGATGCCTTAGCTTAACCCGACTGTGTGGGATTGTTCAGCATGATGGATGGCACTCTGTCACATCTGCAGGCTGCAATGATTATCTGAAGTTATGGTCAAAGCCAAACCCCATACCAAAAAATGAGTAACTTGTATTCATGAAAGTCATTTTATTTCTGCACAAATGGCCATCAAGCTGTTACGTTAAAGGGTTTTGTGAATAAACTCATCAAGGGGAAAAGGTCACTTAAAGGAAAAAAAAAACCCACCAACTTAGAAATCTAAGTATGAGGGAGGAGCAAGAACTGAAACATGATAAATCAAGCAGCTTTTGAATTTATGTTCCATGCTAATGACTTCTGTGCTGCTTGTACCAATAGGGTTTCTAAAATTTAAATCATGACCTCTCAAAGTTTTAAGTAAAACGTGGCTAGCTTACCTGTTTCAAATGAGCAGAGAGAAACTATCATTCGTCATCCCCCAATGATTGATATTTAAGATTTTATGATTTAAACAAGGAAATCAGATTAGATTATGCAGTGTTTATCACACTTCTCAGCAAAACTAGACTAGAGGAATTTAACTTTTTTCTTTCCTCATCTTTTCTCTGCCTAGGAAGAAAATTTTATAGTGAAAATTTATGGGTGAAGACATAAAGCTGCAACCTAAGCAGATGGCATGGTAGTTTGACCTTGACTTTTCATTTTAAATCAAGCTCAGATCACTTGGATTCCAAAAAAAAAAAAAAAAAGCAAATTGCAATTTTTTTCTGCTCTTAACAATGAGTCACACATACATTTTTCAACGCTATCATTTCCTTTCCTTGGGACATGAGGACAAGTATATATGTATTGCTATTTCCTTCCTGACTTGAGAACAAAAAAGACAGCATTCTTAGTATGGAAAAACCAATACAAAATGTCACCGGAAATCCATTAGAGAGGTACTTTTTACCTCATTGGGGCAGTCAAGCACTTCTTCTCATTAACAACTAACCAGTTGAACAATAAACACTGGGAAGAGAACCAGGGACTTCATCAAACAAAAGGTATCCTGTATCAAAAACAATGTGACCTTTAATTGATACCGTCAATTAATAATACCACATGAGGCAGAGACAAAGGACAATGACCCTTCTCAATCACTTTGGAAAGATACAAAATTACAAATAAGAAATTTGGTACAGGACCTTGAAAGATGCCTAGAACTTGAGAAGTCCTAGAATTTAATCTTCACATGCACTTTTTTTTTTGAAAAATTTACTTGACAGAGAAAGAGATCACAAATAGGCAGGCAGAGAGAAGACGAGGCAGGCTCCCCACTGAGCAGGGAGCCCAATGCAGGGCTCGATCCTAGGACCCTGGGATCATGACCTGAGCTGAAGGCAGAGGCTTTAACCCACTGAGCCACCCAAGCGCCCTTCATGTGCATTTCTTAAAAGCTTTACTATGTGGATACTCTTTGATCCAGCAACCTAATTTTTTTAAGTAGGCTCTATGCCCAAGAGGAGCCCAACATGGGCCCTGAAATCACAACCCTGAGATCGAGACCTGAGCTGAGATTGGGTCCAGTGCTTAACTCACCGAACCACCCAGGCACCCCCAGCAACCTAATTCTTGATGGTATTAATGGTAACTGTTTTAATAAATGTGCAAATCTATCCATTCAAAGATCACTTTCACAGCATTGATTATGATACTGAAAGATGTGGACCAACCTGAATATCTACTAACAGAAGATAGGTCAAATAAATTATTGTATAGTCATCCAACAGAATATCATTATTAAATGATTATAAAAAATAAATGGTTATAAAAAACAGGGCAGAACTTTATTTTTTTAATGTTTATTATTAACTAAGTGGATAAAATTAGTTATTGAATAAAATGTACGAAATAAGAAAACTGCGAATTCATTTTTGTAAATATTTATCCTCTGTGCAAAACCACAGGAAGAATGGACTTTAAATAGTTCGTAGAAGAAACAGACTAAGTACCTAGAACAAATCTGTGTAGGATTTGATATCCATATAAAATAGAAGGACTCCTGGCCAACCCTTCACACCAAACACAAAAATCAATCCTAGATTGATTGTGGTTCTAAATGCAAAAGATAAAGCAATTAAGCTTTTAGAAAAATAAGATAGAATATCTTTCTGGCCTGGGGTAAAGATTTCCTGGACAAAACACAAGAAGCACTTTTATAAAAGAAAAAAAAGTAATTTGGATTTTTAAAGAACATTATCCAAAGTATTTATCAAAAAATACCATTGAGAGGGTGAAAATGTAACCCTCAAAGTGGGGGGAGATATTCACAGATCATAAATAAGAGAAAGGACTAGGAACCAGAGCATACAAAGGCACTCAATAGATCAGTAAGGGAAAAAGCAGACTACCTAATAGAAAAATCAGGTGAAACACTTGAACAGGCAGTTGGGGAAAAAAAAATTTATATATATATATATATATATATATATATATATATATATATATATGGAAACATACACAGTTTCAACATTTATCAAGGAAATTTAATTAATCTCTAATGAGATATTATTTCACACCACCAGAATGCTAAACTAAAAAGAAAGATAATACTGAATATTAGTAAGGATAGGGAACAACTGGAACTTTCATGGACTGCCAGAAAGTACTTTCAAAACTGTTGATATTTACTAAGGCTAAATATAGCTTATCCTATAATGAAGTGATGCACTTCTAAGTGCGTAACCAAAAGACATGCGCAAACTTGTGCATCAGAAGGCTTGTGCTCAATGTTCACAGTGGCACTATTCATGGTCCCAAACCAGAAGTAATCCAAATGTCCATTCACAGGACAATGATTAAATACTGCCATAGCTATACAATGAATCCAAGAAAGCAATGAAAATAAGTAAATGTAATGACATAGGAAAACACGACGTTGAGCAAAAGAAGCCGGACACAGAAGAACACAAATTGTAGGAGTATGTTGAACAACAGTTGAGAAACAGGTAGAAAATACCTGAAGAGGAGTTGAGAAACAGCTGGAAAAAAACAGGTGGAAAACAGGTCACTGGTCACATGTTAAAGGACAGTATCTCCTTGAATAAGTTTGAGCAGGCATTCCAGAGCTGATAATATCTTATTTCTTCATCTGAATGCTGGTTATATGGCTAACCTTGTTAAAAAACAAAACTGAGCCCTATGCTTACGCCATATGCACTTTTCTGGTGTGTAACCTACACTCCTATAAAATATTTACTTTAAAAAGTATGTGTAAAGCATTAAAATGTTGCATTGAAATACTGCTTAAATAGGGTTAATATTCAAGTATTAACTAAGTAGTACTATTATTAGTCCTGAAATAGCAGAGAATATAGCTTACATGTAAAGATACATTAATTTAAAGAAAGCAAATGCAGCTCTTAAAAAAAAACAAAAAACTGAGAAATGTTTCTAACTACTCTACATTCTTTATATTGAGGAGCAGGTCTGCAGTGAGATCTAATGTATGTTCTCATTCTTGCCTTTTGTCAATTGGAAGCTTATTTGAATATTTTTCAGCTTTCCATTTTTTTTCCCATAGATCTTTTTCAAGGAAATATTTGACATTTAAGATGGTTTCCTAATTTGGGAAATATCAGATGACAAAGCATTACCAAAGTAATATAAAGAGATTAATGCCTCTCACCACATCCTGGATTTCTTACATTTCTAGGTTTCTTTGCAGTTTTTAAGGGTGATGTCCTCTATCCCATAGGCAGTGCCTGAAATCAGATACTCTGCTCAATAATTAGCTGCATTAATTATTGGCTTCTGTCAGTATTCCAATGGGCATCAGAGGAGGCTTTATGGTTTATCATATCAGGGGGCCAAAAACTGAAGCACTCTGAGAATGTAATTTTGCAACAGATAATTCCAGCCAGTTGAGAGGGCCAGTGACCTCGATTATGACATATAAGAACAAAACTGCAGACAGAGACCTGCGGTTTGCCAAAATGAATAAATGATATTATATTTCCAAAAGTGGCCAGTCAAATTTAGCCTTGTGGAGAAAATGATGGTGCTGATGGAGAGACATTTCAAGTCATTTCTTCTTTTGGGAAGATTTTCAGCTGTGAGCAATCAGGAAAGAAGGTGGTCATTCAAACTAACATGTGTTGGTATAGCTAATTAGAATTATCTAAAAAGGTTTAATGGTCCATGAGGAGAAATTTGTATTTCACGAGTCTGCTGGTCTGGCAAACATTTTAAGTACAGACTCCTTCTTGACAGGAATTATTATATAAGGGAAAAAAGTAAACCTTCAAGTGAACATAGACTCATCTGAAGTTGTTACTTTTTTAAGGTCAGCAAGTAATTTCTTCACAGAGCCCTTCCTCGGATACAAAGGATTGTAACATATACAAGGACATGTAACATACACATCTTCAGAGTCTTCAAAATCTAGATATGTGGCAATGCTGTGAGGTTAATCACAATAGCTATTTTTAAAATCATCTACTATGGCCCAGGTTCTTCATTTTTTAAAGATTTTATTTATTTGACAGAGCGAGCGAGTGCGCGAGAGAGCATGCACACAAGCAGGGGAGAAACAGAGAAGAGGGAGAAACAGGCTCTCCGCTGAGCAGGAAACCTGAGGTGGGGCTCAAACCCAGGACCCTGGGATCATGACCAGCCCCAAAAGCAGAGGCTTAACCAACCGAGCCACCCAGGTGCCCCAGTCCAGGTTCTTTATATACAGATTTCATTTAATTCTCCAACAACCTCGAAACTAATGACAGTAGCAGGAACAGCTTTAAAATGATTACTCTCCATTATCGAGCACTTATGCTATGGCCAGGCACTGCACTGAAAATATAATATACTGTGACAGAGTGACATCTATTTTCTAGAGGAGAATGTATTGGAATCCCATCATTAATGTGTTTAATGGCCACGAATTAAACCACAGTCCCTCAGCAAAATGAGAGAGGAAGAAAGAGAAGCCAAGAGAAGGAGCGGAGAAGGTGACTCTCCAAAGGTGGGTCACTTTGCTCTGCATTGACAGAAGGATTTCATGTCCAGGAGTGGGGTAAAGAGGAAGAGTGGATGGAGAGGACGAGGGAGGGCGGATGGGTGAGCCTGGTGGTGGGTATTAAGGAGGGCACGTATTGCATGGAGCACTGGGTGTGGTGCATAAACAATGAATCTTGGATCACTGAAAAATAAAGTTAAAAAAAAAAATAAGAGGAAGAGGTGGACTTGCCATTTCTTCCCCCAGTCTGTTTCTTTGTTTTCCGTGGCTGAGAATCACACTGGGGTGAAGAGAAGTCGCGTAGGTAGAGATTCATTCCCCCCCACCGCCTCCCCCCCACATGACCACTGAAAGCAGAAATTCTTACTTTACAACTGAAGAAACAGAAATCTTTCACTGCCTGGCAATTTAAACAATTTTCATTGCAAGAATAATTTGAAATACCATTGAATTTTGCTATTTCTTCCTTCAAAACCTCCCCCTTAATCACTACTCCTCCTCCAACCCACCCCTACTCTCCTAGTATGAAGGTGCTACCCCACTCACTGTACTAGTTTTAGGGCCCAAGCGTAGGAAGTTACCAAGTGGTGTCGTTTAGACTCTCATGGATGACCGACTTCAAACCCTGTGTGTACCACACACGGCATCTCTAATAGGAGGTCCTGCTCTAGTGGCACCATAGCTGAGGGCAATATGAGGGCAGTGGTTCTCCAAGTAACACACACCCTCAGTACTTGCTACAGCCACGCACACCTCATCTCATCACCTGTGCAACAGAAGGAGGGGCTTTCTAGGGAGCGTTCAGGTGAAGCTCGTGCATGGGATAAAATGACGTCATTGTGAGCAACATGGAATTGCAGACACCAGAATAAAGTTTCTTGAACTAAGAAAAGGATCTCCTCACTTAAGGAACGCAAACATGTAATTTTGAATATGCCCCTTTCAAACTATCATGCAAGGCACTCCACAGAAATCCTCATTTTTCCTCCATACCTCCAGGGGCTGATGTCCACGCAGAATCTGCTATGCAGTCAGCTTTTCCAAATAAAACTAAAATTTTCTTTCTGTTTTTCTAGTGACACTCTAAGTTTATGACATTGTCATTAAGGCAATGGTGCTAAGGAGAAAAGTCCTCCTGAATTTGTTAAATCTTTCTTCGTCGGTAAGTGTGAACCCAGGCATTAAAGGGAAGAGGCCTCTGCTTTTCACCTGCTGGGTGTTGAAATACACTGAGACGTAATACATTGTAATACGCTGAGATGTAGGTTTTTTTTATTAAAGATTCTATTTATTTATTTGACAGAGAGAGATCACAAGTAGGCTGAGAGGGAGGCAGAGAGAGAGGAGGAAGCAGGCTCCCCGCCGAGCAGGGAGCCTGATGTGGGCCTTGATCCCAGGACCCTGAGATCATGACCTGAGCTGCAGGCAGTGGCTTTAACCCACTGAGCCACCCAGGCACCCTGAGATGTAGGTCTTAAAGGTGGTGAATAGACTGCAGTTTGGAGTCAGACAGCGTGGGCTGGAGTTTCTGTACCGACCTCTAGTAGCTGTGTGACTTGGGGAGATTACCGAACCTCTCTGCCCCTTTTGGCTCCATCATTCAAACCTCTGCCTGGGTCTTAAATGCCTCTCCATGTGTCTAAGTAAGGATATTTGCCACTGGGCCCTGCTGGAAGAGTCCAGAATGATCATATCTTGAGACCTTAAACTTTATCTGCAAAAATAAATCTTCCCCACCCCCCTGCAAGTAAGTTCACACACACAGGTTCTGGATATTAGGATATGAACATATACTTTAGGGGGCCAGATTTCAATTCAATATACAGCTCATGTTTGTAATACGGCCTTTAAAAAAAGTTCCATATGCATGGTCTCATTTAAAATTTTAATCGAGGAATAGGAGTACATGAACACCAGCAGACAACTAAAGACTATGAAACAGTTATAAGAGAGGTGGAGAGGAGGGGGATAGGGAAAGTTGGCTTCATCTTTGGAGACACAGAGACAAACTTCATAGAATAAAAGCCTACGTAGAACTTGAAGGAAGGGTAGAATTTTGAACCTTATATTTCTTCTCTATTTTAACACCAATAATAATTCACATTATAGCGTTGCTCTGAGCATTTAAAGACAGAATCCATGTATTTAATCCTTTTAAATAGCATTTAATACCCATTTATAACTATTAAATGTTGATTTTTCAAGACCTGCCAAATAAATCATCCAAATTGCTAACAACATTTCTTTTGTTGTGCTGCATGTTGAACCCAATAGACTTTAAAATGCTTTCCTCTATTTTTCTTTCACACAGATTTTGATGACTCCTTCTGAAAGGTGTCAATCATTTCACAAGATAAACACAGAAAACATTTGTGCTAGAATATTCTGCCACCTGCAGGTAATCGAGGGCTGCTACAGTTTTCACAAAACTAGCTGCATCTGCTAGTATTAATTAAATGGCTTTTGAAGCAGGGGCCTTGTTCTGAATCTAGGAGGCCTCCATAAATACTTGTTTTCTTGTTAGTATATTATTGTCAGTGGATGTTAGTCAAAAACACTCCTTTAAATAAGATATTAAAAATATTTATGCTTTACTCCCATGCTAATTTTTGAATTTCAGGCATGAACTCATCTCTTAATGGACTAATCCTCTAAGTCAGTGGTTTTCAAAGTATTATTTCTCAATCAGTAGCAGAACCTGGGGCCTTGTTAGAAATGCACCACCCCAGCCTTGTGAATCAGATATTCTGGGGCTGGGCTCAAAAATCTCTTTTGACAGGCTTGCCAAGCTGGTGCTAATGCACAAAGTTCTAGAACCTGGCATCTGCATGTCTAGAAGTGGGGTTCTATAGAGAGGGTGGGATGAGGGATAAAGGGAAGCCGGGGAGCCTATAGAAAGGAAGGGAGGAGGAGGGGGCAGTTAAGAAAAGCCTGACCCAGCTGCATGGTTTCATAAATGGGCAAACGGAAAATACTTGTTTCTAATAAAAATAGATCTCATGTATTAGCGACATTAGGACTTGCATACTTTTTTGTCTGGCTAGAATTTTATTTTTCCTATTAAGACTTTAAAGGAAATGTTGGCTTATGTTGTGTTCTACTTTCTCTGACGTTAAACTCATTTATGAGATTACACTAAATCTCTTCAATAACTGAAATTTCATTCACACACACAGCTGAAACCCAATCTGCAAATCCTTCAGAGCTAAAAAGACAGATTAGTCCACCTTGCCTCATTTCAAGTCAGTAAAAAAGAATAAACATAAGTAAGTCACTATTATCAAATACATGAAAGTACACAAGAATGGCAGACTATTCTTATTTGCAAGTGTGGATTTGAAATCACAGCACGTCCTCTTACCTTGGGAGGAGGTAGGGGAGCCTCTCAAACGGGTGCTGGAACCAACATGGTTCCCAAGCTTGGCTGAGTGCTCGAATTGCTATTATATAGCAGGAAGGGGTCATGGGAAAGTGCTTTGCATAGACGCTTGCCCTGTTAAAGGCAAAGGGTTCCCCATTGGCCAGTACTATTGCTGTGGGTAAGATAGTCCTCTCATCAGTGGCTGCAAGCTAGCCTGCACATTAACATCACCTGGAAAACATCGGCACCCAGCCCGGCTTGAGGCATTCTAATGGACTCGGTCTGCAGCAGGACCTCAACATTTTCTCAAGCCCTCTAATGTGGAGCCAAGGTGAAGAATAGAACTGCTGCACTATTTATTGGAAGATGAGTAAATTTAGAATCTTCTTCATAATGTGTCTACAGTCTCATCAGGGAGACAGACAAAACCAGAATGGACTATGATAATGGTAGCTTAAGACTTAAACATTGAAACTTATGCTGGATATCACATCTCTTTATGACATCATATTCATTCATACATTCATTTAAATATTTTTTATTTATTTGAGAGAGAGAGTGAAAGCAAGAGAGATCACAGAGGGAGAGAAGGAGACATAGACTTGCCGCTGAGCGGAGAGCACACATGGGGCTGATCCCAGGACCCTGAGATCATGACCTGAGCCGAAAATCAGATGCTTAACCAATTAAGCCACCCAAGCACCGCCCCCTACTTTTTTTTTTTTAATGAACATCCCATGAAAATACTGAAGTGGAGGCCTACTTTCTGCCTTGTATTGCCAACTTACCTAATTAACAATCCAGGTGAATAAACTGAATATTGTATTTTAGACGTTACATCTCTGTGATGTTATATTCTAGATAATCACAGCTCTTTTCCATAACGCCATAAGGTGGGTACTCTTACTCTCACTGATACAAAAAAAATACTTTCTAGGATGCCAAAGAATCCCTTGTTTCGCAGGAATGGGAGATGAGTCTAGAATTGCTTGCATGTGTGCAGGAACCACAGAGAGAGGAAGCATGTCTGCATAAGTGAGGCTGAGGCATGTCGTGTGCTGGTGGAGACGAAGAGAGAAGAAACCGGAAGTGGACTTTGAAGCGCTGATGTGGGGGGTGGGGTCAGCTTCAGCAAGGGGGAACAAGTTTTTAGAAGATACACATACAAGTTCAGGTGAAATAGGTGTTCAATAAAAAGTATAAACTTACAAAATGCACGGTGTCACCATATTTCTCACAGAAACCAATTGGTGACCTACCTGATGTGGAGCTTAGTCAACTGCATGGACGAGGCGGCCCTGGCTGTGGGTGACAGACTCTTTGGAGAGCTGTGGCAGCTGAACGTAAGCAGGTTCAACCCATTGCCCAGGGCTAAGTGCTAGTGCATGCTGGGACTGATTTCCAGGCTTCAATTCTTCCCCACTTCACTCCCTCAGGTAGAGGATGGCAGCGCTGTGTTCAAATGTTGTGGGTGAACATCTGCTCCTGGAGCAATCAGGGAAAAATGAAAAAGAAGACATTTGAGAGAGGACGATGACTGACCCAGGACAAGACAGGGTAGGGGACAACAGTCTGCTTGGAGATCGTAATTGGACAAAGATGCAAGCCTGACAGGTACAAGGCAATAGATAAAAGAAAGCAATTGTGTGCAGCTGAAAGCTGGAACTTATGTCAGAGAATGCTGAGAAATCAGAGGGAAAAGGGTGGTTTGAGTCAAATTTTAGAGTTCTACAGTTTTTGCAGCTTGGACTTCATTTGCAGAACAGTGGGAAGCCACTATGTTTCTGAGGAGGGAAATGAGTGCATTTTAAGAACGTGTCTAACAGGAGCACCTGGGTGACTCGGTGAGGCATCTTGTCTTTGGCTCAGGTCATGATTCCACGGTCCTGGGATCCAGCGGGTCCTGGGATCAAGCCCCACATTGGGCTCCTTGCTCACTGGGGAGCCTGCTTCTCCCTCTCTCTCGCCTGCGGCTCTCCCTGCTTGGGCATGCTCTCTCTCTCTCTCTCTCTCTCTCTCTCTCTCACTGTCAAATGAATAAATAAATAGGGGCANTCTCTCTCTCTCTCTCTCTCTCACTCACTCACTCTCACTGTCAAATGAATAAGTAAATAAATAGGGGCGCCTGGGGGGCTCAGTCGGTTAAGTGGCTGCCTTCGGCTCAGGTCATGATCCCAGGGTCCTGGGATCAAGCCCCACATTGGGCTCCCTGCTCAGCAGAGAGCCTGCTTCTCCCTCTCTCTCTGTCTGCTGCTCTGCCTTCTTGTGTTATCTGTCAAATAAATAAAATCTTTNGATCCCAGGGTCCTGGGATCAAGCCCCACATTGGGCTCCCTGCTCAGCAGAGAGCCTGTTTCTCCCTCTCCCTCTGTCTGCTGCTCTGCCTTCTTGTGTTATCTGTCAAATAAATAAATAAAATCTTTAAAAAAAAATCTTTAAAAGAATGTGTCTAGCAGCAGTGAGTTTTCTTACTAAGAATTCAATCATGAAAAATTTTTTTCATTTATTTATTTGACAGAGAGAAACAGAGAGCACAAACAAGGGGAGTGGCAGAGGGAGAGGGAGAAGCAGACTCCTGGCTGAGTAGGGAGCCTGACCTGGGACTCAACCCCAGGACCCTGGGATCATGACCTGAGTTGAAGGCAGTGGCTTAACTAACTGAGCCACCCAGGTGCCCCACAACCATGAAAGTTTTAAACTGAAAGAGACTTTAGAGTTCATTTGTCAATTAGTTTCAAGCTAGTGGTCCAGGGGTCAGACAGAGTCCCAAGGTATATTTTGTTTGGTTTGGTCCCTGTGGTGTGTCTTACCTTTTCTTTTCTTTTAGCTTTCATCTGGAACATGCAGTCTGTGATTTGTAGCGTTTTCTCCTGATATGTCAATTAAACTCTGTGAAATGGCCAGGTGGAGCTCAGAGACAAGAAGAACCCTTTGCTAAATAAACTTCAAGCAAAGTTCTGACCAAAAAAGAGGTGTTACTGGGTATGTCTTATCCTATCCCAGGTTATATTTCAAAGCGTGGTTTTTTTGTTTTTGTTTTTGTTTTTGTTTTGGTCTCTTTAACAGCCCCAAGTCTTGTGTAACTATGGTCAGTGAGAACTCCCACTCTAATGTGCATGCCAGCTGAGAATCAGCCACCTTAAAAACCTGAGGATTTGAGTCTTGGAAATTGTCAATGTGTTATCTGAGCCAGACTTCTGCCATATATAACCCTCCGTTCTTTGTCCGCGATGCACTTTTAACAGTAAATGCAGAGATGCCCCTTGCCACTTTGTCATTATGCGAATTGATTAATACTGGCAAGTTCTCATTTACTCCAGGAAAAGGCTGCCTTTTCCACAAGAATTTAAGTTTTCTAAGATGTAGAGCATAGACGATTTGGCATAAATATGACGAAATACCATTTTTTGGGCTGCATTCTTTCTGGAGCCTTTGCCACACCTTATCCTCTTCCTGTTCATAAGTAAGCCACAGACTAATTGGCTAAAATTTGCATATAACCCTTCATTTCAGAACACAGAGTACTTTGAAGGGGGAAAAATAATCATCCACATTTTTTAAATTGAAAGCACTTTCTTAATGATTTTTCCATGGTCAGACGTTGAAAACCCACAACTGTTATTCATGTGGAACAAAGTTAAAAAAAATAAAGTTTTTTTTTTTAAAGATTTTATTTATTTATTTGAGAGAGAGAGTGGGAGCACAAGGCTGGGAAGGGCAGAAGAAGGGGGATAGGCAGACCCCCTGCTGAGCAGGGAGCCCTAAGCGGGGCGTGGAGGGGCTGATCACAGGAAAAGGGGATCATGACCTGAGCCCTAGGCAGAAGCTTAACGACTGAACTACCTAGGCGCCCCGAAATTTCTCAACCTGGGAGTTGTCTTTTGGGGCCAGATAGTGCCAATGTTGGGACTGTTCTGTGCCTTGTATGACAAATAGCAGCATAATGCTCTTTACTCTCTGGATGCCAGGAACACCAACACCCAAATCTTGACAACCAGAAGTATCTTGTCATCGATAAATGTGCCTGGGGCGGCAAAATCTCCCCCAGCTGAGAACCACTGCTGGTTATCAATCTTAATTTTGCTTTCCTGTTTGTCACACCATGCTCTCTAGGAAGCACCGTTGATAGAATTATAAAATTTGGTGATGGGTGAATTAAAGCAATTAAATGAAACAGATTTTAATCTTTTTAAATATTTTTTTATTTTAAAGATTTTATTTATTTGACACACAGAGAGAGATTACAAGTAGGCAGAGAGGCAGGCAGAGAGACAGGGAGAGGAGGAAGCAGGCTCCCTGCTGAGCAGAGAGCCCGATGCGGGCCTCGATCCCAGGACGCTGAGATCATGACCTGAGCCGAAAGCAGAGGCTTTAACCCACTGAGCCACCCAGGCGCCCCCAGATTTTAATCTTTTAAACTAAAGGTTTAAAAACACCAAACTGAGCTTTTCAAAAGTTGTAAATTGATGAGAACATTTATTAGACTTATATTCACCCTAAATATTCATAAGAGCTGAAAGGAAAAAGTGTAGAGAAAATATTTTGAAACTTGGAAATTATGTCTCTAAAGGAATTAATGGTTATTTTTAATGTTACTGTGGTATTAATATAGCATGGGGCATGTGAGTAACAACACATCCTTTCTGCCTCGCCTAGAATAATTACAATAGAACGTCTAAACATTAAATCTAGAAAAGGTTTCTAAGCATGATATAGGAACTGGTAATAAGATGCAAAAAGGGAACATAAAAGTGACAAAGACTACGTATATTTTTTCTTTTACAGTGACTTTTTTTTGGAATAAGCAGAAAGACTCATCTCTAAGTTTTCCCATGGTTATTAAAAAAAGGCACAGAAAGAAATAGTTTAGGTTCTTGTTTGCTGTGTTTCATCATGTTTTAATATATAGGAGTTGTATTTTAGATATAATTTTTATATAGTAGCTATCTACACATTTAGGCTAGGGAGGTGTAAAAGTTAATGATTCTGGAATCAAGATATTGTCACTGGGACAGAAACTTCAAGAACTCTTTGTCCAGCAGTTTTTTATTTTTTTTTATTTTTATTATTTGCCCAAGGGGTACAGGTCTGTGAATCATCAGGCTTACATCTTTCACAGCATTC